>JAPPVO010000014.1:77633630-77739584 GCA_030407325.1 Camellia japonica | reverse complement strand
TTGCTTGAGAAATATAAAGTGGCTTTTCATAAGTCATCGACCTACAGGCCACAAACCAATGGAGCTGTCGAGGCTACGAACAAAAACATCAAAAGAATTCTGCAGAAGATGGTAGAGACTTACAGGGACTAGCCAGATAAACTGTCATTCGTGCTCTGGGGCTATAGAACCTCAATCCGAACATCTACAGGGGCAACCCCCTATTCTCTCATTTATGGGATGGAGGCTGTTTTGCCAATTGAAATTGAAGTGTCGTCGCTGTGGGTTATAGCCGAGTGCCAGATAGCAGAGTAGATTGGCAACAGAGCAGATTTGAGGAATTAATGTTGTTTGATGAGAGAAGACTAAGGGCATTGTATCATGTCCAAGGCTACCAGCGCAAAATTCAGGGCTTTTAATAAGAAAGTGAAGTCTAGAAAACTTAAGGAAGGGGACATGGTGCTCAAAGATGACCGAGCTCCCATCTATGACCCTACGGGCAAGTTTAGACCTAATTGGACCGGTCCTTACATCATCAAGTCAATCTGGTCAGGGGGGCGATTATTCTCATGGACCTAGATGACCTGGAGTTTTCACAACCGATCAACATGGACAAGTTGAAGAAATATTACCTGAGAGGCTTTTTTGGCCGAAAACTTGAAAGGGCAACCTAGGCAAAAGTTAGAGCATGAAAAATTAGAAATAAAAAAAAAAAAAAAACTGAGCTCGCAAGGCTAAAAACCCTAAAGGGAAACTTTGGCAAAAGTTAGAGCGCAAAAAAGACAGTTCAAACCCAAGTGAACCTAAACTGAACTACGTAAGCCCTGATTCTCATGTTTGGGATACGTAGGCAACTTTATCGTAAAGTTCTGCCGTAATCATCTCTAACTCAACTGTTCTGTCCATTTGTTTGATTAGGTCATCTTTGTTCGTTATTTATAAGCTTCATCGTGATCTTGGTAGCTTGGTTGTGATCTTTGTTTTGGGAAGAAGACTCGTTGTACAATGTATAGTAGTGGTGGTATGCAAGCAGGGGCAGTTATGATCTTCCGATTTGGGTTATACAACTTGAGAATCGATTCTGCGCGTGTTAGGTGGTGATTGTTTTCAAAAATGGTTTTGAAAAGTTTTAATAAAAGTTGATTTTTCTCAAAATTTTACTTTTTACAACTTGGACCATTTTGGGACCAAAAGAAAATTTTTAGTGCTCACAATTTTAATTTCATTGATTTCAACATCAAGTACATTCTCCAACTCTTTGCTACAAATCGAAGTTGCTTTTACACCATAAAAAATTGAAAAGAAAGATCAAAGCAATAAAACTAGGGGCATATAACTCAAGTGTTCCTGTGTCCTCTGCTTGTATTGGCAGAATTCCCTGCAGCTAAAGTTGGTCCAGCTTGTGCCTTGTCCTCGAGCCAAGCCAAGCATTCACCAGAAAGGGCATAACTGAAACTAGGGGCAGGGGTCAGAAGCTCTCTCGTCCTCCAAGCAGTAAGGTACCTAGCCAAGTGTGAAGCACGAATCGAGAATGAAGCCGAGTATTCCACCCCCTTCTCTGGGCAGGTCTAATTATGCCCAAATTGGCATCTGAACCGGAAGGGGAAATAGAACACACAGTGTGTAAGGCCAATCAACTGAACACCTGGCTGTCGGGTCATGTTGTAGCTTATGTCGGCTAAGTCAAGCCAGGGGCAACGCTAAGCTATGTCGGCTACAGACCTGTGGCACATCCAGTTGCACCACCATCTCTCACTAGGGGAAGTCCACTAGGCATTGGCGAAAAAAGTATGCTCGAGCTGAATAAATTAGGCAAGGATTCACCACCTTCAGCTTGTCCATCAGCCAAACCTGGGAAGGGATGAAAAATAAGAGAGATTAAAGAATAGAGAGATGTATGTTGAGAGAAAAGAAAGGGCTTTGAGAGAAAATAGAGTGTGAATGCCGAGTGATGTAAGAAATATCTATATATATATAAGATAGGGTGGGAAACAATACCTAGAGCCATAGTGGACTCCCCGCAAACCTAGTGGTCTCTCGCCAGTGAAAAACATCCAAACCCGTCAAGATCTCGGCTAAGGCCAAACTGATGCAACTCTTACCTTCTTTTAGGCATTGGGCTACCTCAACCAACTTGATATTGGCTCCGCCAAAACTAGGGGCAAGAAGGTAGTGTGCAAGCATACACAAGCAAATGGTGTGTTCTCGAAAGCCTTACCAGAGGAGGTCGCCTCGGTCACTGATGTCAGAAAATTGATGCCTCAAGCTGGGTATCTCCATCATAGGCCAAGGATTGAGCATTCTGCAAAGTAAGCCCACACATCCGTCCCAAGGCTAAGGCATGGCCAAAACGAGGCTGAAGTATGATTTCCTCATCACGCGGGATTCCATTAGTGCCTGAAACTCTTCAAGAGTCGGGCATATTTTTTGTGCTCCGAAGCGAAAGACATACGTAATCGGGTCCCAGCATCAGACTGCGACGTGGAGGAACGAAAAACAAAGTAGAGTGTGGCTTAACGGAAAAAGCGCGTTTATGCCGAAACCCCAGAAATTTACCTTTTCTGTGCCATCTAAAGTTACTATCCAATCCGTGAGGTTTTCGACAAGAAATGGCTCCATTTATAGAAGAAACAACAGCTGAAATGAAGTTCTGGAGAAGAATCATGAAAGAAGACCTTTTATAGAAGATAAGGCTGTGAGTGGAGGCCAGCTGTCAGCATTCTGGTGGCCCTCACATTTGTGGCCAGCTGTCCACTTCTTCTGGCCAGCAATCCACCAATTTGGTCGGCCGTCCACTTGTTTGCTAGACAGTTTTGACAGCTTGGTTTTGTTCTGGTTTTTGTGTTGTTCGGTCTTGTTTTGAGTCTTTTGGTTTTTGCAAGTGTGTATAGCTGTTTTTGGTCTGTGTTTCAGTTTTTTTGCTTTGTTTATCGAGTTGTATTTTGTATTTTGTATTTTGTCGTTGGTCAGCTCATTATCTGATTTAAAACATTATTCCAATGCAAGCATCTTCGGTTTCAAATTCAACTTCACATTCTTTTTCATACAAGTATGTTACTCGTGGTGCAGTGCGCATGTTGCAGAACCAAAACTCTTTTCATAAAAATTACAAGGGTTTTATTCCAATCATGGCTTTTACAAAAGAAGTACAAGTTTGAAAGCAAAAGTAAAACCTGTTTGAAGCTATACATGTGCTAAACTACCAACTAAAAGAAACTAAGCAAAAAAAAATCCAAAAAAACAGTGCCAATCGTCCTAGGCTCGAGAGGCCCTCTTTGTCCTCTTCCTCGAAGAGGACTCAGAGGCACTATCTCTGTTGGCATCACTGTCAGAACCAAACTCTGAGCCTCCGCTCTAGGCCTTGGAGTTGGCCTCGGCATCATCTCCGCTCTCCGATCCTGAGCCGGCATCATCATCATATTGACTCACTATCTCCTCGGAGGTGCTGGCCCCATCGTCATCATCGCTACTCAGAATAGGCTCCGAAGGACTGCTCCAGCCTCGGCACCCTTGTCCCTACCTCGACCGCGGCGCTCGTCTCAGCTATGTGCTGGGGCCTGCCTCTCTTTCCTCCCTATTGCTGGTGGAGGTGCTACTAGTGCTGGTGGCAACCCTTGGTACAGCTGGGATCCAGAAAAACAGTTCAATGTATCAGCTACAGTGTGTGTATCAGATATAGGCATAGTATGCAAAATGAGTGTCATGCACAAACCAGATACAGTATGAGTGCAGTGTGCCAATGCAATGTATCCGTACAGTTTGGAGAAGACTACAACCTAGATGTCAATGTGTCAGTGGAAATAGAATAGTGTGGCGCACAACAGAATTAGTAAAGAAATGCATCCTGAAATAGAGAAAATACCTGAATACTGTGGAGACCAAGCAGCGTCTCTCTCCTCTGCACCATGCCAATCAGAGAAGCAACTGGCTCGAGGAGGCTCTTTGTATACTCCGTAGTAGGTTCCTGCAAGTGCATTTGACTGATCAATATATGGGATAGACATATTTGAAATGAAAAATGAGGGGTACAAATTGTAAAGTGTGGTCCATACCTAATGCGCCCCTCGAGCCCTAACATACTTGTGCTATGCCTCTCCCGGCTCGATCGGAATCTTGTAGGTAGCCCCAGTCGGCCGACAACATGTGAGTGTAGTAGGAATTTCCAACCAACTGGTCATCTGCCCAACAGGAGGGGCCTCTCTAGTATGGGCCGTAGTCGCCCAAGTGGCCTCACCGGCCACAGGAGCTCCTGCTCTCTCGCTTGCGTGAACACCTCTGCTCTGAAGAAGTCTACATCCAGGTCTACCATGAACTGAACAATAGCCTCGACTAAGAGGTATCTGTTGTCTGCATAAACGCTGGGAGTGGCATTGGAAGAACCTAATCTGGCGAGCCTACGGTTTGCCGTACAAACCACTTGCTTAGAAACCAAGCCCGGCAAACTAGGCCCTCCAGTAGAATCCAAAAGCAAGATGTGCCCCAAGCCCCGCATACTGGTCCTTTATCCCAGTCGGCATCGTTACCCAGGGCTGTCATGTGATCTGCAAACAGAGAATTTACAGATTTGTTAGTTGCCACCAGATGTCGAAATATGCATCAGAACAATAGTGGAGCAAAAATGACTGTGAGTTTCGGGTTACCTCATCGGCGATCACTGTATCGAAGTAACGGCGAAAGAATGCAAAGGTGGTGTCGTCGCGGCTCTGATGCTGACATCGGCCATCGTACGATCGTGAATATGGTACTATGAGGGGGATCTCCTCCATAGGCTCCGAAATAAGGGCTAGGAAATATAGGTAGACCTATAACTGTAAAGGAAAGGGCAGCGGTGTTATTAACAGTGTCAACAGATATAGAAAGTGCAACAGATATAGAGAGTGTACAGTGTCAACAGATATAGAAAGAGCAAGGCAGAAAGCACAGAGCATGAATAGATATAGAAAGTGCAATAGATATATAGAGTGTATAGTGTCAACATATATAGAAAGTGCAAAGTAGAAAGCACAGAGCATGAATGGACATAGAAAGTGCAATAGATATATAGAGTGTATAGTGTCAACATATATAGAAAGTGCAAAGTAGAAAGCACAGAGCATGAACAAATATAGAAAGTGCAAAGCAGAAAGCACAGGTGTTGAACAAATATAAAGCAAAAAATGTGAAGTAGAAAGAATAAGTGCAAAGTAGAAAGTGGAGTGCATACCTCCCAGGCACGCCAGTAGCCTCTGACCTACTCTATCCTCATGCGGGAAGTGGAGCTCATGCAGCTGTAAAGTATGGCAAGGCCAGCTCCGCCTAAATCATAGAATCGGACCTGGGGCAAGGTCACTAAGGCGCTTAGTAAATACAATCCTACAGTGTTCCACCTGTTTGCAAACAAGGTAGTGTAGACACCCCATTTTTCACCGACCTTAAGACTCAGACGTCACCGATTGAGCGCTTGGTGATGTTGCATATTGTGCTCGTTCTGAGGTTGCGGAGTCCCGGCTGCGAGCCTTGCCTCCGGACATCCGGACTCTTTTGTGCTTTTCCTCGATTTGCGAACCAGGCTCTGTTTTCTCTGTTTTCTCTTTCCGAAGGGAGGGAGAGGTCTCGTAGATCATCTCTCAATGGCCGTGGGCTACGTTTCGTGGTCATAGGCCATTTTTCCCATTTCGGAGCCCGGTTCCCGATTTTCGGAGCCGTCAGGCCGTGTGCCTCGGTTCAGGACCGCTTAACCACCTCTGTTTCCCCGGTTTTTGGAACTTATCTTATTTAATCCCTTTTGAGGGACACTGTGGTCTGAGAGACCAACTTCGTGGTTGAGCACCACTCCCGGTGCCTAACAGCCCACTTTCGGGGCGCTAAACTACGTGTTTCGGCTCCCGAACCTTCATTCTACATTTTGGCTCCAACCCAAACTTGAGATAGTCATATTTTGAACTCCTTTTCATGTTTGATTAAGGACCTCTTGATGTTTGACATCTCCATCTATCACTTGCTTCTTTACCCCTCCATTTTCCCCTTTTCTTGCACGATAGTTTAGGCCTACTTGTATTTATTTTAGTGGCTTGATGTAAACTAGAAAGTGTAGTATTTTGAGCCTCTCTTCAACTTTGTTGAAGGGCTCTCAGCCATTTGGGACCCGCAGCTATCACTTGCCCCTTTAGCTCACCTTTTCGCCATTTTGGGGGGAATTTTGAATCCGAATTTCCCCCCCTTTTTTCCCCCTCTTTTCCAGCCCTTTTTGTCTATAAAACCAGAGCTCCAGCTGTATTTTTTCTGAGTTAGAAGACTTTGGTTTGAGTCTCATATATACAATCTCTCTCTCTCTCTATATTTCAAGCACCAAACCTTAAAAGTCCTACACCATTTCTTCACCATTTCTTCACCACCACCTAGCACCACCACCACCACTCCATTCCAGCGGCTTGGAGGACCTTCTCAAGAGGCTAGAAGTGCTGTATTTTGGACCAAGAGGCTGCTAAAGTTTGGTTCTTAAGGGTGAGTCTCGTTTTTCCCTTTTTTGCTCTTTTCTTGGTCTATATCTTAACCCTTCTTGCTTATGATTTGAGCTCCGACCAAAACTGAAAGTAGCATTTTTTTGAGCTCTATTTCATCTTTCATTAAGGGTCTCTCACTGTTTGAGACCCCCTTTTGGTACTTGCCTCTTTAGCCTTCTTTGTGCCATATTTTTGCATGATATTTTTAGCCTATGTGTAGTCTGTTTTGAGCTCTGATGTAAACTGTGAATAGGCTTATTTTGAGACCTTCTTCAACATTGAAGAAGGGCTCATCCTTTTTGGGACCTCCATGTGTCACTTGCCATTGAACCCCTCTTTGGTCCCCATTTTTGCATGATTTATTAGCCTATTGTGTCTCTGTTTTTCAACCCTGAGCAGAACTGAAAAGGGTCTTATTTGGACCCCCTATCCATGTCTAATAGAGGGTCTTTGGCTGTTTGATGCATATTTTGTATACTTCATGTTATAGCCCTCTTGGTGGCCTCATTTTGCATGAGATCTTTAGCATACTTGTATCTGTTTTTGGGGCTTGATATAAACTGAAAACAGTCATATTTTTGGTCCCTCTTCATTGTTGTAGAAGGCCCCTTTCCTGTTTGGGGCCAGCATTTGTGACTTGCTTCATTACCTCCCTTGCGAGCCATTTTTGCATGCTAATTTAGTCCCACTTGTGCTCACTGTTTGGCCATGCTTTAAACTGTAAAAATGCTATTTTGGGGCTGCCTTGCTTCTTCTTTTACACTCCATGTACCAAGTATGCATCTTTGTATGGCTGTAGGTCATTTCATGCACCAAAATCCATGTTTCGAGACTCGTTCCATGCATCGGGTTTCATTTTACCGGGTTTCGGGGCTGTTTTGCATCTAATTTTGCCTCTAATTTTTGCATGATAGTATGCCATTCTTTGTGTTTTGCCATGTCTTGTTAGAGTGGCATTCCGTGCCGTAGGTTCGGTCCTCGCTTTGCGTGCACGTGTGCACGTATCCCGAGTTTCTCATTTTCATCATTATGGCCTCTCATGTGAGTGTGGCTGAGGTCCACTGTTAGTGTAAGTCCATATTGCATTGTGTATGCCATTTCATTCCATAGCATTGTGTATGCTAGGTTGTATATTAGCGCATTGTGTATGCCATCCTCTCGTGCATCGTGTATGCCATTCCATAACATTGTGCATGTTAGGTTGTATCTTAGTTGCATTTCATGCATGTCATGCATATTGCATCGTTTCGGGATAGGAGTTAGCCCGGCACGGGAAACGAGGTGCGTTCGTACTCCGAGTGACGGAACGTGTCTCAATTCCCCAGTCACCGACACTCCGGATTATCCATGATGGAGTTAGGTTTTGTTATAGTTTTCATGCATTCATTATATTGAGTTGTGTGCAATTCGACTCCTCGGCCATCATGCATCGAATGCGTGATTGGTGGCACGAGGATCGAGGCATGCATACATTTGTGAAAATACATTGCCATGCCCCTTTCCTGCTCTCTGTTGCAGCAAATCAAGAATCAGCAACTTCGGAGCTTGGCACGCATTTCAAGAACATGCAAACAGAGGCTAATTGGGGCATCCAGTGGATTTCCGCCAAAGGCAACCCGATGCATCATTCATCATCCCGGAGCGAATCAAGGCAGTCCCTGGCTTGCATGCCAGTTTAATTTTTCTTAGTTAATTTGTAATTAATTAGGATTTTGTACATATTTGGACTGTACTATTCTTTATTCGGGACTGTATATTTATTCGGACCCTCTGCGTGTTGTAATAAGTGTGCGTGAGTGTGATGTATGTCTTCCAACCCACGTCTTTCTTCCCTTTTATTTACCTGCTTATGATGGTTAGATTAGGGCATGTTTCAATTAGCATACAGTATGATAGCATGTTTGCATTCATTCATCTGTTTTGCATGCACCGGGCTCGGCGCATCATACTAACTGCATTTGTATTTCAATTCCAAATTGAATACTTGATAGCTGTTGCATTCATATGCCATGTTTAGAATAGCCGAGCCTGCTATAGTTGCATTTTTGCATGTGTTGCATTAGGCATTCTGTATAGTTAGGATCATGCATGATTTCTAATGAGCTTCTGTTTTGGCTTGGAGTACTCGGTGAGTTTTATGCTTTAGCATCCTTGCATGCGTGTGAGTGACTGCCATGAATAGCATGCTTACCATGAGGCTAACTGCTTATGTGATATAACTGCCTGAATGCCTGTGGGTGAGGTTGGGTTATTTGGATTGGAACAATTCATCAAATGTTTGTTTTAAGCCCACTAGATAGTGGCAAAATCATTTTTCTAAGCCCACCCGAGGGTGGCAAATCTCTTAGCCTACCTGCGGGTAGCACCATCTTTTCAAAAACAAACATGAAATGTTTTGTTCCAATTCAGGCGATCCGTCTATACTTGTATGCTGTGCGCATCACATAGTAAATCTAGGCTAATAACCGGAATAAGACACACAATGTTTTCAAAATAGATATCATGGTTAGTAGAGGCCGGTCTTTGATCGGGCGAGCGGGGGTGCTCACGAAGTGACCTTCCCCAATCGTACCCAAGTTCCCGAGCCGAGGCAACTTTGGTGATGACGGACACGTGGCCTTAGGCAACGAGTCAGGGTTTCCTAAATTTCCCAAAATAAAATATTTAGGTGGCGACTCTGTATCTGGCAAAGCAGTCCATGTTTGGCACTTCTTTCAAAAAAATCTGTTTTCTCAAAACGATTTGCCGGATTTGGACTCTTTGGTTCAAGATTAAGAACCGTGACACAAATCGATGTCCGAGCTGTAGCGAGGTCCCCGCGGGCGTCTACAGTTTCTGGCGACTCTGCTGGGGATTTAGAGAACTTGACTCGAACTCATGATATCTGTTTTGACTACACTTGTGTGTTTCTTTGCATTGCATTTGCATTGGTGCGCCTAGGACACCGTGTTTGCCATCTGCTATTCCTGAACGGTTTGCCGGAGGCTTGTCTTGTCAAGGCATGACCATAAGGCTGACCGGTTGTGGGCTCTGCCAGTATGGGAACACAAACCCCGGTTTTACCGGGGCACCCTTTTTGACCATTCGACCTAGTGCATATTCGGATCCATAGTGACCATTCCAAACTAGGACAGGTTGCTTACCCGTATAGGTTGTTTGAAACCGCTGCGTGCGTAGTGAAACCCTAGCTCCTGACAAAATAGGACAGGGAAACCCTACCCCAACATAGGGGTGTTTTGGCTCTCACTTGTCTGCTATGTGCTTTTAGAGTGCGTCTCTACAGGAATGCATGTATCGGTTTACAAGTCTGGGCATCAGGCCTGCGGGCATTACTATCAGTATTTGGGAGTCAGCTTTACCTGTGGGTATCAGACTCAGATTTGAGGCTGAATTTTGGGGGGCAGAATTCAGTAGAGGGCACAGTCATCCTGCTACACTCGTATCTGTTTTGGTGAAGTTGAGCTGAGGTGCTGTCTGTTTTCTCTTTTGTTAGGTAGTCTTGGAACCATAGCTTCAGAAGGCTCCGATATCCCCCGAGGTTCATCGAACTTGTGCTAATAGACTTTGTCAGGTCAGAGGTTCAGTTCAAGGGCAATCAGTGGCAGGGTAAAAGGGCCAGTCAGGCACAAATCACCAGTTCAGCAGTTACCAGATCAGGGGCCCTTATCCACCCCACCAGTGAACAGTCAGGCTGAGGTCTCAGTTTCTACTGCAGGGATAGATACCAGTCAGTTAGATGGATCAACAGAATACGTCAGGGGTGGAGGCAATGATGCGTCAGACAGGAAACTATGAAACTCATGCAGCAAGACGCTGTCCGCCAAGCGGAATTCTCCAAGCAGCAGGCTGCAATCATGGCTCAGCAGGCCGAGCTCATCACCAGGCTGCAACAGCAAAGCGGCGCGTCCGCTTCACAACAAGTTCCTTCCCCAGCAGGAGCTCCAGCACCTGGGGAGACGCCAAATGTCCAGGAAGGTACGGACATTCCGGTAGGGCCGGCTCCGCCCCCAATTTTACCCCAACTATCCAAAACACCTACCAATCTACCGGACTCTCCCTTCGAGTTCGAGGTCGACCCCACAGCGTTGAAGTTGAGCAAGCTTGAAAAGTTGTTCAAGAAATCCCAGGGGGTAAAGTCCATCCCGGACATTGAGGACGGGTACACCGACGCAGCTGTGACACTGCCGGACAGGTTCAAGATGCCTCACATCGACCGTTTTGACGGGTCAGGAGATCCCATGGTCCACCTGAGTTTGTTTTCAGATGTTCTGCGCCCGATGGGCTTGACAAGATTACAGAAGCTTTCCCTTTTTGGCAGGACCCTGTCGGGTATTGCGGCCATCTGGTACGCCAAATTGGAGGATTCAGTGAAACGAAGCTGGGAGGAGATGGCCGAGGCCTTCGTCGCACAATATTCATACAATACCCAAATCGAGATTACGACCCGTGATCTTGAGACGACGAGGCAGGAGCCTAAGGAGAGCTTCTCAGAATTCGTGGCCCGCTGGAGGGCCAAAGCCTCAATGATGACCATTAGGCCAACGGATAAGGATCAAATACGGATGGTTGTGCGCAACCTCCAGCCCAAACTAATGCAGAAAATGATCGTGCTCCCCTTCCCTACCTTTTCAGATTTGCATGAGATGGGAGTACAGATCGAGGATGCTATGAAGCAGGGCCTCATTGACCAGGAGAAGGAGCAGCCCAGGAGGGCGTTTACCCGCAGTTCGAATGCGACCACCAGCGGTGACGCAGCTGCAAGATCTTCCGAAGTGGGCATGGTCGCCACCACCACACCAAGAGCAGCCACCCCCTTTGTTGGTGCATCCACTTCAAACCCCCGAACTTCAGACTATCTACCCCGAGGCAAGAGGGTTTTCACCCCACTCTATATGTCTTTGTCTAAAGCCCTGGGGGTCCTACTCAGGAAAGGACATCTGAAACCGTTAGAGCAACGGCCTCTACCCGATCCTCTCCCTCCAAAGCATGACCCGACTAAGTACTGTGCTTTCCATCAACAAACCGGTCATGACACCGACAGTTGCGTCCGTCTCCGCCACGAGATACAAAATTTGATTGACAACGGGATCATCCCCGCACCAGGTCCTGCAAAGTCTATCGGCACTTGATCAGTGAACTTGTGGGAGATAATGTGATGTGATCGAGGGATGAACCACCTGCGGGCGACGTTCAGTTTATTTCAGATATGGTGGATGGCATGCACTATTTTGAGCATTTGCGAATGCTAGCTTTTGTGCTTTCTGACTTGGGTATTGGGTCAGTCTTGTTGTTTTTGAGTCTGTCCTTTTGTTTTGAGTCAGTCTCTTTTGTTTTGGGTCTGTCTTGTTGTATTGAGTCAGTCCTATTGTATAGGAGTCGGGTGATTCCGGGGGGGGGGGTGTTACCTCGGGCATCACCATTTTGTTTTGTGTTTGTCTTTTCGTTTTGTTTTGAGTCTGTTTCTGCCTTGGAGCCAGTAACGCCAACAGATTTGAATGAACAGCAGTGTTTTTTTTCATGCTTTTGTGTTTGCTTCTGCCGTGTGCCAGTTGTACTAGAAATTCCAAATGAGATGGCAGTATTTGACTAGAAGCTGTGTCTTTTCTGTGCCTTGAATTCATTGCATCGACCTAAGTTTTCCAAAAGCTTTTTGAACACTACGGTGAAAACGAAGAGGAAGGAATTCCTCGGGTTTTGCAAAATTTTGATCAATTGAGAGAAAGAGAGGCGTGCTAAGCCCTTAATGAATGAAATCATGCTTGTTAGTGTGAGTACTGGGAAGGATCCTGGCTTGATCCAGATTGGTTCTACACTGTCTTCAGCGCGAGCGATTTGTCGCTTTCTTAAAAACTTTCAAAAAATGTTTTGCGCGGTCCTGCGAAGACCTGTGTAGAATCGCTCTTGAGATTTTACAGCTTAGGATCGCTCTCAGCCTCGAGACTTGACCCCTCACTTTCAAACCTTGAACTGGGATTCAGAATGTTCAACGGTCAACTACAATGTGAGGCCTGTGTGGCCAGATTTGAAGCAGCCCTCGAACAAGAGGCACCAAAGTCAGATCAAGGAGATCAGAATCAGAAGAAGGTTGCAAGCCAAATCAGAAGCACCCGAACTAGGGGCAAAAATATCCGATGTGCTCGAAGAGCCGAAGATGGATCCTTCTGCGAATCAACAGCAGTCATTTGGATTCAGATGACTTCAGATCTCAAAACCATTTGGCATGGACCTGTTACACTTTTACCCTTTGAGAGGCTCGCTGGGCCGAAAACCCGGAAGGGCGACCCAGGCAAAAGTTAGAGCAAGAAAAGATATATACGAAAAGCAAAAAAAAAAAGAAGAAAAGAGAAAAAAGAAAAAAGAAAAAAGAAAAAAGAAAAAAAAAAAAAAAGAAAAAAAGAGAAGAAAGAATTGAAAAAAAAGAAAACAGAAGCTCGCAAGGTCGAAAACCTGCAACGGGCGCCTTGGCAAAAGTTAGAGCCTAAAAGGGAGAGGTTAATACCCGAGTGTACCTTACCCCGAACTACGTAAGGCTTGATTCCCATCTTTGGGATACGTAGGCAACTTCATCCTGAAGTCCAGCCGTAAAACGCTTCAATTTGATTGTGTCCATGCGATGGTTCTGGTCATCTTTGTCTTCTCTGTATCTGAGGATTTGGTTGTGTTCGTCACTCTGAGGACTGACTACAATGCGCCGCGGTGCTATCCAAACAAGGGGCAACTTTCCGTTGCCATTCAGTGTGCTGCGGCGCCATCCAAACAAGGGGCAACTCTTCGTTGCCATTCAGTGTGCCGCGGCGCCATTCAAACAAGGGGCAACTTTCCGTTGCCATTCAATGCGCCGCGGTGCCGTTCAAACAAGGGGCAACTTTCCGTTGCCATGCAGCTCCCCTCCAGCAAGGGGCAATTTTCCTTCGAATCTGAGGTTGTGCATCTCGAGAGTGGGTTCTATGCTCGTTGAGCAGTGGCCGTTTGCAAAAATAGTTTTTGAGAATTTTTACTGAGGTTGACTAATTTTCTCGAAAATTGTTTCATCTTTTCCAAAAACTGGACCATTTCTTGGACCCAAAAAAGGAAAATTTTCAGTGCTCATAGCCTGACTTGCATGATTTCAAATCAAAAATCGAACAAGCATGTTAATCTAACTCTCATTTTGGTCAAAATTGTTTTAGTAGAAAGCAAAAACAAAACATGGTCAACATGATGAACTAGGGGCACAGTTGAGTTAGGTTCTCTGTCTTTTTCCCTTTATCAACGCACTTGCCAGAAAGGGCACTCTACTTGCCAGAAAAGGGCACAACTGAAGCTAACAACAAAGGGCTGAAAGCTCTCTCACCCTCCAAGCAACGAGGTATCAAGCCACGTGCGAAGCACGAACTGGAATGGGGCAAGATATTCCACTTCCTCATCTGGACATATCTGATCACGTCCAAACTCCCCGGCAGAGCATCGTCAACCGAGGTCAGCTGCAGATTTGCTACACACCCAGTTGTAGCACAGCCCCTCTGTGGGAGAAACTCACTAGCTGCGCGCAGAAGAAGAAGAATCTAGCAGAATGCTAGGGGCACGAGGCCACAACTTGCTGTTTATCCATCAACCACCCAGGGGAGGGATTTAAAATGAGAGATTGAAGAATAGAGAGATGTGCGCTGAGAGGAAAAGTGAGGAAAAAGGGCTTTTTTTCAGAAAAACAGAGCTTGAGGGCCGAGTGATGTGAGAATCACAAATGAGAAAGGGTGGGAAATAATACCCAGAGAAACTGGCTCCTCGTGCACTGAGAGGTCTCTTGTCTTTGTAACACGTCTGTGTGTCGTGTCTTTTGTTTTGTTTTTCTCGATTCTTGCTTTGAGTCGTTCCGAGTGTGTCTCGGTGTGTTTAGGTTGTTTACCTTTATTTTTCGTTGTTGGGTCGTCTTTGCTGTGTTCAGTTGTAGGCTCAATACCCGGTCGAGAACTCATTTTCTCAATCTCAAAAATGATTTGTTGTGTGCTTAGAGTGCTGTGCCATTCTCCACATTTGTGCAAAAAAGGAATTTGTTCTTTCGAAAACTGCAGGGTTTAACCCAGGTCATGTGAGAACAGTGAAACAAGGACCTATCTGAAGCTATGTGGGTTCCAAACTGCAAAGCAAAAGAAAAGAGGGAAAATCGAAGCAGCTGAGTGTGTTTCACCTTCAGCGAATTCTGAGATTGTATTCCGGATGTACCTCTTCAGACCTTGTCAGTGTTCCGAAGAATGAGCGTGCCTCTATCCCAAGTGTAAGCCTGCTTCAAGTCAGAATGGCGATTAAAGCAGCAACAGATGTTATCTCTCTCTAATATGAACAGGGTGTGCCCGTTTTTGAGCTGAATGTGTTGCAAACCCCTCCGAAAGGTAAATCGGAGGTCGCGTTTTAATCTGGTCTCGTTAAGGCTTGTATTCCCTTATTCGGCATTTTGTTTCAAATATGCGTTGTCACGCACATTCCACTTGCATTGTTATGCATCCTTCCACCCGCATTGTTATGCACTTCTCATGCTTGCATTGTGATGCCCATTCCAATTGCATTGTTATGCACCCACTTCACTAGCATTGTTATTCTCATTCATTGCATTGATTATGCACATCTATCTTGCATTGTTATGTACCTTTTCACTTGCAATTGTCTTTCCTTCTCCTCGCACGTGCGACGGGTCAGACTTCCTCTGGTTTAGAGCATTTGGAATACGTTCCAATGCTTATCCCTTTTCCGAAACACCGGGATACGTCCCTACGTTTCTCTCTTCTTTCTGAAACACCGGGATACGTCCCTAAGTTTCTCTCTCTTTTCGAAACACCGGGATACGTCCCTATGTTTCTCTTGCCTTTCCGAAACACCGGGATACGTCCCTATGTTTCACATTCCTTGGGAACACCGGGATACGTCCCTATGTTTCACATTCCTTGCGAACACCGGGATACGTCCCTATGTTTCTCATTCCTTGCGAAACACCGGGATACGTCCCTATGTTTCACATTCCTTGCGGAACACCGGGATACGTCCCTATGTTTCACATTCCTTGCGGAACACCGGGATACGTCCCTATGTTTCTCATTCCTTGCGAACACCGGGATACGTCCTTATGTTTCTCCTTCTCCTGAAACACCGGGATACGTCCCTATGTTTCTCCTTCTTTCTAACCACTGGATACGTCCCTAATCTTTGGGATACGTCCCTAACCTCTGGGATACGTCCCTAAACCTTGGGATACGTCCCTAATCTTTGGGATACGTCCCTAACCTCTGGGATACGTCCCTAACCTTTGGGATACGTCCTTACTCACCGGGATACGTCCCTAATCTTTGGGATACGTCCCTAAACCTTGGGATACGTCCCTAATCTTTGGGATATGTCCCTAACCTGTGGGATACATCCCTAACCTTTGGGATACGTCCCTAATCTTTGGGATACGTCCCTAACCTTTGGGACACGTCCCTAAATCTTGGGATACGTCCCTAAACACCGGGATACGTCCCTAAACCTTGGGATACGTCCCTAAACCTTAGGATATGTCCCTAAACACCGGAATACGTCCCCTTGTTTCTCCATCTTTGGTTAAGAGCATCTGGAATACGTTCCAATGCTTACCTTTCCGAAACACTGGGATACGTCCCTATGTTTCTTTGCATGATCATAAGTTATGTTCGGCTTCTTGCATTGTCAGTTGCATTTTGCCCCTGCCTGCAGGCATGCCTGAGGGCACATCTTTGTCTATCTTGTCTGCTTTGTCTAAGTCTTCGGCCTTGTCAAAAATGGGTCGTCTCTGGGCTTTGACATTCACTCCCGTCATTCTTATGACTTTCGAGTTCTGTCAAAGAGGGGCAACTGTAGACACCCCATTTTTGACCGACTTTAAGACTCAGACGTCACCGATTGAGCGCTTGGTGATGTTGCATATTGTGCTCGTTCTGAGGTTGCGGAGTCCCGGCTGCGAGCCTTGCCTCCGGACTTCCGGACTCTTTTGTGCTTTTCCTCGGTTTGCGAACCAGGCTCTGTTTTCTCTGTTTTCTCTTCCCGAAGGGAGGGACAGGTCTCGTAGATCATCTCTCAATGGCCGTGGGCTACGTTTCGTGGTCATAGGCCATTTTTCCCATTTCGGAGCCCGGTTCCCGATTTTCAGAGCCGTCAGGCCGTGTGCCCGGTTCGGGACCGCTTAACCACCTCCGTTTGCCCCGGTTTTTGGCACTTATCTTATTTACTCCCTTTTGAGGGACGCTGTGGTCCGAGAGACCAACTTCGTGGTTGAGCACCACTCCTGGTGCCTAACAGCCCACTTTCGGGGCCCCAAACTGCGTGTTTTGGCTCCCAACCTTCATTCTACATTTTTGGACTCCGACCCAAACTTGAGATAGTCATATTTTGAACTCCTTTTCATGTTTGATTAAGGACCTCTTGATGTTTGACATCTCCATCTATCACTTCTTCTTTACCCCTCCATTTTCACCTTTTCTTGCACGATAGTTTAGGCCTACTTGTGTTTATTTTCGTGGCTTGATGTAAACACGAAAGTGTCTTATTTTGAGCCTCTCTTCAACTTTGTTGAACGGAAATCGGCCATTTGGGACCCACAGCTATCACTTGCCCTTTTACCTCACCTTTTGGCCATTTTGGGGGGAATTTTGAATCCGAATTTCCCCCCCTTTTCCCCTTTTTGTCTATAAAACCAGAGCTCCAGCTGCATTTTTTCTGGGTTAGAAGACTTTGGTTTGAGTCTCATATATACAATCTCTCTCTCTCTATATTTCAAGCACCAAAACCCTAAAAGTCCTACACCATTTCTTCACCATTTCTTCACCACCACCTAGCACCACCACCACCACTCCATTCCAACGGCTTGGAGGACCTTCTCAGAGGCTAGAAGTGCTGTATTTTGGACCAAGAGGCTGCTAAAGTTTGGTTCTTCAAGGGTGAGTCTCGTTTTTCCCTTTTTTGCTCTTTTCTTGGTCTATATCTTAGCCCTTCTTGCTTATAGATTTGAGCTCCGAACAAAACTGAAAGTAGCATTTTTTTGAGCTCTATTTCATCTTTCATTAAGGGTCTCTCACTGTTTGTGACCCCCTTTTGGTACTTGCCTCTTTAGCCTTCTTTGTGCCATATTTTTGCATGATATTTTTAGCCTATGTGTAGTCTGTTTTGAGCTCTGATGTAAACTGTGAATAGGCTTATTTTGAGTCCTTCTTCAACATTGAAGAAGGGCTCATCCTTGTTTGGGACCTCCATGTGTCACTTTCCATTGAACCCCTCTTTGGTCCCCATTTTTGCATGATTTAATAGCCTATTGTGTCTCTGTTTTTCGACCCTGAGCAGAACTGAAAAGGGTCTTATTTTGACCCCATCTCCATGTCTCATTGAGGGTCTTTGGCTGTTTGATGCATATTTTGTATACTTCATGTTATAGCCCTCTTGGTGGCCTCATTTTGCATGAGATCTTTAGCATACTTGTATCTGTTTTTGGGGCTTGATATAAACTGAAAAAGTCATGTTTTTGGTCCCTCTTCAATGTTGTAGAAGGTCCCTTTCCTGTTTGGGGCCAGCATTTGTGACTTGCTTCATTACCTCCCTTGCGGAGCCATTTTTGCATGCTAATTTAGTTCCACGTGTGCTCACTGTTTGGCCGTGCTTTAAACTGTAAAAATGCTAGTTTTGGGGCTTCCTTGCTTCTTCTTTTACACTCCATGTACCAAGTATGCATGCTTTGTATGGCTGTAGGTCATTTCATGCACCAAAATCCATGTTTCGGGACTCGTTCCATGCATCAGGTTTCATTTTACCGGGTTTCGGGGCTGTTTTGCATCTCATTTTGCCTCTAATTTTTGCATGATAGTATGCCATTCTTTGTGTTTTGCCATGTCTTGTTAGAGTGGCATTCCATGCCGTAGGTTCGGTCCTCGGTTTGCATGCACGTGTGCACGTATCCCGAGTTGTCTCATTTTCATCATTATGGCCTCTCATATGAGTGTGGCTGAGGTCCACTCATGTTAGTGTAAGTCCATATTGCATTGTGTATGCCATTTCATTCCATAGCATTGTGTATGCTAGGTTGTATATTAGCGCATTGTGTATGCCATCTCATCTCGTGCATTGTGTATGCCATTCCATAACATTGTGCATGTTAGGATTGTATCTTAGTTGCATTTCATGCATGTCATGCATATTGCATCGTGTTCGGGATAGGAGTTAGCCCGGACACGGGAAACGAGCTGCGTTTCGTACTCCGAGTGACGGAACGTGTCTCAATTCCCCAGTCACCGACACTCCGGATTATCCATGATGGAGTTAGGTTTTGTTGTAGTTTTCATGTGCATTCATTCTATATTGAGTAGTGCAATTCGATTCCTCGGCCATCATGCATCGAAATGCGTGATTGGTGGCACGAGGATCGAGGCATGCATACATTTGTGAAAATACATTGCCATGCCCCTTTCCTGCTCTCTGTTGCAGCAAATCAGGAACCAGCAGCCTTCCGGAGCTTGGCGCGCTTTCCAAAAATGATTGCAAACAGAGGCTAATTGGGGCATCACAGTGGATTTCCGCGCAAAAGCAACCCGGATATGCATCATTCATCATCTGAAGAAGAGTCAAGGCAGTCCCTGGCTTGCATGCCAGTTTATTGTTTTCTTAGTTAATTTGGTAATTAATTAGGATTTTTGTACATATTGGGACTGTATTATTTATTTGGGACTGTACTATTTATTCGGACCCTCTGCGCGAGGGCAATGTTGTAATAAGTGTGCATGAGTGTGATGTATGTCTTCCAACCCCACGTCTTTCTTCCCTTTTATTTACCTGCTTATGGTGGTTAGATTAGGGCATGTTTCAATTAGCATACAGTATGATAGCATGTTTGCATTCATTCATCTGTTTTGCATGCACCGGGCTTGGCGCATCATACTAACTGCATTTGTATTTCAATTCCAAATTGAATACTTGATAGCTGTTGCATCTCATATGCCATGTTTAGAATAGCCGAGCCTGTTATAGTTGCATTTTTGCATGTGTTGCATTAGGCATCTCTGTATAGTTAGGATCATGCATGATTTCGAATGAGCTTCTGTTTTGGCTTGGAGTACTCGGTAAGTTTTATGCTTTAGCATCCTTGCATGCGTGTGAGTGACTGCCATGAATAGCATGCTTACCATGAGGCTAACTGCTTATGTGATATAACTGCCTAAATGCCTGTGGGTGAAGGTTGGGTTGTTTGGATTGGAACAAATCATCAACTGTAAGTTTTAAGCCCACTAGATAGTGGCAAAACCATCTTTTCTAAGCCCACCCGAGGGTGGCAAAATCTGCATTTTAAGCCTACCTGCGGGTAGCAAACCATCTTTCAAAAACAAACATGAAATGTTTTGTTCCAATTCAGGCGGCCCGGTCTATACTTGTATGCTGTGCAGATCACATAGTAAATCTAGGCTAATAACCGGAATAAGAGCACACAAAGTTTTCAAAACTAGATATCATGGTTAGTAGAGGCCGATCTTTGATCGAGCGAGCGGGGGTGCTCACGAAGTGACCTTCCCCAATCGTACCCAAGTTCCCGAGCCGAGGCAACTTTGGTGATGACGGACACGTGGCCTTAGGCAACGAGTTAGGGTTTCCTAAATTTCCCAAAATAAAATATTTAGGTGGCGACTCTGTATCTGGCAAAGCAGTCCATGTTTGGCACTTATTTCAAAAAAATCTATTTTCTCAAAACGATTTGCCGGATTTGGACTCTTTGGTTCAAGATTAAGAACCGTGACACAAATCGAGTCTGAGCTGTAGCGAGATGGCATACACAATGCGCCAATATACAACTAGCATACACAATGCTATGGAATGAAATGACATACACACTTCAATATGGACTTACACTAACATGAGTGGACCTCAGCCACACTCACATGAGAGGCCATAATGATGAAAATGAGACAACTCGGGATACGTGCACACGTGCACGCAAATCGAGGACCGAACCTACGGCACGGAATGCCACTTTAACAAGACATGGCAAAACAAAGAATGGCATACTACCATACAAAAATCAGAGGCAAAATGAGATGCAAAACAGCCCCGAAACCCGGTAAAATGAAACCCGATGCATGGAACGAGTCCCGAAACATGGATTTTGGTGCATGAAATGACCTACAGCCATACAAAGCATGCATACTTGGTACATGGAGTGTAAAAGAAGAAGCAAGGCAGCCCCAAAACTAGCATTTTTACAGTTTAAAGCATGGCCAAACAGTGAGCACACGTGGGACTAAATTAGCATGCAAAAATGGCTCCGCAAGGGAGGTAATGAAGCAAGTCACAAATGCTGGCCCCAAACAGGAAAGGGGCCTTCTACAACATTGAAGAGGGACCAAAAACATGACCTTTTTCAGTTTATATCAAGCCCTCAAAACAGATACAAGTATGCTAAAGATCTCATGCAAAATGAGGCCACCAGGAGGGCTATAACATGAAGTATACAAAATATGCATCAAAAAGCCAAAGACCCTCAATGAGACATGGAGAGGGGGTCAAAATAAGACCCTTTTCAGTTCTAATCAGGGTCGAAAAACAGAGACACAATAGGCTAATAAATCATGCAAAAATGGGGACCAAGTGACACATGGAGGTCTCAAACAAGGATGAGCCCTTCTTCAATTCTGAAGAAGGGCTCAAAATAAGCCTATTCACAGTTTACATCAGAGCTCAAAACAGACTACACATAGGCCAAAAATATCATGCAAAAATATGGCACAAAGAAGGCTAAAGAGGCAAGTACCAAAAGGGGGTCTCAAACAGTGAGAGACCCTTAATGAAAGATGAAATAGAGCTCAAAAAAATGCTACTTTCAGTTTTGGTCAGAGCTCCAATGTATAAGCAAGAAGGGATAAGATATAGACCAAGAAAAGAGCAAAAAAGGGAAAAACGAGACTCACCCTTGAAGAACCAAACTTTAGCAGCCTCTTGGTCCAAAATATAGCACTTCTAGCCTCTGAGAAGGTCCTCCAAGCCACTGGAATGGAGTGGTGGTGGTGGTGCTAGGTGGTGGTGAAGAAATGGTGTAGGACTTTTAGGGTTTTGGTGCTTGAAATATAGAGAGAGAGAGATTGTATATATGAGACTCAAACCAAAGTCTTCTAACCCATAAAAAAATGCAGCTGGAGCTCTGGTTTTATAGACAAAAAGGGCTGGAAAAGAGAGGGAAAAAAGGGGGGGGGGGAAATTCGGATTCAAAATTCCCCCCAAAATGGCCAAAAGGTGAGCTAAAGGGGCAAGTGATAGCTGCGGGTCCCAAATGGCTGAGAGCCCTTCAACAAAGTTGAAGAGGGGCTCAAAATAAGACACTTTCTAGTTTACATCAAGCCACGAAAATAAATACAAGTAGGCCTAAACTATCGTTCAAGAAAAGGGGAAAATGGAGGGGTAAAGAAGCAAGTGATAGATGGAGATGTCAAACATCAAGAGGTCCTTAATAAAACATGAAAAGGAGTTCAAAATATGACTATATCAAGTTTGGGTTGGAGCCCAAAAATGTAGAATGAAGGTTTGGGAGCCGAAACACGCAGTTTGGGGCCCCGAAAGTGGGCTGTTAGGCACCGGGAGTGGTGCTCAACCATGAAGTTGGTCTCTCGGACCACAGTGTCCCTCAAAAGGGAGTAAATAAGATAAGTGCCAAAAACCGGGGCAAACGGAGGTGGTTAAGCGGTCCCGAACCGAGGGACACGGCCTGACGGCTCCGAAAACTGGGAACCGAGCTCCGAAATGGGAAAAATGGCCTATGACCACAAAACGTAGCCCATGGCCATTGAGAGATGATCTACGAGACCTCTCCCTCCCTTCGGGAAGAGAGAACAGAGAAAACAGAGCCTGGTTCGCAAACCGAGGAAAAGCACAAAAGAGTCCGAAAGTCCGGAGGCAAGGCTCGTAGTCGGGACTTCGCAACCTCAGAACGAGCACAATATGCAACATCACCAAGCGCTCAATTGGTGACGTCTGAGTCTTAAGGTCGGTCAAAAATGGGGTGTCTACAGGTAGTACCGAGGAGGAACATTAGGAAGCCCCGGGCGTACTGCTCAATCTCCTCCAAGGTCATCGGCTCACTCCCGCAGAAATGCTCAGAAAACTAACTATACAACACCATCGCTTGTTTGGATACAGGTGGGTGTGCTCCAAATTGGAAGATCCTAGCTGCCTCCCACTCGCCCATGTCCGTGTCAAAGGAGATCGGATCACCCCCTACTTTTAAGCCTGTCAGCATAGAGAAGTCATAGGGAGTCATCGTCATCTCCCCAGCAAAGAGAAGTGGAAAGAATCGGTGTCCCACCACCTCTCCACCAATGTTTCGAGGAGGGGCCGGCTCGCTATGAATCGTGAAAGTCCGGAGTAGAAGAGGCTGAAGCTAACCCGTCGACAATATCGTGGACCCCAGCGGGGAGCTCGTAGTACCAGTCCCTGGCCGTCGCTGCTCCATACACCCTGTAGGCACAAGAGTCTCCCTGTGACAAAGAAGAGTGAATTAGATGAAAGACAGTGGTGAATGAGCATTCAGAATAAAGGCTATGCAAGAAATGCAATGCAAGGGAAGGCAGAAATACGTGAAAATGGAGTTTTTACCTCTGTGGCTCCGTAAGAAAGATGGAAGTCTGGCTCCCTCAGCAGAAGGTCCTCTGGCACGCCATGTGCAAAGTCGTTGAAGTGCTTGATGCCTCTAGGCGGTAATATATGTGTGCGGGGATGATACGTCTCTGGATCGAAGGGCCGAATCCCCAGTGGTAATGGCTCGGACTCGAGTCCCGGAGCAAACTCTACCTCCAGATCAGTTGCAATACCCTCCGCCGCTAGCTCCTCAACCTCGGCAGCGGGAGACAGTGGAGGCAGAACCGCGGAAGGAACCCCGTCATGTGGAATATCATTTACCATATGGGAAAGTAGGTGAATAGTGGGTGAAAAATGAAGAAAAATGGAGAAAAGAGGGAAAACTTGGAAAAAAATCAACCCTATGAGAGAAAATGGAAGAAAAAGTCAAAACCTAAGAAAGTTCACGAAACCTAAGAGAAACTCGAGGGGAACAACCCTTAAGTGGTGAAAATGCAAGAAAAAGTGACGAAATCAATTCTGCTTGGTTCAAAACGTAGAGAATCAAGAGCGTTTTACGGAAAAAGTTTGCATGGGATGTTGGAAAAAGCATATAAAGCGCAAATCTAGACAGAGGAAGCACCTAGAGAGAGAGAGAGGGAGGCTTTTCGAACAAGGGTTTATGAGGAAATGAAGTTTGGAGTTGTATATTTAAAGACCCGAGGCTGAAAAGACAAAACTACCCTGATCTGTGCACGGGTGGCCGGTAGGCCACATTTGTGGACAGCAAGCACAAATGGTGGCCGACGGCTTCTCCCTGTGGCCGGTGGTCCTCACTTGTGTCCTGACGCTGTTTTGAGCCTTTGTTCCCCGATAAGTGCATGGAAGGTTCTTGTTTTGGATTCAGATGGCTGCGTTTTGGTGTGTTAATGTGCCCCACTCACCAAGATGAATGCGATATATCCTTTTTGAGCATGTTGCAACGTTTTTGAGAGGTAAGTCGGAGGTTGTTGCTAAACATTACTTTTACTTCCATCACATTATGTATTTGTTCTCTTTTGTTGCATCGAATATGCATTTTCACATACAGTGTCGCACGCATGCCTTGCATCGTTCATGATTCATGCATTGAGTATGCTTGCATAGAATATGCTTTCAATTACATTGTACATCGGTTGTTTGACTTGCATAGAACATGCATTATCATTATGTTAAGTTGTCATTTTGTTCACTTTGTGCATCTATCGCGCTTGTTCACTTCATACCATGTTTTATTATCTCTGTGGGTTTTGTTTTCTGAGGTCGAGGCCTTCTCGTGGGAGAGATAATCTCGCTATAAGTTATGGCTGTTTGATTATTCCTTTGTTGACTTCCAAATTGGTTAAAAATAGCAGGTGTGCCTGTCTGTTCACACCACACCTCCTCTTTTCGCGTGCGACGCGTTAGGATTGCAAATCGGTTAAAAACAGTAGGTGTGCCTGTCTATTCACACCACCCCTCCTCCTCTCGCGTGCGATGCATTAGGATTGCAAATCGATTAAAAAATAGCAGGTGCACCTATTTATTCACACCACCTTTACTCCTATCGCGTGCGACGCGTTAGGATTGCAAATCAATTAAAAACAGTAGGTGTGCCTGCCTGTTCGTACCACCTTTCCTTCTCTCGCGTGTGACACATTAGGATTGCAAATCAATTAAAAACAGTAGGTGCGCATGTTTGTTCACACCACCCCTCCTCCCCTCGTGTGCGACGCGTTAGGATTGCAAATCCGTTAAAAACAGCAGGTGCGCCTGTCTGTTCACACCCCCCTCCTCCTCTCGCGTGTGACACATTAGGATTGCAAATCGGTTAAAAATAGCAGGTGCTCCTGTCTGTTCACACCACATTTTCTTCTCTCGCGTGCGACGCATTAGGATTGCAAAATTGGTTAAAAACAGCAGGTGCACCTGTCGGTTCACACCACCTTTCCTCCTCTCGCGTACGACGCGTTAGAATTGCAAATCGGGTAAAAACAACAGGTGCGCCTGTCTATTCACACCATATTTCCTCTTCTCACATGCGATGCCTTAGGATTGCAAATCGGTTAAAAACAGCTGGTGCGCCTATCTGTTCAGACCACCTTTCTTTCTCTCGCGTGCGATGCGTTAGGATTGTTCAAATCGGTTAAAAATAGCAGGTGTGCCTATTTGTTCACACCATTCCTCCTCCTCTTGCGTGTGACGCCTTAGGATTGTTTCCCTTGGTTAAAAGCATCGGGTGTACCCGTTGTTCACACCACTCTTCCTCCTCTCGCATGAGACGTGTTAGGATCTCAAGTCCTCAGTTAAAAACATCGGGTGTGCCTGGTGTTCACACCACCTTTCCTCCTCTCACGTGAGACATGTTGGAATTATTTTCATCCGGTGTGCCTGGAGTATCATCTTTTCGCCCTCTTTTCGTAAGGCGCAATTTGGATTTGGAACCTTTTTCCTTCTCCCTATGTGAGACATTGTTTGGCTTATTTTTTCTTACATTCTTTCTACGTGTGACGTAGTTTGGTTTGTGCTTTTGTTGTCTCAATCGCATAAGACGTATTGATGTGTTTGCGTCTTTCCGTGTGAGACCCGGCTTGATTCGCTTTGCTTTAATTTATGTTGCGTTACTTCGTTTCATTGCATGATCATAAGTTATTTTTCCTGCATGGTTTGCTTCTTGCCCCTGAACTACGCTGGTTTCATTTTTTGCAAAGGGATACGTAGGCAGCTTGCGAGCGCAACCATTTACTTTATGTCTTGTTTGTTTTGCCCAAGTCTTACGGCCTCATCAAAATGGATTATCTTCGGGCTTTGACATTCACTCATGTCATTTCATGACTTCGAGTTCTTCCAAAGACTGGCAACTGTAGACACCATATTTTTGACCGCCCTTACAACTTGGGCACCATCTCTTGCACACTCAATGATAAATGTATATGCTTGTCAAGTGCTCGAAAGTCCTCCACAGAATGCCACAGCTCTGTGCGTCAAAACCCTGCAAACCTTATGCCTTGTTTTTACACCAAAACCCCAGCCTTTCAAACCTGAAAAAACTTGGGACCTGCATGCCCATTTTTGTGGCCTGTCGGCCATCCCTTTGGACTGCCGACCATCCCTTTTGGCTGCCAGCCACCCTTGTGCTTTGCCAGCCAAGTGTGTGGCCTACCGGCTAGAATTGGTGGCATGTCGGCGACAAGTGTGTTTTGCAGATATTTTCTACCAATTGTGCCAACTATTTGCACAGGTGCTTGCTTCTGCTCTCATGTGTATGGATGGATGTTTCTAAGGGAGTGGCCTGTTTTTCTATAAATATAGGACCTCCCCTTCCATTTTTGAGGGTTAGAAAAATTAGAGAAAAATTAATTTTCTTTCTACAATTCTCTCTCTCTTGAAATTTCTTGAACTTTTACCTATACACTCTTAACCAAACCTTACCATCTTTGAGCTGAGGTACTTTTGAGCCTAACTTGAGCTCTTGAAGGTGTGTATGTGTTGAATTATTTCTTAGAAGTTTTCTTCTCTTCAAGAGGTATAAGGCCTAACTTGTTTCATTGCTTTGGTTGCTTCTTTCCCTACTATTTTTCTACTATTTTTTGGGGTGTAAAAACTCTGTACTTTTGGGCTGAAACTTGTGGTTTAAGGCCTTAAAGGGTGAAGAGGTGGTTCACCTTTCTTTCCACCTTGCTTCTCTAGCCTTTACCCTTGTGTTTCCCACCGTTACAATATCTTTTTTTGAACTTTTAAATACTGAATTTTAGAGTTATTTCAATGGCTAAAAACATGTTTTGAAGTCCAAAATTGAAGGGGTTAGCCTCCCCTCTTTGCGTCCTGTTTACTAGCTTACATAGCTCCATGTTTTAGCTTATTGTTCTAGTTTTTTTTTTTTTTTGTCTTAATTCCAGCATGTTTTAGGACTGTTTTCGGTTGTTCATTGCATTTGAGCCTTGTATTATATGCTTGTAGTGTAATTGTCCTCGTAGGTTTGGTGTTTAGGCCTTAGCCACCAAGCTATTTGAGTTGATAGCATTTGTGTACGACTTTCCATATTTTTTTTCACCTTTAATCATCTCTACAACCTCCCTCCTTTCTTGGCTTTTGCTTGGCTTTGAAAGTCGGTTCAAACTAGTTGCTTGTTTAAAGCATGCGATTGAGGTCTTATGCTTAATGGTTTAATCCCTTTGGGGGTTCATTACCAACGGCATGACAGTTCTCTCATGCCTAAAACAACTTTTGGTCTAATACTTCTTTCCGTTAGAGGACTTAAAGCTCACCTTTGGACTTAATGAATTAAAGAATGGAAAGGTAATTAAAATGGAATACTAAAACTTGGACTAAAATAAGGCAAGATAATAACTTGGTTTGGGTTCAATCGGACGTTAATTGAACCCTTGAGTCATGAGTCGTTTCATACTCATTAGTGATGAAAACGGTTCAAGAGTCATTGTCAACCATTTCCCTTGATCATTCATGATAGGGAGGAGGTTTGAGAGTCTTACATTTGTTGCATTTATTGAATTTGCACCCTTTGGTTCATAGGCCATCATGCAATGAAATTGCATCAATTGATGGTTTGCGAATCAAATTTACTACTCATTTGAGCTGTTTGATGATAAGGAAGGGTAAGTTGTGCAAACAACCCTTGAGAATACCCTGTGTTTACTCTGTTTGCGCTCCGTTGCAGCAGGAAAAACCAGGCATCAGTGGCTAGCAGGCCACTTTTTGTGGCCGGCAGGCCACCACTTCTAGCCTACCATCCACCTTTGCAAAATCAAGTAGTGTAATTTTTTAGCAAAACAGAACTAATTCTGAGGTGAAAAACATTGAAAATGTTCTACTATGGAACAGAGGCATCTAGCAGCAGAACAATGGCCTTTTTCAGGTGGAAATCCGTACATGCATGAGCATTTCTCATTTCTTGAGGCGGAGTAATTGGAATAGCTAGCTTAGCACTTCTTTCATGTTGTATTCATGCAATTAATTAGCTCGTTTTGATTTGTAATTAATTAATTAGTTAGCTCAATTAGTTAGTTAATTTGTTGTAATATTTGATTAGCTAGTTTAGTTGATTATTTCATTCAGTTTGTAATTCATAGTAATTAGCCTAGTTAGTTGATTCGGATCCTCCTGCGTGAGGGCGCAAATGTTATAATAACGTGTATGTCATCCAACCCCACGCCTTTCTCCCTTTTATTTCCCTACTTATGATGGTTAGTTTAGCAGCATCATGTTTCATTTAGCATCTCTCATGCCTTGCATCCACTTGTATTTCATGCATTAAGGCTCGGTTCATCATTATAACTTGCATCGTTAGTTAAATGCCTCTTTGAATACGTGCTTAGACCGCATGCTATCAAATTGATTCATATGCCATGTTAGTAACCGAGCCTAGTAATTGCATATCGAATGCATTGCATTAGTCATATTGCATTAGTTAGGATCATGCATTTTTTTTAACTCTTTTGTTTATTTTGGCTTGGAGTACTAGGTGAGCTTTTACTTGTTTTAGCATATTGCATTTTATGTTAATTTTGCCATGTCAAAACATGTTCACCATAAGGCTAAGTGCTTATCTGATATAAACTATCTGAATGCCTGTGGATGAGGGCTAGTTGCTTGACTTGGAATAATTTGATTAATGTACATTTGAGCCCACTTTTTCAAGTGACACATTCCAAACACATTTCAAAAACAAAACATGAAATCAAATATTCCAATTTTTGGAAAATAGTCTATAATTGTGTGCGTATCACATAGTAATAGCTAATAATTAGAATAAGAGCATATAATGTAAATAAGATTCACATCATGATTAGTAGATGTCGATCTTTGACCGGGCAAGGGGGGTGCTCAATTCATGACATTCCCCTCTCGCACCTAAGTTCCCGAGCCGAGACAACTTTGGCGATGACGGACTAATGGCCTTTGGCATGAGTCTTGGGTTTCCTAAATTTTCCTAAAATATTTAGGTGGGGACTCTGAAATTTGAGAAAGCAGTCCATTTTTTGGCATTTTATTCAAAACATCAATTTTCCAAAAAGAATTGCCGGATTTGGACTCTTTTTGTGTTTTCACTGTTTCACATTGCACTTGTGAAATCAGATTCAGAACCACAGGTACAGTCCGAACTGTAGGGCTTCTCGTCTTCCGAAAGGAGCGCAAAAAGTCAAGCTACAGCATGAAAATTATACAATTTTCTAAGGGTAGAGCACCCAATCCAGTTCAAAGTTTTGAAAAACACAACTACCAACATACACACAAGCAATTCATAGTAATGACAAAAAATCAAGAAATCAAGAAAGAATGAGAACACATATATGGCGTGTTTACATTCATATAGACAGAGGGAGGGACTTCAAAATTTAAAACACAAAAATCAAAATTTCCATACACAAATGTATTTTATTTATTAAAATCTATAAAATCAACAATTAAACTAACAAATTTCAATGTACTGACATCTAACCCTTGCTCACATTTGGATACCAAGAAAATTGAGAGGGGAAAAAAAAAAGAAAAAAAGAAGCATAGAATAGAAACCTTTTGCACTCAACATCTCATTTCGAAACAATTGCATTACTATCAGTTCATCAAAGCTTTCAATTTTCCCAATAACCAAACAACAAGTTCACAAATCCTCAGTAACTAAACAATAAGTTCTCAAATTCTCTTCTTTTCCGGCCATTTTCTAAGAAAATTAGATGATTCAACACAACACAATCGAGAGTTTAACTCAAAACCATCAAATCAAAAATTGAGTACTTTTTAATCATTGAATTTCAGCAATCAAGAAAACAAATGGAAGGCGAATTGGCAATTCACATATGGTGTGTTTACATTCAAATAGACAGAGGGAGGGACTTCTTCTGAAGCAATTCACAGTTTGCTTGATTTGCTCAAAGGCGAATTGGCATCTTTTATCCCAATGGAACCCAGTTCCTTTCTTCAGAAGCTCAAGCAGTGGTTCACATGTTGATGTTAACTTTTCAATGATTCGACTTATGAACTGCATCTTGCCTAGAAAGCTTCGCACCTCCTTATCGGTCCTTCGTGGAGGCATTTTTAGAATAGCTTTAGTCTTGGAAGGATCCACTTCTATACCCCTTTGTGTGATTAAGAACCCCAACATCTTCCCCGCTGTTACCCCGAATGTGCACTTCCATAGATTCAACCTTAGTCTATACCTAGAGTGGCGCAGTGGCCCTCTCTTTCCTTGGACTTGACAGTCATATCATCCACATAAACCTCTACCTCTTTATGAATCATGTCATGTCACAATGTGGTCACAGCTCTCTGGTAGGTAGCTCTAGCATTTTTTAGTCCAAATGGCATGACTCTATAGCAGCATATTTCCCACGAAGAGCCAGGTTCTTGAATTATATGTGTACTGCTATAGGGTCATGCCATTTGGACTGAAAAATGCTAGAGTTATCTACTAGAAAGTCGTTGCCACACTGTTACATGACATGATTCATAAAGCGGTAGAGGTTTATGTGGATGAGCACATATCTTGAATTATATCTTTGAGCATGTCAGAATAGCATATTATTAGTTGGGTTATTTATCCATTGTAATTATTCGATACCTTAGGGCTTCCTTATAATTATTAATCTTCATTAATATAAAAGGGGGATATGATATCACAATCATTCCCTAATCTTGGTATTCTCTCCATGGATGGGATATTTATCTCACAGAGGAAGTATGTGCTTGACCTGTTGAAGGAAAGTGGGATGCTTGGCTGCAAAGCCTGTGACACTCCACTGGAACCTAATCAGAAATTGGGGGACGATAAAGGAGGAGCAACTGTTGATAGGGGGAGCTACCAACGATTAATGGGTAAGTGTAGCCTGACTTTTTCACGCCCCCTTTCGGAGGCTTGAAATAAGCCCTACAGTTCAGACTTCCGCAGTTCTGATTCTAATCTCACAAGTGCAATGTGAAATTGATGAACACCAAAGAGTTCATATCCGTCAACTCTTTTGGAAAAACGATTTCGAATCAAATTGCCAAACATGGAATGCTTTGCCAGATATAGAGTCGCCATCTAAATATTTTTGAGAAATTTAGGAAACTCATGACTCGTGCCAAAGGCCACGCGTCCGTCATCACCAAGATTGTCTCGGCTCGTGAACTTAGGTATGAGAGGGGAAGGTCATGAATTAAGCACCCCCGCTCGCCCGATCAAAGATCAGCCTTTACTAATCATGATATGATTTTATGTACATTATATGCTCTTGTTCTGATTATTATGCTAACATTTACTATGTGATGCGCACACACACAAGTGTAGATAAAAATTGCAAGAATTGAAACAACTCGAGTCATGTTTGTTTTGCAAAATTGTTTCGAAATATGTACCACTTGAAAAAGTGATCACATATAAACATTGCTCGAATTATTCCAATTTCAAGCAATAAGCCTTCATCCATAAGCATACAAGCAATTTATAGCAATTAAGCATTTAGCCTCATGGCAAGCATGCTAGACATGGCAACATTTACACGCATGCGATTATGCTAAAGCAAATAAAGGCTCACCTAGTACTCCAAGCCAAACTAAACAAAAGAGTTAGAAAAATGCATGATCCTAACTTTATGCAATATGACTAATGCAACACATGCGATATGCAATTAAATAGGCTTGGCTGCTTAACATGGCATATGAATCAATGAAGTAGCATGCAGTCTAAGCACGTATTCAAAGAAGTATTGAATTTAACAATGCAGTTAGAATGATGAACCAAGCCTCGGTGCATGCAATACAAATGGATGCAAACATGAAGAATGCTAGACAAAATGTGATGTTCCTAATCTAACCATCAAAAGAAGATAAATAAAAAGGAGAAAGACATGGGGTTGGGAGACATACACATTATTACATCATTTGATCCCTCACGCAAGCGGGTGCAAATCAATGTCCGAATATCCAAATTAAGCTAACTATTACAAAACCGAATGTATGAATAATAACTAACTTAACTAAGCTAATTAACTACTTTATTACAACAATTGAATTAGCTAACTATTCTAGTTAACTAACTAATTGACAACTAATTAGCTACAACTAATTAATTACAATAAGACTAATTTACAAATATGATAATAGTAACAAAATAATTATATTCGCCAAAAACGTAATAGAAGATGGATGAAGGTTGCATGCAAAACTCTTGAGAGCTACTTTGTCTGAGAAGGTTAAAGTTGGCACAGCACCTCCTAGGAAGACTAATCCCACAAGCTGTTCAGAAGTAATGTCAATGGACAACTTGGCCCTGTCCATCACTGATAGTACAGCCTGTCGATGCACTCGAGAAGCCATGAGCAAACCCCAGATTGAAATGTCGGCTTGAATTTTCTTCAACTGCTTCAGCACTGCCTCTTCCTCCAACTGCTTCTCTTTCTATTTTTCAACCTCTTTATCTTTCACAGAGCCCTCAGCTTGGTCTAAGTGCAGTGACTTGAAATACCGCCCACTTCTTGGCATGTGGTCTATCTCTTCAGCATACCACATGTTGTCTGGCAGGCATCCACCCCAGTCTTCGTCTGTGTGAGCTAGAAGTAGATCATCGTCCTTCCACCATACCCCTCCGGCAACCGACAAACAATTGTCCGATTCCATTATGATCGTTCTCACATCAGAAGTATCCCCCGTAGGGTGTTGGGCCATTCCAGCTTTCTGGTTGTCTTCAACCCTCTCTTGTTCAAACTGCTTCAACGCAGCTTCTTGTTCTATATCTACAGTACTCACGGCACCTAGTTCTTGAGTTGATTTCTTCACTCCGATGTTCTCCAGCAGTTTTCCCTTTTCATTGGCCATTCTGGGCACTGTAGTGATTCTTGCTCCCTTTTCCTCCAGTTTTGTTTGAGTTTCTTCCTCCCTGCTAGGTTCATCACTCAACCACCTAGAGTTGTCTGTTGACCTATTCAAATTGAACCAATTAATCTGCACATCTCCTTGATCTTGTTCGTCATAGAATTACAAATTATCTAAGTCCTCTAGCTCCGCCAGATCATCCAATCCTTGGCTTGGGCCATCCTCTGTAACCACATTGACCTCCATTGTTGTTGGTAATACCACTTCTGGTTTGGCTTGATCAATCGGCACAATGTAGCAACACGGGTCATACACCCCCTCTGGCAACAAACTGACACTTTCCTCTAAAACCAGCCTTTCTTCTTCTGTCACTGTCACCACCACAAGTTTAGGCTGAAGTGTGGTCGTATCCATCATGCACAAGTCTGTGCTTTCAGTGATAAACACCATCAGTCTGGGTAGATGGAAAAGGGTAATATATACGCTGGGGTCGTAGGGAACGACCAGTGTATGGATTAGGTTTAGATTGTGAGGTGAGGGAACTTGATTATGGGCCGGGAAAGGGTTAGTAGTTACATTTGGCTTTTGGGGTGGTGCAATCACCTTGTTGTCGATGAGGTCTTGAATCTCATGACGCACCTTGAAAACATTGGTCGGTGTCGTGGTCGTGCTGCTGGTAAAATGCACAGTACTTAGCTGGGTTGTGTTTAGGTGGAAGGGGATTAGGTAGTGGGTGAGGTTCTAATAGCTTGAGGTGCCCCTTTTTTATCAGCACCTTCATGGCTTGGGATAAAGGCATATAAAGTGGGCAAAAGGTCCTCTAGGATCGGGCCTGGTTGTTTGAAGTTTGCGGGGTTGTATTAGCAAAGCAATTGGTGGTCTTGGTTGTGGTGGTGATAACACTCACATCAGACGGCTGTACAACTAAGCCTCCACTAGTGGTTGCATTGGAACTGCGCACAAAAGGCCTTTTGGCCTGCTCTTTATCATCAGTTATCAAGCCCTGTTTCATGGCGTCTTCAATCTGAACACCTATCTCATGGAGCTCAGTGAACGTGAATAAGGGTAAGATGATCGTTTTCTGCAATAGTTTTTCGTGTAGATTGTGAACTACCATTCTTATCTGACCTTTCTCAAAAGGCTGTGTGGTCATCATTGAAGCCTTAGCCCTCTACCTTGTCACGAATTCTGAAAAGTCCTCTTTTGGTTCCTGGCGCGTTGCTTCGAGATCACGGGTTGTGACCTCGATTTGGGCATTGTAGGAGTACTGTGCAATAAAGGCCTCAGCCATTTCCTCCCACCTCTACTTCATAGAATCCTCCAGCTTTGCATACCAGATAGCTATTATACTAGATAGGGTCAAGCCAAAGAGTGAGAGCTTCTGCAATCTGGTTAGGCCCATCAGCCGCAAAATGTCTGAAAATAACCGAAGATAAACCATGGGATCTCCAGAGCCATCGAATTGATCGATGTGTGGCATTTTGATCCAGTCTGGCAAGGTTACTGCAGAGTTAGTATATCCATCTTCGATGTCGGGGATTGAATTAACACCCTGTGCCCGCTTGAAAAGTTTCTCCAGCTTGTTGACGTTAAGTATAGTCGGGTCAACTTCAAATTCAAACGGAGCCTCAATTTGGTAGACTGGTGCCTTGAAGGCTTGTGGTGGGATGGGGTCTACCGGATTGCCCTGATTCTCAGCTTGGGCGTTAGCAGTGATTTCGGGTGCTGGGATACCCACAGGAGGTGCATGAGATGTCGAAGCCGCTGTTGGCTATGGTTGTTGTTGTTGTAGCCTGTTTATTACTTCGACTTGATAGGCTTTGACTTCAGCCTGACGAGCAGCATCTTGCTGCATGGTTTCCACTGTTTGCTGGAGATGACAGATCAAGTCCTCCATACTAGTGGAAGGGTACTATGCCATCGGAATTGGTGAGTCATCTCATACTGGACTAGATGTAGAAGACTGAGCCTGACTAGATGCAGGTGATCATTAGACTGGTGAATTATGCCTAACTCTTCTTCGTCTAGTAACCGGTGGGAGCGAAGCAAACACAGGCTGTCCTCTAACAAGATCTCTAGATCTGTAAAGCCTCCTGACACGAGTGCAGAGTGCTCGGGGGATATCTAAACTTTCCGAAGCTATTGTGATAAACTACCTAGCAAAAAAATAAATAAATAAAGCAGAAGAAAGCAAAAATCAGAAAATGCACAGCACCTCAGCTCAGATGTTAACAACACGCAGATGTAATCAAAGCTACAGGACTGCTCTCAATACTAAATTCTGCCCCCAAAACTGATACCGAACTTGCAACTGATACACATGTTCTTGTATAGTTTCACTGTAAAACACATACTAGTTAAGTGAGAACCAAAACACCCCTATGAAGGGGGAGGGTTACCCTGTCCTAATTTCGTTAGGAACTAGGGTAATCAAATGCAAACAAGCGATTTCACACAATCCTGTATTCGGGTGAGCATCCTGTCCTACTTTGGAACAATCTCTATAGCGTTTCGATATGAAACTAGGCCAAATGGTCAAAAGGGTACCTTAGCAAGGCTACCTAATATACCTCTCACACCTAACACCGAGAAGTGAAAGGAGGATCAAACAGTACAGCGGTAGTCTAGATCTACGGGTTGTGTTCCAATCGTAGCAGAGCCAGCGACCGGTCAGTCTTTTGGCAAGCTTTTTAGGCAAGTCGCTAGTAAACTGTCCAAGAATAGCGGATGGCAAACATAGTGACTTAAACGCACCAATGCAAATGCAATGCAAAGAAACATATAAGTGTAAATAAAATTTCATGTCATGAATTTCAAGTCAAGTTCTCTAATTTTCCCAGTAGAGTCGCCAGAAACTGTAGCTTAACTTTTCCACACCCCCTTTCGGAAGCACAAAACAAGCCCTACAGTTCGGACTCCCGTGGTTCTGAATCTAATTTCACAAGTGCAATGTGAAATTGATAAATACCAAAGAGTCCAAATCCGTAAAATCTTTTGGAAAAGTGATTTTGAATCAAATCGCCAAACATGGACTACTTTGCCAGACACAGAGTCGCCATCTAAATATTTTTGCGAAATTTAGGAAACCCATGACTCGTGCCAAAGGCCACGTGTCCGTCATCACCAAGATTCTCTTGGCTTGAGAATTTAGGTACGAGAGAGGAAGGTCATGAATTGAGCACCCCTACTCGCCCGATCAAAGATCGGCCTCTACTAATCATGATATGATTTTATGTACATTATATGCTCTTGTTTTGATTATTATGCTAAAATTTACTATGTGATGCGAACACACACAAGTATAGACTACAATTGCAAGAATTGGAACAACTCGAGTCATGTTTGTTTTGCAAAAGTGTTTCAAAATATGTACCACTTGAAAAAGTGATCGCATATAAGCATTGTTCAAATTATTGCAATTTCAAGCAATAAGCCTTCATCCACAAGCATACAAGCAGTTTATAGCAATTAAGCATTTAGCCTCATGGCAAGCATGCTAGACATGGCAACATTCACACGCATGCGATTATGCAAAAGCAAATAAAGGCTCACCTAGTACTCCAAGCCAAAATAAACAAAAGAGTTAGAAAAATGCATGATCCTAACTTTATGCAATATGACTAATGCAACACATGCGATATGCAATTAAATAGGCTTGGCTGCTTAACATGGCATATGAATCAATGAAATAGCATGCGGTCTAACCACCTATTCAAAAAAGTATTGAATTTAACAATGCAGTTAGAATGATGAACCAAGACTCGGCGCATGCAATACAAATGGATGCAAACATGAAGAATGCTAAACAAAACGTGATATTCTTAATCTAACCATCATAAGAAGATAAATAAAAGGGAGAAAGACGTGGGGTTGGAAGACATACACATTATTACATCATTTGATCCCTCATGCGAGAGGGTGCGAATCAATGTCCGAAAATCCAAATTAAGCTAACTATTACAAAACCGAATGAATGAATAATAACTAACTTAACTAAGCTAATTAACTATTTTATTACAACAATTGAATCAACTAACTATTCTAGTTAACTAACTAATTTACAAAATGAAATTGAATAACTAATTGACTAACTAATTAATTACAATAAGATTAATTTACAAATATGATAATACTAACAAAACAATTATATTTGACAAAAGCGTAATTGAAGATGGATGAAGGTTGCATGCACAGTGCCTGAGAGCTACTCTATCTGCCCGAGCCAAGTCTATTTCACCTCAGCCACTACCTCTGTTTCCTGTAAAAGTACACTGCTGGCCACACACTAAGGGCCGACCGTGTGTCACTAATGGCCGGCTGAGTCTACAGATGGCCGCCAGTGCATCAATTTGGTGCAATGCTCTGTTTTGGTGTTCTGAGGTGAACCAGTGCAGACAGAGTGTCCTCAAGCTTTGTTTGTCCTTCTTTTCCTTCTCTGTCATAGGAAGGCCTCGAGAGATGGTTGAAATTGATTCCAAAGCCGTCAATGAGAAAAATGATTGCTTGATGGTCTTGGATACAATTTTGGACAAAAATCAATGAAATGCAATGAATGAGACCACCCCTCTCTCTTGTCATGGAATGCACTGAAAGGGGGAGGTTGCAATGCTTCAAGAATCATCAAAATGCCATGAATTAGCATGTGATGACTCTTGACACAAGGAACTTGGCATAACGTCCAGCCAAGTTGAAGCAATTTAAGCCATTTTGTTTATGTGTGTTGATCCAAGTTTTAAGCCAATTTTATTAAGCCTTGCCATTGTTTAGTCCATTTGTCCATGGTGATGTTAAAGTGCTCTTAACAAGAAGTAATGTCAAATGAGAGGTTCTTCTAAAGCATGAGAGAAAGACTATACCGTTGGCAATGAATCTTTGAAATGATTAAGCCATTAAGTAGGAGTCTTTCTTACATGTCTTGAACAACCTCAATCGGTTGAAATCATTCTCAAGAATGAACGAGATGGATGATTGATTGATTGTTAAAATTAGACTCTTAGATATGCAAATAAATTGAAGAAAAGCTTAGAACAACATGCAACAAGTCATGTATTCCAACTTATGAGACAACAAATGAGCTAAACAAAGCATGAATCAATTTAAAAGGCTTGGACAACCCTAAAACAGCCCTTAACACATGAAAAACAGAGGCTAAAGGTTAATGAAAAGAGCCTAAAAAGCTAAACAATAAAGAGAAGAATGAAGGCTAGTAAGCAAGAACAAGGAGGGGTGTCTAACCCCTCCACTTTTGAAACCTCAAAACATGATTTTTGGCCCCTTTAAAACTCTAAAAATCAGTGTAGATATCAAAGAAAAAGAATGGAAAAGAAAGGGTTTGAACTATAGGTAAAGGTTTAGAAAGAGCAAGCTCTCTCTACCCTTTTGGTAGCTCTTCAAACCCAATCTTAAACACTTCAAATAGACTCAAAGAAGCACAAAACAGTAAGAATTATGTAGCAAATGAAAGAAGTGAAGGCAAGAGAGAAGATAACAAGCTTATACCTTTCAAGGGGTAAGCTTGTTGTTTGTGATCCAAGCTTGGTTTCAACCCACTCTCAAGCTTGAATTATGCTTCTCTAAGATCAACCAAGGCTCTAAGGTGGTGAGACGAGGTTGTGTATGGAGTATAGAGATGAAACATGGAAGCTAGGTTAGCTCAAAGGTTGCTTGCAATGGAAGAAGGAGGAGGAAGGAGTTCTCAAGGTGTATATAGGCTCTCTAAATTTTGTTCAACCCTCAAAACAATCACACAACTTCATTTTTATAGAATTCGAGCTCAAAAGGTGATAAATATCTTCAAAAATGGACAACCGACGGGTTCCCGCCTAGAATAGTGTTTTTCACCACCAAGGACCGGCCAGCCATTCATAGCCACAGCCGGGCTTTGATGCCTTCCCCTGTTTTTTGGTTCAAACTCAGCTCAGGGTGGGAAAAGGTCCAAGAATAAGACTCACAGTTTCAAACAAGGTAAATGTTGAAGATTTGAGGTTATTTCGAGAGCTTGATTGAATCTGAATCGCTGTGAGAGCCGAAGCACACAATTCAAATTTCATTATCGAGTGTATCAAACCAAGCACCTGAGTCTTGTAGGCGGTCAAAAGTGGGGTGTCTACAATTGCCCCTCTTTGACGAAGCTCGAAGTCATGAAATGACGTGAGTGAATGTCAAAGCCCAGAGATGACCCATTTGATGGGGCCGCAAGACTTGGGCAAGAAAGCAAGACATAAATTAGATTGGTTGCGCTCACAAGTTGCCTACATATCCCTTTGTAAGGAATCAAACCAGTATAGTTCAAGGGCAAGACGCAAATGATATGCACGCTGCAACTTTGAAAGATGGGCTAACACGCTTCGCGATCCCAGCTGTTTTGAAAACTTATGATCATGCTAGATGATGCAATAAGCAATAACAAGTAAAATACGCAAGATAACAAAATAACAACACATGAATCAGCAACTTCAAGTTTAAAGTGAAAAGATTCAAAACACACTCTACCCATGGCAAAACACAGGACGAGGAAAGAAAACACCGCTCAGGGCTGCGTTTCACGCATCCTGAGAAGAATACGAAAATTGCTCAGGGTCGTGTTTCACACGTCCCGAGATGAAAGCAAAACAGCTTAAGGTCGCACTTCATGCATCCTAAGATAGAAACAAAATCGCTTCGGATTGCGTTTCACGTATCCCGAGAGCAAACACACCCAAGGTCGTGCTTCATGCGTCCTAAGATAGAAGAAAGACCGATCGGGGTCCTGTTTCACACGTCCTTAGGTAGAACCCACCTGGGGTTGCGTTTTCCGCGTCTTGAGAAACAAGAAACCGCTTGGGGGTCGTGTTTCACACATCCCGAGATAAAACCAGCCCAGGGTCGCGTTTCACGCATCTTGAGAAACAAAATCGCTCGGGGCCATGTTTCACACGTCTTGAGATAAAACCTGCCTAGGCCGCGTTTCACGCATCCTGAGAAACAAAACTGCTCGACACCGTGTTTTACATGTCCCAAGATAAAACCTGCCCAGGGTCGCGTTTCACGTGTCTTGAGAAACAAAAACAGCTCAGGGTCGTATTTCACACGTCTCGAGGTAAAACCTGCCCAGGGTCGCATTTCACGTGTCCTGAGAAACCAGAAAGAGGTGCGCGATAGATGAACAAAGTAAATGCGAGTGCGATAGATGCACTCATGATCGTAGCTACAAAGCTATGTAAGTTCTCCTACTGAGACACAAATGACTTAACCGGAACTCTTCTGAATGAATCGTACATACAATATCGTGCGGTACGAAATGACAGCATGAATTACGAACAAGACAAAAGAAGTCATCAATGACCAGAACAATTTAAACAAGATAAAAGTTTTAAAACAAATTACATCACGAATTTAAACTAATGAGTTTAAACAAACAAACAAAATCAATGAAGAATAAAATAAATCAAATTATGTACTCACGCAACAAAACAAAACATGGATATTTTGCTCACTCTCTTTATTTCATTCTTTGTTTTCTCTTTTCTTTCTTTTCACTCATTGTTGTTTTTGTCTCTTTGTTTTTTTTTTTCATCACTTCATTGTTATTTCCTCATTTTTCTTCACTTTTTTTCACTCATTATTATTATCATACAACGCATTATTACACCCAAATTAAAACCCAAACAACACTAGAAATAAAATAATAATGAAATAATAATAACAAACAACACACACAAACAAAAACAAAAAAAAAAAAAAACAAAACATAATTGAATTCACCAAAGGCCGGCCCGGCCTCGGCGATGCACGGCAGGGCTTCGACCCAGCTGACCGACCTTCGAAAGCGGCGCAGGGGCAGATTGGTAAAATCGACACCCGTGGCTATTTAAACACGACCCAACCCTCATTTCCTCACACCTCTCCATTTGAAAACACCTCCTCCTCCCTCTCTATCCTTCCTCTCTCTCTAGATTTTCATTCCTCTTGAGTTACCCAACAACTTTTGCAAAAATTTTCTTTGAAACCCTCTTGATCCTCCATCTTTTGAACCAATTGGATTTTGGTTTGGTGAAGTTTTGAATTTTCTCTTGGTTTTTCTTAGATCCTCACATATTTTCCCAACTTTTCCCCCTTTTCCCATTGATTTTTTTCATCTCCTCTTTATTTCTCTCTCCTAGGGTTTTGGTTTTGTGATTTTCAGTCCAAAAACACCCAACAACTCACTTTTTCTTCACTTTTTCATCTCCTCTCTATGGCTAGTGACGAAGTACATATTCTTGACCTCGCCACAAGTATTGGTGCTGCCTTTGGTGCAGACATGCAGGCAGAGGAGGCTGATGCATTGCTTTCCCTTGCCGAGAGGCCCTTTGATATGGCTACATACTAACCGCGTACACATGTGCCACCCCCAGGTGGCATCGTGAGATTTGAGGGCTTCATCACAAGGCTAGATGAGGACACTCTACTACGAGAGCCCATGGAGCATGTATCTGCTGACACCTCCACGGTATGCAATTTTTCCCTTTGTTTTACTTTCCGCACATATTGAAATGTTGAAATTGATGAACAAACCACTCGTCTCTGCTGTACATGTACTGATAAAACTCCCAATTGATAGGTGATAGCCAGGAGGATAGGCGGCTATGGCTCTATATCTGGCCCCCGGCATTGGTACGAGTGGCTTCCCGCAAAGGTCCGTAGTTTAGTTGATGCTGCTGGCTTTGGGCCCTTCTGCTCTGGGCTCATACAGATGAGGGTCGAGTCATGGCTTTATGGGGCCCTGGTAAAGAGGTGGTGGGACACCACCGATCATTCAACTTCTCTTTGACCGGGGAGATGACGCTGACCCCATATGACTTCTTGATGCTAACTGGTTTGCGGGTTGGGGTCGGCGGCCCAGTCCCCTTTGATCTGAATATAACTCAGTAGATAGCTGTATAGCTCCAGCTTCTCGGGGCAATCCTGGACACCACCAGCCACGGGATAGTGCGCTACAGTTGGTTCTTGGAGCACTTTTCCGGCACTCAGCCATCTACTGTAGATGAGGTTGTCTAGTACACCCACGGCTTCCTCATATATCTTCTCAGTACTGCCCTGTTTGTGAATAGGGAAAATACCGTGGGATTAGACATTCTAGCGGCACTGGTACACCTTCCTCGGGTGGTGGAGTATGACTGGGGTAGCGCCAGCTTGGCCACCTTATACTGCTACATGAGCTCTATCTCCCACCGCAAGGCAGATTCATTCAGTGGCTACTAGAGGGTTTGAGAGGTATACTCTACTCCAACTTTTTTTATATGCTTTTTATTCTATTCACTGTTGCATCTCTTGTTTATCTGATCTATGTTCTCATGTCTTCTGTTTGGCTTTTGCTTACAGCTTTGGGTCTACACATATTTCACTTCCCTGGCTCCAGTTCCAGTCAGGCCAATCGAGTTACCAGTACCCCGCTCCCGGTACTACAACTCGCAGTTCGAGCGACGTCGCCTTGTAGACCGAAGTTTCCCGTACTTTCGCCGCTTCTTTGACACGATCATAGCAGACCAGGTAAGCATATTACACTGTTCTACACTACATGGTCACTCTTATACAGTTGCATCTGCAGTATATTGCCATTCTCATGCTACACTGATTTCTGACATTACATTGATTTCTGACATCGCACTTGCATGCTGACATTGGACCAACACCTGACATTGCACTAATAGCTCACACTGCACTGATTTTCTCATATTGCACTCATTTCACAGGTTGACTGGCACCTTTGGGCGAGCATTCCCTAGGTGTCGAGGACGACCTACACCATTGCATGGCATGCCTCTACGATGAGGATTCTGTTCGAGGGTCCCTTTGGCCGGGCATACTACCTAGGAGAGAGGTTCATCCACCAGACGCGGGGCATTGTTCACCCTGACATTCCGCATCCTCCTCCTCCTCTAGACATGAGGATAGTAGATGATCTGCAGGATGGTCCTGAGCTCGACCTCTTGTTGATAGGTGAGAACGATGATCGTCATCATGAGCCTGACGACTTCACTACCTTCTTACACACTCGGGTGATGGCACCTCTTACCCCAAGCGTGGCTCGAGCGGTACCAGAGGTTGCTGCTGCTAGGGCTGGCAACGTGCTTGCTGGAGGTGCCCCTGCCATTGTTCCCATTCTTAGGTTTTCTATGATCCCCATCGAGATTGTATACATGCGTCCGGACAGAGTGATCCAGCAGATCCCACTTGAGCACATCAAGGAGAGGGACCGCAGGCTCGTGTTTGCCCCTGGCATCAAGCAGGTACACATTCTTTTGTGCTAATCCATATTGCACTTTAGATTGTTTTCTGCGATTTCTATTCACTGTTCTACTATTTCTTCTGTCTGTCTTTCTCATATTCTGTTCTTTTGCAGATTCCCCAGGTGTACGGTGATGAGCTCCTTCGGACAATCGGCCAACTGCTCCTGATGGTACAGAGGAGGCAGACTACCTTAGTCACCCATGAGATTGAGGTACATTCTGTTTGTAGTCTATTATTGCTGCCATACTGTACTTGTTTCCGTACTTTGTTCATTTAAACTGATGTCTACCCTCTTTTTTGCTTGAGCCTGTACCAATTGCACTTGTAGGACCTCCTCCAGCTAGAAGGAGAAGGAGATGAGGCTCAGTGAGAGGCCGCGAAAGAGCTAACCGGGAGAGGGGTCGAGCTAGGCAACGCTCGCCTTTCGAGGAGTCTTTTGACGGGTCCATGACCCCCAAGGACGACAAAGAGGAGATTGACTTGCAGTAGAGCTGCCCCAGTGATGACAGTGATGCACCTCCTCCGCAATCGAGGACAAAGAGAGCTAGGATGGGCTACTGATGATGATGATGATTTGCTATTGTTTTGCTTTTGCTTTCGTTTTGCTATGTAGTTAAAAAAAACTAGTTTCAGATAGACTTTTTGTTTTTGAAGACTTTTCTATTGTTTTTTTGCTTTGTAAAACAATGATCAGGGCAGGACCTTCCAGTTATAAAAGACAAGTTTTTGTTGAATGATCTATTGGCATAATATGATGAATGGCATTTTCATGTGATGAACGGTGTAACCCTTGCATTGTAACCTTTCGAACTGTGAACGCTTTGTTCATGAATTGATTCATAAATCTGATAAAGACTTACAACTGGTTAAAATGTAAAATATAACTCGATAATGGAAAAACAAAATGAAAACAACTCAAAAAAGCTAAAAAAACACTTAGTATAAACAAAACAAGACTCAAAAGTACAGTTAAACAAAGGCCAGCTTCTGCTGCAACTACACTGAACTAGACCAGCACCAAGACCCGGCTTCACTGATGCACGACCAACTATTAGCGTGATGTTGGTCAATGCTGTCCAACTGTCATGCTTAGCTCCTTCTCAAACTCTATAAATAGTGTTCCCCTATTATTTTTCTGGCAAACTCACAAGTCTTTGATATTTTGCTCTCAAGATACAGCTATTATTTGTCAACAGGCTTTGAGACTGGATAGCCACTTTGGATAGCTCGAAAAAGGTGAATTTCAGCGGCTTCGGCCTAAATGCCCCTTTCCCATTGAGTTGCACTTCTTTTTGCTTTTCCATTCCTCCATGCTGCGTTTCGATGTTGGAACCCAATCACACATATATTTAGCTTAGGGGGACAAGAACTATGTGTGTGCGCATCACATAATAATGTTAGCCTAATAACCGAAATAAGAGCATATAATGTAGATGAGATTAATATCATGATTAGTGGAGGCGGATCTTTGATCGGGCGAGCGGGATGCGGGGATGCTCGATTCATGACCTTCCTCTCTCATACCTAAGTTCCCAAGCCAAGACAATCTTGGTGATGACGGACACGTGGCCTTTTGTAGACGTCCCCGAACGCCCCAATAGAATGAATCCCGTTCTATTCGTCTGTGGGTCTACTACAGTTCGGACTCAAATTGTCACAGTTCTTAATCTGAACCAAAGAGTCAAAATCCGGCAAATCATTTTGAGAAACTGATTTTTGAAAGAAGTGCCAAATAGGGACTGCTTTGCCAGATACAGAGTCGCCACCTAAATATTTTATTTTGGGGGAATTTAGGAAATCCTGACTCGTTGCCTAAGGCCACGCGTTTGTCATCACCAAAGTTGCCCCAGCTCGAGAACTTGGGTACGATTGGGGAAGGTCACTTCGTGAGCACCCCCGCTCGCCCGATCAAAGATCAACCTCTACTAACCATGATATCTGGTTTTGAAAACATTATGCGTTCTTATTCCGGTTAATTAGCTAGAATTACTATGTGATGCGCGCAACACAAAAGTTTAGACTAGATCGCCTAATTTGGAACGAAGCATTGCATATCTGTTTGTTTGGAAAATATCTGAAATTTGCTACTCGCAAGTAGGCTAAAACACGGATTTCAATGAGTTGTTCCAACTCAAACAATCCAACCTTCACCCACAGGCATTCAGGCATTTTATATCACATAAACAGTTAGCCACATGGTAAGCATGCTGTCATGTTAACATTCATACTCATGCGAGATGCTAAAGCATAAAATACTTACAATGTACTCCGAGCCAAGACAAGAACATGTTAGCAATCAATGCATGATCCAAGTCCATGTTAAGTGGCTAATGCAACGCATACAGAATGCAATCTAGCATAGGCTCGGCTAATCTAAGGATGACATGTGAAAATGCACAGATAGCATGTATTCAAGTTAGATTTGAAATACTTTATGCAATTAGCATGATGCGCCGAGCCCGGTGCATGCGATACTAATGAATGATGCACGCATGCATAGCATAAGGTATGCTAAAGTAAACATGTCCTAATACTAACCATCAAAAGCAGGTAAGTAAAAGGGAGAAAGAAGTGGGGGTTGGAAGACATGCACACACGCACCCACACTTATTACAAATTTGCCCTCGCTCGGAGGGACCGAAAGAATAATACAATTTAATTAACCTACAAGCTAATTAAATATTACAGACCAATTAATTAATTAACAAATTAACTAATCTAATGAAAGCAGTAAACAGCCTCGGGAAGAGGGCCCAATGCAATGCGCGCTCGGCTCCGCTCGGAAAGCCATTGCCATGCACAAGTTGCCTCTGCTTTGACTGTTATCCTTCTCTGAAGACTGCACAAATCTCAGAGTTGCTTCCCTGAATGCTGTGGAATACCACCGGCTGAGGGAATTGGTCACCGGCCATGGAGAATGGTCACCGGCCACAAATTAATCCATCGGCCACTTATGGACGGCCGGTTGGCACTGCAAATGGCCGGCCGGCCAAATCTTCCTGCAGAATCTGTTTTTGACAGCAGTAGAGGGCAAAACATAGCATGGCAATGCATTTTAAGCAATGTATGCACCAATCACACCCCTTATCATATTCATGACTCAAAGGGATATGGTTCTCGATTCTCGGACCACCAATCGCGCATTTCCATGCATGATGGCCCAAGAAACCAAGTATGCATTTTGATATGGAATGCAATGCACATAATCAAACAAAGGGGGGCTCAACCTCTATCATACTCAACTCAAGAGGTGAATCATGCATGCCAATGCAATGTACCCTAGGTATGGAGGCTAGTATGCAACATGGCAATGCAATGTGTAATGTAGGTTAGGCACACAACCTAAGTAAAGAAGCATGTAAGGGATGAAGCAATGCAACCTATAAGTATGCAAGACACAATGTGGATGTTCAAGCATGCAAGCAAGCATGTGACTTCATTCAATCATGCAACAACACACAAGGTGAGCATGCAACAACATGCAAAGGGGTGGACTTAAACTAATTTAGGCAGCCCTCAGACAAGCCTAAAACAGTGGCCAATGCTATGGAAATGAGAGCCTACACACACACACACATGTACATGTTGATGGGCCAACACTTAAGCATCAAACAAGCAACCTTTAAGCACACTTAAAAGAGCCTAAACATGGACAATTAGCATGCAATGTAAACTCTAAAAATCATGTTAATGATGGTGCCAAACCAATTTAAATAAGACAAACATGGCATGCAATTGGTCCAAGTACTTGAGGCAAGCCAAGGAGACTTAAACCATGGCTAAGTCAACCAAGCCTCACAAGGCCAAGAGGACTTAAAACAGGTTCAAGGCAGACCTAGACAATGCTAAGGGAACACCTAGATGGCATGTAAGTGGCTTAAACATGCAAGCATACAAAGAAGCACATTCATGGAGCATAAGGCAACAACCTTTTAAAACAACAAAGGAGTATCAATGCAAGTATGCAAGCATGTTATAAGGACTGAAATAACATGGTAAGTGGTTCCAAACCACTGAAATAATGCAAGTAATGCATGCTACACACTCACACACCTAAGGCTAACAAGCCAAAATGCAAGGTGGCTATACTAAGCATGCTATGGTCGACCAAAAAAACCAAACACATAACTTAAGCATGCTAAAACAAACACAAAATCTTCACAAAGCTTGGCCAAAATCATGCTAGAACAAGGATCAAAACCTAAAGCATGTTAAGACCTAAACATGGCATTACAAGGCATGTATGCTAAGCAAGCGTGGTGTACCTAAACCAACTAAAAACAGAGCTATATTATGGCATAATAAGCACAAAAATCAGTTAGGACATGGCCAACATGAACCTAAATTAGATGCTCCCTCAAGAGGTAAAAATAGCCCTTTTCAAGATCAACAAGGAGAGGGGGTGGCCCTCTCCTTCTTGGGACCTCAAGGCACCATCCTCACCACTGAAATCCCTCAAGATTTCAGTGGTGAGGAGGCCCAAATACAATGGTCCCAGAGCTCACCAAAATAGCACAAAAACAAAGGCCAAACAAGCCTTAAGAGGGGTCAAACAACCTCAAAGCTCAAAACACTCTTAAACAACTATTTAAAGGCCCCAAAAATAGAACTTTTATATGTTATATGCAAAGCCTAAAAATAGTTGCAAGATAGGTAAAAAAGCTATGCAAAAATGGGGTATTTAAAGGTAAAGTCCTTACCCTTGAAGACCTCTTTCAAGAACAGCACTCCAGCTGCTTCTTTGGCTCCAAACCAGTCTAAAAACTTCAAGAAAAGACCTCTGGCCCCTCAGCAATCAAGGTAAGGTGTGATGGTGGATGTTTGTGTGCAATACTAAGGCTAAACACACACAAATACAAGAGAGAGAAAGATATAGATATAGGATAGATACACAACTCAAACCCTAAAACCAGAGCTCTCTATGAAAATCTTCTCTCTCCTAAAAGAGGGAGAAGAGGCCTCCTCTTATAGAAGGTTCAATCTTGCAAGCTTACAAGACAAGCTAGCCAAGCGGGAGATCCCTCCATACACGTGTATGCAGGGGAACAAAGTGTATGCCAGCTAGCATAAAATATCTGCAAAAGCATATGCACAGTGGTCGGCCGGCCAAAAATGCAATTTGACCAAAAAAGATGGCCGGTCGACCATCTATAGTGCTGGCTAGCCAAACATTTGGCCGATGGCAACAAAACACAGCCGGTGGCCTCAAGCCATGGCCAGTGATGTGTGGGGATGGCCCACAAGCCATTCCTTGCCCCTCCAAGGTAAAACACAAGTGTTTGGTGCAAAACCAAACACAAAACAGTCGAGTCGAGAGATCCTGAGGCAAGGCGCGTAGCCGAGTCCTCCAAGAACTCAAGACAAACACAAACAAGGATAATCACCGGGTGTTCAAGCGGTGACGTCCAAGTCTTGAGGACGATAAAAAATGGGGTGTCTACGGTTGCCCCCCTTTGACAGAACTCGAAAGTCATAACAATGACGGGAGTGAGTGTCAAAGCCCAGAGACAACCCATTTTTGACAAGGCCGAAGACTTAGACAAAGCATGCAAGACAGACAAGATATGTGCCCGAAGGCAGGGGCAAAATGCAAGACAATGCACAAAGCCAAACATAACTTATGATCATGCAAAGAAAGTTGTAACGAAGCATAACATGCGACAGTTTTAAGCAAGCATACACCAAACTACAATGCAGAAATGATGTAAGAGAATTATGCAATTCTCAATATGTCTCACTCGGAGGATACAATACCTGTCTGGTTCGTCTGGTTGCACCGGCTTCAAATGAACCGTACATACAATATCGTGCATGCAAAAGAAAGCAACTTAATAGGTACGATATCGTTAGCAACATGCAAAACATGCAAAATGAATGCAAAATGATATGCAATATATACAAAACTATGTATAATAATGCAAAAGAAAATGCAATACAATTGAATCATGATCAAATCATGAGCGGTTCAAAACCACACAAATGTCAAATAGATTGATGGAGGTAACAAGTCCGTCTACCATAGAAAAGGTGCCGCAACCCTCAAACCAACATACCAACGTGGAATAGGCGCGTACACATGCAGAACTATGAGTGATGTAGACGGACACAAGAACAAGTAATTGGGTGGAATGACATAAGTGGGGAAACGACCCGCTAAAGAAAGAACAACAATCCTAATGCTGGATGCAAAAATTACACTACAATGTAATATATACAATGGATATGGCTCGTGGGCCAAAACATATCTTGCCTAGAAAAGGCATGGACACAAACAAACCACATCTAATACGGAAAATGGCGCCGTCACCCTCAAACCAACATACCAGCGTGGAATAGGTGACGTACACCAAATCTCATAACCGTGTTTCAACATGAAAAGTATGGGCACATACCAGACCAAGCTCAACATGGAAAGGCGCAAGCCATAGATGGAAGTGATGTAGTGAATGCATGCAATCTACAATGCAATATTTACAAATATGCAATGGGATGGATAGGATATATAGTGGATAAGGCACGCGGGCCAAACCATATCTTGCCTAGGAAAGGCATGGACACACACAAACCGCGTCTAACATAGAAAAGGTCATACAGAACTATGAGTGTATAGACGTGAAGAGTATGGGCACATACCAGACCAAGCTCAACATAGAAAGGCGCAAGCCGTAGATGGATGTGATGCAGTAAATGCATGCAAACTACAATGCAATATTTACAATATGCAATGGAATGGATAGAGTGAATGCATGACATATGCAATATTTACAATAATGCATGACATATGCATTATTTACAATGATGCATGACATATGCATTATTTACAATGGAATGCATGACATATGCACTATTTACAATGGAATGCATGATATATGCATTATTTACAATGGAATGCATGATATATGCATGAAAGGAGTATGCATGATAATGCTTCCCTTTTTTTTTTTTTTTTGGAAATGCAAATGATGCATGTTGATGAGAATGCGTGATACCGTACTTCCTTTGATGTGCACGACAAGGCACATGATCTTGAATGCGCGACCACACACGTCGCTTGAAATGCATGACAATGCATGTTAACTCTAATGTGCAACAATACGCGTCGCTGGAGATGCATGACAATGCATATGAACTCGAAATGCATGTTTAAGGTCTCACCAGACCGATGTGGAGGTGTATGACAATGCAAATGAACTTGGAATGCGCGACACCGCACGGCTTTGAAATGCATGACAATGCGAGTGAACTTGGAATGCGCGACACTGCGCGGCTTTTGAAATGCACAACAATGCAACTATTGGAATGCATGACAATGCGACATAAGAATGTGCATACTAACACAAGTATGGCATGCGCATGACAATGCGAGAAGTGTGCGCAATAACGCGAATGAAATGACGCATAATCAGTGCGCGTTCACGACATAGTGTTGTAACGCAACGCATGTGGGGCAACTTTCGAATCTTGTAAGAGACAAAAGGATACAAAAAGGATACGCCTAGCACATATTCGAATGCCACGCACAGAAGACATGGTCCGAGGTCAAAACGGAGGCCGGTTGAGCTTCAGAAATGTCATTTCTTGCACTGTCTTGAGAAATGAAGGCCCCAAACTACACATATGACCCAAACAAGGTTGTAGCAGGCTCACTGGCCAAGATGGGAGGTCACCGGCCATCCACCGGCCATTAGAACACCTCACCGGCCAAATATTTGGCCGACCAGCCAAATCTTGCTGAATTGGGGCAGTTTTGTCCTTTCGCCTTAGGTCTTTTAAAATAGGGTTTCAAACCCTATTCTTTTCATTTCCCTTGGCTGAAATTTCACCCTCTCTCTGTCTAGGATATTTTCTTCCCTTCGATCCTCCATTTTCTTGCGTTTCGCGCCCGTTTCATCGTTCAATTCGCGAATACCTCGCCGTTTCGGATGTTTTGAACCGAACATTTCTTCGTTTCGGCGTTTCTTTTGCGATTTCCACCTTTTAGGGTTTGTTTCCCTCGAGTTTCTCTTGATTTCCTTGCCTCTTTCATTTCCCGCCTTTTTCGGCCATTTTCCGCCCTCTCGGGGTTGACTTTTTAGTTGATCTTTCGCATTCTTACCCGATTTCCACTTTCCCGGTCATTTTTACACCACCTTTGACATGGTGGACGATATTCCACGGGGCGAGACTCCCCCGGATCATGAGATGGATCCCAGGGCTGAGCTTCTCCCCTTGAGCGTCCGCCCATTCGACCCGGTGACCTACCGGCCGGCGATTCACATCCTGCCTCCCGACGGACTCCGTCAGTTCAGGAGCTTCGATAGGGCGGTGCCTCCAGAGCTTCTCTTGCGCGAGCCGACGTCTCATCTGTCTTTTGGTGCTTCCGAGGTATATTCTTCCCTCTGTTTTATTTTCCACGATGTAGAACACTTAACTGCCGTAGCTGATTATGTTCTTTAACTGTTTAGTCCGGATACACCTATACATTGTATACTGTAGTTGACTGTGAACACACTTGCAACTGATATCTGTTTGAATCTGACACGTATACACACACTGCACTGGCCCTGAACCACTCAAACATACTGACACAGCACACACTGTAGTTTACTGCAATCACACCGGCACCCGATGTTTGTTTGAATATGAAAACGTGCACACACGCTATATCTGTACTGAACCACCCAAACACGCTGACACATCGCATGTTATAGTTTACTACAAGCACACCGACACCTAATGTTTGTTTGAATATGAAAAACGTGCACACACACTATATTTGCATCAATTTTGACGGTTCTTCGAAACTGTACATTTTATGTTGCGTCGCAACGGTTTTGTTTTTGAATACAAGGAGATTCCCATGCCGTCCGGGGTATGGGAACATTGCCGCTCGAGATTGGTACACGGAGCTACCCGATGCGGTTCGCCACATCGTGGATCAGGCCGACTTCGGCGCATTCTGCAGGGGACTCTCGTGCCTCACTGCGAGCAGGCCTCTCCTTGCCGCTCTAGCGGAGAGGTGGTGGGACACTACCGACTCCTTCCACTTCTCTGCTACGGGAGACATGACGATGACTCCCTATGACTTCTCGATGCTCACCGGCATCGGGGTGGGAGGTGATCTGATCCCCTTCGACACCGACATGGACGAGTGGGAGGCCGCTTAGATCTACTTGCTTGGTGACGTGCCGCCTCTCGCGCGTCCCGGCTTCGTCAGGTACTCATGGTTCGAGGTCCAGTTCAGAGTTCAACCAGCCTTAGTTGAGGAGGCTCCGATGACCCAGGAGGCGGTGGAACAATATGCGCGCGGCTTCCTCATATTTCTGCTGGGGACGACCATTTTCACCGATCGGGCGAACACTGTGCCCCTCTGTCTGCTGAGCGCTCTCGTGGATGTCACACAGATCTTACGCTACGACTGGGGTGGCGCTGCCTTGGCCACTCTATATGGATACATGAGCTCAGCCTCCCGTTGCAGCAGGCAGCTGCTCGGGGGCTACTGGCGAGCTTGGGAGGTACGTTTCCTTTTTCTATTTTTCATTGCTGCTATACATTTTTTGTACTCTGCACACTGCACACACTGTACTCTCTGCTTCACGCTGACTGTATACTGCACACCCGGCACACACATGCTCTATTTTACACCGACTATTCACTGCTCACACTGTACACTCTGCACAATACACTACACAATACACGGTTCTGCAATTTCTGTTTTATTCTGCATTCTGCTTTATCTGATAAGCATACTGGTATTTACTCTGCAATTGTGGGTCTACGGCTACTTTCCGAGACTCGCCCCCGTGCTAGACGTGGAGACCCCTCTTGTCGTTCCGTTCTCGCGCCGTTTTGACGTGAGGTGTGTGCGGAGGCCCCGGGAGACGTTCATCTTTTTCCGCCGGTACTTCGACACCATCACCCCCGCAGAGGTATGTTTAACTTGCAGTTCATTTAAGCTTCGCTTTACACTGTATTTTCAATAATAGTAGGTAACAAACTGCATTTCATTTTCAGATCACCTGGCAGCCTTGGGCTCCATTGCCAGCGACGGTGCGAGCGCGGTTCGTCGGTGCTCAGGAGACCTCGCGCTTTAGGATTTTGCTAGAGGGCCCGGTCTGTCGGGCTTGGTACCTGGGTGAGCGTTTCCTACGCCAGACCCTAGGTTTACCGGAGTAGATAGTCCTAGTTCACCCTCCTGAGCACATGAGGAAGACAGAGAGGTTTACTCCCGAGCAGATGACTGACTATACGATCGGCTCAGATGGTTTCAGGGCAAGGGCGACTACTCGGAGTACGTCCGGACCTTCATTATGCGGCCTCTGAGCGGTGGCCGTCGAGCTGAGCGAGAGAGGCCTGCGGCGCCAACGACCGGAGTGGGAGCAGGGGCAGGGACATCGAGGACAGCTCGAGTCCGTGGCAGGGGTGGAGCTTGGAGGGGACGGGGGGCTAGTTGGCCAGCGCTCCCCACTTCGATGACCTGCCGAGGACAGGGTGCGACGACTTACCAGATTCCCATTGCTCCCCCCCTCCGGCTGATCATGAGTTAGTCGGGTTCTATGACTTACCTCCGGTATGTACTACTTCATCTTGCATCTTGCATTGTCATTTCATTTCAGTTTATTGATATTCCGCAGAATACTGATGCATCTAGTACTTTCGCAGGCCTCTTCCGAGTATACCCGCCAATCCTTGGAGCTGACTGCCTCTGTGATGGGGATGTTCCAGCGGAGCCTTGATCTTCTAGCCATCTATTGCATTCCGGTATGTTCTTCTGGCCACGGTCTCGAACCATACATAAACTGCTTCATATACTCTGATGCGCAGTACAACACCTGATACACTGCCCTCGCAACATCTGATACACTGCAGCCCACAGGCTGTTCTCATCATTACTCATGGCATTCATACACTGCACTCAAACATTGTATTATGTACCGATACTCTGCTTACAGTATTCACGCACTATACTCATACACTGCATTCTGTACTGATACTCTGTTCACAGTATTCTGATGCGTTTGCCTTTTGTACTTTTCAGCATCCCTTCCAGATTCCTACTGCCGGAGGTGCTCCGGCCGAACCTTCTATTTCCACCCGAGATGGAAGAGTATACCCCCGCACCAAAGTGGGGCGCACCCATGTAGGGAGTAGCTCACGGGCTCCAGTCACTGATGATGATGATGAGTCCGAGGCTGAGGCAGAGGCAGAGGCAGAGTTGTCTGAGGAGGAGAGACCGGAGACGGCTCGGGCTCAGACTCAGATGACGATGCTGATGACGATGCTCCTAGACCTTCGTCCAGGAAGAGGACGAGGACGGACCCCTAGACCTTAGGCCTTTTGACATTGATCCAGATTTTTGCTGTTTTTCTTCATTTTTGTACTTTTTCTTTTTGCTGGTAGCTAGAGTACCCTGTACTGCCGCAGGCAGGTTTTTGTTTCCAAAACTATGTACTTGAAAAAGATAATGAAATGAAACAAACTTTTTATCTGAAAAAGTGTTACATTTGTACATTTCTATACATTGTATTGCATCACATCATATTACATCTCGATGTAAATGAAATTGATCTTTTGTCTTGAAAATTGAACACTTGCATTGTAATAATCAGATAATGAACCAGCTAACAGCAAAACAACCCATACAAACCACTGCTCCATTCTGAACACACAGCCCATACTCTGCTGAGGATTAGTCTGCATACAGCCCATAACACAGCGTTTGGTTTATTCTGCATACGGCAAACCCTGGACAAACAGTCCAATCTGAGAAGACAGAATACGAAGATGGAACCAGCTGAAGTTAAAGCACACTCAGATGCCTCGAATTTTCCCTTCTTTTTTTGCTTCGCATAGATGTGGAGAATGGCACAGCACTCTGAGCACACAAAACGATTAATTTTTTAAATTGAAAAAGGGTTTTTCAAACTGGGGTATCGAGCCTACAACTGAACGCAGCGAGAATGACTCAAACAAAAGGTACACGACCTAATCACAACGAGACACGCTCGAAAAAGACTCAAAACAAAAGTTGAGGTAAACAAAACAAAAGACACGACACACGGACGTGTTACAAAAACGAGAGACCTCAAATCGCGAGGAGCAAGTTCCTCCGGGTATTATTTCCCACCCTTTCTCATTTGTGATTCTCACATCACTCGGCCTTCAGGCTCGGTTTTTCTCTCGAAACCCTTTTGCTCACTTTTTTTTTCTCATCGCACATCTCTTTATTCTTTATTCTCCCATTTTTCCATCCCTCCCCAGGGTGATTGATAGATGAATAGGAAGTCGTGCGTTCACGCCCAACATTATTAGCTTGCGGCTATTTTTTTTCGGCGACGTTTAGTCGATGTTTCGGATGGAGAATGGAGTATCTTGATTCATTCCAATTTGTGCTTCGCACTTGGCTTGATACCTCGTTGCTTGGAGCGTGAGAGAGCTTTCGGCCCTTTACTGAAAGCTTCAGTTGTGCCCTTTCTGGCAAGTACGCTGGCGACGGAGAAAAGACAGGAAGTCTGACTCAACTGTGCCCCTAGTTCATCACTTTGACCATTTTTTGTTTTGGTTTTCTACTAAAACAAATTTGACCAAGGCGAGGGTTAGATTAATACACTCGTTCGACTTTTAATTTGAAAATGATGCAAGTCAGGCTGTGAGCACTAAAAATTTTCCCTTTTTTGGGTCCAAAAAGTGGTCCAGTTTTTGGAAAAGATGGAATAGTTTTCGAGAAATAGTCAACCTCAGTAAGAAAAAAAAACTCAAAAACTATTTTTGCAAATGGTCAATGCTCAACGAGCACGGAACTTACTCTTGAGATGCACAACCTCGGATCGGAGGCAATGGAAAATTGCCCCTGGTATGGATGGCACTGCACGGCAATGGAAAGTTGCCCTTGGTTTGAATGGCGACTCACGGCAACGGAAAGTTGCCCCTTGTCTGGACGTTGCCGCAGCATTTTGTAAACGGTCCTCATTAGCGATGATCACAACCGAACTCTCGGACACGAAGAAGACGAAGATGATCAGAACCAATATATGGACACAGTCACTTTGAAAGTGTTGGTGGTTGGACTTCAGGATGAAGTTGCCTACGTATCCCAAACATGGGAATCAAGCTTTACGTAGTTCTGGTGCCACAACCGAATTGTCGGATTTAGAGAAGGCAAGGATGATCAAAACCATTACATGGACAAAGTCGCTATGAAAGCGTTGGGGGCTAGACTTCAGGATGAAGTTGCCTACGTATCCCAATCATGGGAATCAAGCCTTACGTAGTTCCGGTTAAGGTACACTCGGGTATTTTAACCTTCACTTTTTAGGCTCTAACTTTTACCAAGGCGCCCGATGCGGGTTTTCGACCTTGCGAGCTTTGTTTTTCTTTTTCTTTTCTTTATATACATTTCTGTATTTTTTCTTTTTTTCTTCTTTCTTTTGTATTTTTCTTTGGTATTTTTATTTTTCCTTGCTCTAACTTTTGCCTGGGTTGCCCTTCCGGGTTTTCGGCCCAGCAAGCCTCTCAAAGGGTAAAAAGTGTAACAAGTCCATGCCAAATGGTTTTAGGGTTTTGAAGCCATCCGTATTCAGGAAAGTGGCTGTTGTATTGATTTGCAGAAAGACCCATCTCCGGCTCTTCAAGCATATCGGACATTTTTGCCCCTAGTCCGAGGGGTGCTTCTGTTCTGGCCACACAGGTCTCACATGGCGGTTGACCATTGAATGTTCTGAATGGATTCAAGGTTCGAAAACAAACGGATTGAATCTTCAGGCTGAGAGCGATCCTGGGCTGCACAATCTCAAGAGCGATTCCACACAGGTCTTCACAGGACCGCGCAAAACATTTTGTTTTTGAAAGTTTTTAAGAAAGCAGCAAATCGCTCGTGCTGAAGATAGTGTGGAACCAGTCTGGGTCAAGCCAGGGTCCTTCTCAGTACTCACGCTAACAAGCTTGATTTCATTCATTAAAAGGCTTAGCACGCCTATCTTTCTCTCAAATTGATCAAAGTTTTGCAAAACCCGAGGAATTCCTTCCTCTTCGTTTTTATCATTACAGTGTTCAAAAAAAAACTTAGGTCATCATAATGATTTTCAGGGCACAAGAGAGTAGGTGGAATGTACTGCCGTTCCATTCGGATCCTTTGGCACAACAAGCTCAAAATAGCAATAAGCACGGAAACATGATAGCCGCAGCTGTTTCATTAGGATTTCCTGGTTGCAAATGGCTCCACTACAGAGACAGACTCAAAAGAAAACAAAAACGGTGTTCGAGGCAACAACCCCGGAATCACTCGACATCCTATACAAGGGGACCGACTCGCTACAACAAGACAGACCCTTAAGCGAAAAGAACTGACTTAGGACAATGAGACAGACTCAAAACAAAACAAAGAACTGACTCGATACCCAAGCCAGTATTTAAAAAACTAGCATTCGTGGATGCTCAAAAACGCGTGCCAGACGCCACATCCAAAATACACCGAGCGTTGCCCACAGGTGGTCCAACCCCGATCACATACTCGCAGTATCCTCAAAATCCAATAGTTGGGTAGTAACAGACTTGGCTGAGGTGGGTGGAAGGATAACCTCATTGTCGATCAAATCTTGCACCTCATGACGAAGGCGAAAATAGTTATCGGTGCAATGACCGGTTTGCTGGTGGTACGCGCAGTACAAAGCGGCATCATGTGTGGGAGGGAGATTCTTCGGGAGAGGCCTAGGCTCGACGGGTTTAAGGTGCCCCCTTTCGGCAAGGATCTGGAGCGCCCTAGACAAAGGCATATAGAGTTCGTGGAAGATTCTGCGCCCTCGGGGCAAGTACTTTGAAGTTTGCTGACTTTTGCCGAACGTACTGGCAAAAGGATCGGCAGGTGCCGCCTTAACTTTCTGATCTTTTCCCGGTGCAGGGTTGGAAATGGAAGGAACTGTTCTGGCATGACGGGACCTATCCCGGTTTTCTGACTGGCTTGTACTGCCTTCGGTTGAAGTTGGGAAAACATCATCTACAATCTTGGCCACGACTGCAAATACCTGTTGCTTACTCATCCCCCTGGCTTTCAAAGCCTCGACTGCCCACAGCAGTTGTTCAATGGGATCGGCATCTGCCTCTATTTTTTTCTTGCCTCTGGCTTTAGCCTGATTGAGGGTTTGGGTTGATGTTGACACGTCATTGCCATAGCTAGAGGCAACCTCCGGCTGGCTAAGCTCGATTACAATCCGTCCCAATAGCGGGGGCTCCTGTGACACAAAATTTTCGGCATATGGTGCAGCTGGTGGCGAAGCCGATATTCCGTAAGGAAGATCCGCCACGGACCTCTGGAGGTCACCTATCATCCCCATCAATTCGAATGTGGTGGGCTCACGAGCCTGATACAACTGGGGGGCCCAGACTGGGTGCGCGGCAGGCAACCTAGGTGGATGTGGTACTTCAACACTGGTCCCACTTTGCAGGGTGATTCCTTGATCTAATGCAGTTGTCATAACCACGATTTCCTCTGAATTCTACGTCATGATAAATCTGCCGTACTGAATGGTGACTGACGGATCAGATATCTGTCTTGCCTCAGCAAGGGGGGAACACTGACTATTCTGTATCAACTCTCTGAACTGAAAGGAAAAACAAGCAGCATTTCCGCCCAAACGGATCAAACACAGGTGTAGCCGAACAACTATACTCTACTACTGATCACTGTTCCCCAAAATCACTGCCTCAAAACACTGAATCTGATACCCGCAGATATAACTGATTCTCGCAAATACTGATACTGGTGCCCTCAGGCCTAATACTCAAACTTGCAAGCTGATATGCGCGTTCCCTGTAGAGATACACTCTAAAGCATACAGCAAGTAAAAGAGCCAAAACAACCCTATGTTGGGGTAGGGTTTCCCTGTCCTATTTTGTCAGGAGCTAGGGTTTCACTACGCACGCAGCGGTTTCAAACAACCTAACATCTGGTAAGCGACCTGTCCTAGCTTGGAATGCTCACTACGGATTCCGAATATGCACCAGGTCGAATGGTCGAAAGGGTGCCTCGGTAAAAATCGGGGTTTGTGTTCCCATCGTGGCAGAGCCCGTAACCGGTCAGCCTTATGGCACGCTTTAACAAAGTAGGCCTCCGGCAAACCGCTCAGGAATAGCAGATGGCCAACACGGAGTCCTAGGCGCACCAATGCACATGCAATGCAAAGAAACACATAAGTGTAGTCAAAACAAGATATCATGAGTTCGAGTCCAGTTCTCTAAATCCCCAGCGGAGTCGCCAGAAACTGTAGACGTCCCCGAATGCCCCGGGAGGATGAATCCCGTTTTGTTCGTCTATGGGTCTGCTACAGTTCGGACTCAAATTGTCACAGTTCTTAATCTGAACCAAAGAGTCCAAATCCGACAAATCGTTTTGAGAAATAGATTTTTGAAAGAAGTGCCAAACATGGACTGCTTTGCCAGATACAGAGTCGCCAGCTAAATATTTTATTTTGGGGGAATTTAGGAAACCCTGACTCGTTGCCTAAGGCCACGTGTCCATCATCACCAAAGTTGCCTCGTCTGGGGAAGTTGGGTACGATTGGGGAAGGTCACTTCGTGAGCACCCCCGCTCGCCCGATCAAAGATCGGCTTCTACTAACCATGATATTTGGTTTTCAAAACATTATGCGTTCTTATTCTGGTTAATTAGCTAGAATTACTATGTGATGCGCGCAACACAAAAGTATAGACTAGATCACCTAATTTGGAACGAAGCATTGCATATCCGTTTGTTTGGAAAATATCTGAAATTTGCTACTCGCAAGTAGGCTAAAACACGGATTTCAATGAGTTGTTCCAACTCAAACAATCCAACCTTCACCCACATGCATTCAGGCAGTTTATATCACATAAGCAGTTAGCCACATGGTAAGCATGTTGTCATGTTAACATTCATACTCATGCGAGATGCTAAAGCATAAAATACTTACAATGTACTCCGAGCCAAGATAAGAACATGTTAGCAATCAATGCATGATCCAAGTCCATGTTAAGTGGCTAATGCAACACATATAGAATGCAATCTAGAATAGGCTCGGCTAATCTAAGGATGACATGTGAAAATGCACAGATAGGAGGTAACCATCAAAAGCAGGTAAGTAAAAGGGAGAAAGAAGTGGGGGTTGGAAGACATGCACACACGGACCCACACTTATTACAAATTTGCCCTCGCTCGGAGGGACCGAAAGAATAATACAATTTAATTAACCTACAAGCTAATTAAATATTACAGACCAATTAATTAATTAACAAATTAACTAATCTAATGAAAGTAGTAAACAGCCTCGGGAAGAGGGTCCAATGCAATGCGCGCTCGGCTCCGCTCGGAAAGCCACTGCCATGCACAAGTTGTCTCTGCTTTGACTGTTATCCTTCTCTGAAGACTGCACAAATCTCAGAGTTGCTTCCCTGAATGTTGTGGAACACCACCAGCTGAGGGAATTGGTCACCGGCCACAAATTAATCCATCGGCCACTTATGGATGGCCGGTCGGCACTGTAGATGGCTGGCCGGCCAAATCTTCCTGCAGAATCTGTTTTTGACAGCAGCTGAGGGAAAAACATAGCATGGCAATGCATTTCAAGCAATGTATGCACCAATCACACCCCTTATCATATTCATGACTCAAAGGGATATGGTTCTCGATTCTCGGACCACCAATCGCGCATTTCCATGCATGATGGCCCAAGAAACCAAGTATGCATTTCGATATGGAATGCAATGCACATAATCAAACAAAGGGGGGCTCAGCCTCTATCATACTCAACTCAAGAGGTGAAGCATGCATGCCAATGCAATGCACCTTAGGTATCGAGGCTAGTATGCAACATGGCAATGCAATGTGTAATGTAGGTTAGGCACACAACCTAAGTAAAGAAGCATGTAAGGGATGAAGCAATGCAACCTACAAGTATGCAAGACACAATGTGGATGTTCAAGCATGCAAGCAAGCATGTGACTTCATTCAATCATGCAACAACACACTAGTATGCAACAACACACAAGGTGAGCATGCAACAACATGCAAAGGGGTGGACTTAAACTAATTTACGCAGCCCTCAGACAAGTCTAAAACAGTGGCCAATGCTATGGAAATGAGGGCCTACACACACACACACACATGTACATGTTGATGGGCCAACACTTAAGCATCAAACAAGCAACCTTTAAGCACATTTAAAAGAGCCTAAACATGGACACTTAGCATTCAATGTAAACTCTGAAAATCATGTTAATGATGTTGCCAAACCAATTTAAACAAGACAAACATGGCATGCAATTGGTCCAAGTACTTGAGGCAAGCCAACGAGACTTAAACCATGGCTAAGTCAACCAAGCCTCACAAGGCCAAGAGGACTTAAAATAGGTTCAAGGCAGACCTAGACAATGCTAAGGGAACACCTAGATGGCATCCAAGTGGCTTAAACATGCAAGCATACAAAGAATCACATTCATGGAGCATAAGGCAACAACCTTTTAAAACAACAAAGGAGTATCAAATGCAAGTATGCAAGCATGTTATAAGGACTAAAATAACATGGTAAGTGGTTCCAAACAACTAAAATAATGCAAGTAATGCATGCTACACACTCACACACCTAAGGCTAACAAGCCAAAATGCAAGGTGGCTATACTAAGCATGCTATGGTCGACCAAAACAGCCAAACACAGAACTTAAGCATTCTAAAACAAACACAAAAGCTTCACAAAGCTTGGCCAAAATCATGCTAGAACAAGGATCAAAACCTAAAGCATGTTAAGACCTAAACATGGCATTACAAGGAATGTATGCTAAGCAAGCATAGTGTACCTAAACCAACTAAAAACAGATCTATATTATGGCATCATCAGCACAAAAATCAGTTAGGACATGGCCAACATGAACCTAAATTAGATGCTCCCTTAAGAGGCACAAATAGCCCTTTTCGAGATCAACAAGGAGAGGGTGTGGCCCTCTCCTTCTTGGGACCTCAAGGCACCATCCTCACCACTGAAATCCCTCAAGATTTCTGTGGTGAGGAGGCCCAAACACAATGGTCCCGGAGCTCACCAAAATAGCACAAAAACAAAGGCCAAACAAGCCTTAAGAGGGGTCAAACAACCTCAAAGCTCAAAACACTCTTAAACAACTATTTAAAGGACTCAAAAACAGAACTTTTATATGTTATATGCAAAGCCTAAAAACAGTTGCAAGATAGGTAAAAAAGCTATGCAAAAATGGGGTATTTAAAGGTAAAGTCCTTACCCTTGAAGACCTCTTCCAAGAACAGCACTCCAGCTGCTTCTTTGGCTCCAAACCAGTCTAAAAACTTCAAGCAAAGATCTCTGGCCCCTCAGCAATCAAGGTAAGGTGTGATGGTGGGTGTTTGTGTGCAATACTAAGGCTAAACACACACAAATACAAGAGAGAGAGAGATATAGATATAGGATAGATACACAACTCAAACCCTAAAACCAGAGCTCTCTATGAAAATCTTCTCTCTCCTAAAAGAGGGAGAAGAGGCCTCCTCTTATAGAAGGTTCAATCTTGCAAGCTTACAAGACAAGCTAGCCAAGAGGGAGATCCCTCCATACAGTGTATGGAGGGGAACAAAGTGTATGCCAGCTAGCATAAAATATCTGCAAAAGCAGATGCACAGTGGTTGGCCGGCCACCCAAAAAAGATGGCCAGTCGACCATCTATAGTGCCGGCCGGCCAAACATTTGCCTGATGGCAACAAAACACAGCCGGTGGCCTCAAGCCATGGCCGATGATGTGTGTGGATGGCCCACAAGCCATTCCCTGCCCCTCCAAGGCAAAACACAAGTGTTTGGTGCAAAACCAGACACAAAACAGTCGAGTCGAGAGATCCTAAGGCAAGACGCGTAGCCGAGTCCTTCGAGAACTCAAGACAAACACAAACACGGATAATCACCGGGTGTTCAAGCGGTGACGTCCAAGTCTTGAGGACGGTCAAAAATGGGGTGTCTACACCTTTGGCTTGAGTCATGGGTTTCTTAAATTTCCCAAAAAAATATTTAGGTGGCAACTCTGTATCTAGCAAAGCAGTGAATTTTTGGTAATTTGATTCAAAATTGATTTTCCAAAAAAATTGTCAGATTTGGACTCTTTGGTGTTTATCTATTTCACATTGCAATTGTGGAATCAGATTTTGAACTGCGGGTGTCTAATACTGTAGGACTTATTCGTCTTCCGAAAGGTGGCACGAAAAGTCGAGCTATAGTTTCTGACGACTCTGCTGGGGATTTAGAGAACTTGACTTGAAGTTCATGATGTGGAATTTTATCTACACTTATATATTTCTTTGTATTTGCGTTTGCATTGGTGCACCTAAGTCACTGTGATTGTCATCTGCTATTCCCGGAGGGTTTATCGGAGGCTTGCCTAAAAAGCTTGCCAAAAGGCTGACCGGTCGTGGGCTCTGCCATGATGGGAACACAACCCTCGGATCTGCACTACCGCTGTACCGTTTGATCCTCCTTTCACTTCTCGGTGTTAGGTGTGAGAGGTATATTAGGTAGTCTTGTTGAGGTACCCTTTTAACCATTCGGCCTAGTTGCATAGCTAAAAGCCATAGAGATTGTTCCAAACTAGGACAGGATGCTTACACGAATACAGGATTGTGTGAAAACTACTTTATTTAAGTAGTGAACCCTAGTTCCTAACGAAACTAGGATAGGGTAACCCTACCCCCTCATAGGGGTGTTTTGGCTATCACTTAATTGGTATGTGCTTTCCAATGAAACTGTATAGGAATGTGCACATCAGTTGCGAGTTTGATATCTGTTTTGGAGGCAGAATTCAGTGTTGAGTGCAGTCCTACAACTTTGATTACATCTGTGTTGGTAACATCATTAGCTGAGGTACTGTGCAGTTTCTAATAACTCCTTTCTTTTTACTTTATTTCTTTTTGCTGGGTAGTTTAACACCATAGCTTCGGAAAGTTCAGATATCCTCCAAGTACTTTGGACACGAGTCAGAAGGCTTTGCAAAGCGGGGGATCTTGTTCAGGGACAGCCCACGTTTACTTCACTCCCACCAATTCCAAGACAGAGAAGAGTCAGATAGAATTCACCGATCCAATTTTTATAGTAGTCACCCCTCAATTCACCAGTATCCAGTCAGGTTCAGCGACAGTCTTCTACTTCTAGTCTAGCACGAGATTACTTGCCAATTCCGATGACATAGTATCCCCTAGTCAGTATGGAGGAATTGATACATCATCTTCAGCAAACAGTTGAAACCCTACAGCAAGATGCTGCCCGTCAGGCCGAAATCACAGCCCATCTGGCTGAGGTAATAAACAGGCTACAACAGTAGCAACCACAATTGGCAGCGACCTCTGCATCCCATGCACCTCCCACGAGTATGCCAGCACCTGGAGCCACTACCCATACTGCTAATGTCCAAAAAAATCAAGGCAATCCGGCAGACCCGATCCCAACACAAGCCTCTAAAGCATCTATGTATCAAACTGAGGCTCCATTTGAGTTTAAGGTGGACCTGATTGCACTTAAGGTTAATAAACTGGAGAAGCTATTCAAGAGAGGACAAGGTGTTAACTCCATCCTCGACATAGAGGACGGGTATATTGGCTCTGCAGTGACATTGCCAAATCAGTTCAAAATGTTGGACATTGATCGATTTGACGGCTCTGGAGATCCCATGGTTCTTCTATGGCTGTTTTCGGACATCTTGCGGTTGATGGACCTGACTATATTACAGAAGTTGTCTCTCTTTGGCCGTACAATGTCTGGTATAGTGGCTATTTGGTATGTGAAGTTAGAAGATTCTATCAAACAGAATTAGGAGGAGGTGGCCTAGGCCCTCATCGCAAAGTATTCGTACAATACACAAATCGAGGTCACAACTCATGATTTCGAGGAAACTCGCAAAGAGTCAAAGGAGGGCTTCTCGGAATTTGGGACGAGGTGGAGAGCTAAGGCCTCAATGATGACCATAAGCCCTTCGAGAAAGATCGGATAAGGATGGTAGGTTGCAATCTACACAGGAAGTTGTTACAGCAGATGATTGTCCTACCTCTGTTTCCATTCACCGCAGTCCATAAGATGGGGGTGCAAATCGAAGACGCCATAAAACAAGGGTTGATTACAGATGAGAAAGCGCTGACAAATAGGCCTTTTGTGCGTAGTTCCAACGCTACCACCAGTGGTAGCACAGCTGTAAGGCCGTCAAATCTGAGCGTTGTCACCATCACAACCAAGATTGCCAATCCTTTTGCCAACACAGCTCCACAAACTTCAGCCAATCTTACCCGATCCCAAAGGACCATTACGCAACTGTACATGACCCTATCTCAAGCCATGAAGGTGCTAGTCAAAAAAGGGCACCTCAAACCATTAGAACCCCGCCCATTACCTGATCCCCTTCCACCCAAACACAATCCCACAAAATACTGCCCGTTTCACCAACAACATGGTCATGACACCGACCAATGCTTTCGACTGCGTCATGAGATTCTAGACCTCATTGACAACAAGGTGATCAAACCACCCCAGAAGCCAAATGTAACTACAAACCCACTCCCGGCCCACAATCAAGTTCCTCCACCTCAAAATCTAAACCTGATCCATACACTGGCCATCCCCTATGACCCCAGCATATGTATTACCCATTCCCACCTACCAAGACCGACGTTGTTCATTCCCGAAAGCACAGATCTTTGCATGATGGACACGTCTGCACTTCAACCTAAGCCTGTGGTGGTGATAGTTGCAGTAGAAGGGAGGCCGACCTTGGAGGAAGGTATGAGTCCGTTGCCGGAGAGTTCTGAGGACTTACCTAATGAGGTGTACGAAGCTGCTACATTGTGCCGACTAGTAAAACCAAGCCTAAATTGGTGTTGCCAATTGTGGTAAAGGTTAATGTGGTTAGGGAAGATGGCCTAAGCCAGGGGTTGGATGATTTGGTGGAACTCGAGGAGGATTTAGACAACCTACAGTTCTTTGACGAACAGGATCAAGGGGATGTGCAGATTGGTTTGTTCGATTTGAACGGATCAACTGACAACTCTGGGTGGCTGAGTGATGAGCCAGATAAGGAGGAAGAAACTGAAATGAAACCAAAGGGAAAGGAAGTAGGAATTGCTATAGTGGCCGGAAGGGTCGATAAGAAGGGAAAGCTGCCGGAGAACGTTGGCATAGAAAATTCAGCTCAGGAACTAGGTGCTGTGAGCACTGTGAATGTAGAACAGGAAGTTACACGGAAGCAGTTTGAACACGAGAGGTTTGAAGACAACCAGAAAGCAGTAATGGCCCAACACCCTGTGGGGGATACCTGTGATGTGAAAGTAACACAGACGAAGTTGGACAACTGTTTGTCGACTGCTGAAGGAGTATGGTGGAATGATGACAATCTGCATTTAGCCCACACCGATGAGGACTGGGGTGAATGCCTTCTAGACAACACGTGGTATGCTGAAGACATAGATCATCACATGACAAGAAGTGGGTGGTATTTTAAGCCACCACACTTAGATCAAGCTGAGGCATCTGGAAAAGATAGAGAGGTCGAGAAATAAAAGGAGAAGCAGTTGGAAGAAAAGGCAGTGTTGAAATTTGGGGCTTCTCATGGCCTCCTGGGTACTTCGACAGGTAGTACCGTCAACAATGGACAAGGCTAAATTGTCCATTGACACTACTCCTGAACAGCTTGTGGGATTGGTCTTCCTAGATGGTGCCAAGCCAACCCTAACCTTCTCTAACAAAAAACTACTGCCAAAGGGCTCAGCTCAGAACAAACCTATCACGACCCAAACTTGCCCCTAAAAGTTTGGGCATGATCGGCCTGAACACAGGACTCAAAATCAAATAGTCAAATGATCAATAAGCATCTAATACAATACCGGGGCCTAAGGCAGAAGCAATTTAACATTCAAATAATACGTTCATTGAGCAGTGTTTAAATGCCAGGATCTCAAAACATTTTCATCACAAGCCATAATACATACATAGTTCACATTTACATATAGATATATACAAGCCCAATAAATGGGGTGTAACCAAAAACATCAAAGAGTTAAAAGTTATATATGTTACTCAACATTTGACAAAAGCATTTATGACCCAACAATGTGCGCTATGAAAGGAAATTCTACAAAAGGCAAAAGGCTTCACTTGACTTGGCTTGACACAACAGGGTCAACAAAAAGGCTGTCGGAGCTGAACTAGGGCTAGCCCCCGGGTTGATTACCTACATAAACATATATAAATATAGAGTGAGCGAAGCTCAGTGAATAATAGCAATGTAAGGAGGTTCATGTGATTAAATATAAGACACAACGAATAATATCATAAGTCATGTACTTGTCATAGTCCGGAATTCACTCCTAAAACGGCCTCGGGCCCAACATCATACAGAACGGCCTGGGGCCGAACATAATATAGAATGGCCTTAGGCCCAACATATCAACAGCTGTTCGGAACATTAGACGGTAGATAGAACATCAACATGTCTCCACCTCCCTTGGCCTTAGGCCCACCAATCAAAGTAATTCACATCAGAACGGCCTCGGGCCCATTATTGTAACAGAAACAAAACGACCTCGGGTCCAAATTAAAGCCATCATTCAATTATTTCATTTCAAAGGCTCCAATCATGCACAATATCAAAAACATATGCCATTCATAAGCAATAATATATAAATGATAATCATCGGAACTAAATGAAACATATCATTAAGCTACTATTACTCACTGTGATGTGGATGAGCAACAGCCCCTTCTTACACGTGACCTGCACACAGTACACAACTCATAAGTAAGCCACATTTCTTTAGCCTTTTTCTTTTATTCAATATCCAATTTGTTCAATTCTTATTCAATTAGAAGCATTTTAGAAGGATCACGTGTACATATTAGCAGTTCTAGAGGGTTTAACAAAGAAAAAGAAGCTAACAGAATTTTTCCCCTTGGGCCGCACGTGCCTTTATTTCAGAATCTCAAACTCTCCTCCCCTGTTTTCCGCACGTGCAGCTGTGAGCCCCCGCACGTGCGGCTGTGCCTTACGCACGCGGCCATGGGTCCCACACGTGCAGTTGTATGCTCTGTTTGAGCAGTCCGAAACTCAGACAAAATTCAACTGACCAAAAACATTTGCAAAGTGCAAAATAGGGAAAATTATCTCAATATTATGATATATCATCACAATAAACATGAATTACAAGTATAATTAGGTTATAACCCTTTTCAATTTCATATCCACAACCCAAATCTTTTATGTTTTCATCCTTACATGGTTTGTCAAAATATATATATCTATACATCTATATGCATGTGTGAGTTCAAAGCATGTAAAGCTAAAGAATAAAAAGTAATTCCTCTCAACATAGTTTAAGAAAACCCAAGACACGAGAATCATCCTTCAAATCCACCACATCCTTCAAATCAACTAATTACCATATGCAAGACTCTTATTGCACAACCCTAGCTTACATGAATGTAAAGATTCCTTCTCAAATCATTTAGAGAGAGATGAGGATATTCAAGTTAAATTATACATACCTTGAACTCTAATCTTTAGAACTCCTTTCAATTTCTTCAATCCTCACTCTTGTTGAAGCCTCCTCTCTTTCCTCTCCTTCTCTAGAATTCTCTCTCTCTCTTTCTCAAGAGATATTTGATACCAAGTCATCTAAGGCTCTTATAAGACCCTTATATCTATCAAGGTTAAAGTCTTAAGAGTGTTGAGCCTAAATATTTCCAATTAATTCATTACGAATCAAATTTTTACAAAACTTGATATTATGTCCTAAAAATCATGTTGATCATAATTATAAAGTCAATTTTGGGTTATCGTGCTTCTGAGGCTCCCAATTTCTTGTCTAAATGTCTAAATTTCAACAGATTTTTTCCATAACCGACAGATATGATCCCATAATCAGATATTTTACATCAAGCATACAATTAGTTGCATAATTACAATCTTAAACCATAGAAGAGGGTCGGGTTGTTACACTCTCCCCCTCTTAAATAAGTTTGGTCCCTCAAAATTGTTTTACCTTAATGTGGAAATAAGTCCGAGTACTGTTGTTTCATTTCCTCTTCTTTTTCCCAAGTAGCTTCTTTCCCGTAATGTTGTTGCCACTCCGCTTTCACCATTGGAATTACTTTGTTCCGTAATTGTTTCACTTGTCGGTCCAAGATTCGAATCGATCTTTCTTCATAGATCAACTTACCATTCAAGACAATCTGACAGTAGTCTATGACATGAGACGGATCTTATAAGTAACCCCGTAATATAGACACGTGGAACACATTATGCACCTATTCCATATTTGGTGGAAGAGCAACGCGATAGGCTACCGAACCCACTCTTTCCAGAATTTGAAACGGACCAACATATCGAGGTGCCAACTTACCCTTTTTACCAAATCTTGGGTGTTCCTTCATCTGAGTGACTTTCATAAAAACGTAATTGCCCACTTCAAACTCTAAATCCCTCCGTCGATGATCCGCATAACTCTTTTGTCTGCATTGAGCGGTTTTCAATCTTTCTCGTATAGTTTTAATTTTCTCTGTTGTCAACTGCACAATCTTAGGCCCAAACAACGATCTATCACCGACTTCGCCCCAACACACGGGGGAGCGACATTTTCTTCCATACAAGGCTTCGTAGGGTGCCATTCCTGTGCTTGAGTGGTAACTATTATTGTACGCAAATTCCGCCAACGATAGATAAGTTTCCCAACTTCCCTGGAAATCCAAGACACACATTCGCAACATATCTTTTAAGGTTTGTATTGTAGCCTCGGATTGGCCATCTGTTTAAGGGTAGAAGGCCGTACTGAATTTCAACTATATTCCCATAGCATCTTGTAAACTTTGCCAAAATCTTGACACAAATTTTGGATCCCTATCTGACACAATTGAAACTGGGACACCATGTAGCCTTACAATTTCATTCACATAAATCATTGCAAGTTTATTCTTATTGTATTGAGTTTTCACAGGTAGAAAATGGGCAGATTTAGTTAATATATCCACAATGACCCATATGGAATTCATACCTCGGGGAGTTCGCAGTAAACCTACAATGAAATCCATAGTTCAACGTTCCCACTTCCACTCCGGGATTGGAAGGGGTTGAAGTAAACCTACCGGTCTTTGGTGCTCTGCCTTTACATGTTGACATTGTAAACATCTCGAAACAAATTCTGCAATTTCTTTCTTCATACTCATCCACCAAAAGTTCTGCTTTAAATCTTGGTACATCTTGGTATTGCCGGGATGTATTGAAAATTTTGAGGCATGTGCTTCCTCCATCAGTTTCTTCTTAATTTCTAGCACATTGAGAATACATAGTCTGTCTTGAAATTTTAACACCGAATTTTCAATGACGAACCCGGGTCTTGGCTTTGTTTCCACCTCATCGTAAATCTTCCTTAATTGTTCATCTTCCATTTATCATTGCTTGATTTCTTCAATTAGTGCCGGTTGGGCTAACATTGCTGTCAATATTGCATCCTGATCATGCACCACAATTTCCACGTTCATTCTCTCCAAATCAAGTAATAACTCCTTCCGTCTCATGAGCAAACTTACCGAATTTCCCATACCTTTTCGGCTAAGAGCATCTGCAACAGTATTGGCTTTACCGGGGTGGTAATGGATTTGCAGGTCATAGTTCTTAATAAGCTCTAGGCATTGTCATTGTTGCATATTCAACTCCTTTTGGATAAAGAGGTACTTGAGGCTCTTATGATCGGTGTAGACTTCACATGTAGTGCCATACAAATAATGTCGCCATATTTTCAAAGCAAAAACCACTGCAGCTAGCTCTAGATCATGGGATAATTCTTTTCATGAGCTTTAAGTTGGAAAAGGCATATGCGATGACCCTTCCATTTTGCATGAGTACACAGCCTAATCCTTTGTAAGAAGCGTCACTGTAAATCACAAATCCTTTGGTGCCAGATGGTAAGGCAAGAACTGGTGTTGTAGTTAACCTTGTCTTCAATTCCTGAAAGGCAGATTCCTGTTGTTCCGACCATTCAAACAAAACACCCTTCTGAGTCAATTAGGTAAGTGGTATAGCAATTTTGGAAAAGTCTTTAACAAACCTTCGGTAGTACCCGGCTAATCCCAAGAAACTACGCACCTCAGTCACATTAGTAGGAGTTGGCCAATTCACAATAGCTTCGATCTTGTGTGGCTCAACAGAAACGCCCTCCTTCGTTATAACATGTCCCAAGAACCCCATTTCATGTAGCCAAAATTTACATTTCTTCAATTTTGCATATAGTTTCTTATCCCGAAAAGTTTGAAGAATTACCCGTAAGTGGTTCTCATGAGCTTCTGTACTTGCTGAATAAATGAGGATGTCGTCGATGAACACCACTACAAATTCATCCAAATAAGCCTTAAAAACACGATTCATTAAATCCATGAATGTTGTCGGTGCATTGGTAACCCCAAACGGCATAACCAAGAATTCATAATGTCCGTATTGGGTTCGGAAGGCAGTCTTCTCAACATCCTCGGCTTTGACCTTCTGTTGGTGATACCCAGACCTTAAATCAATTTTTGAAAAGACTTGTGCCCCTTGTAGTTGATCAAATAAGTCATCGATCCTAGGCAATGGATACTTATTCTTGACTGTTACTTTATTAAGCTCCCTATAGTCCACACACAATTGAAGAGTTCCATCTTTCTTCTTTACAAAAAGAACCAGTGCGCCCCCCTCTGTCGAGTAGATCTTGCAATTGGACCTGCAACTCTTTCATCTCAGCCGGTGACAATCTATAAAGAGTTTTAGAAATGGGTTGAGTTCCCGACACTACATCAATTGTAAACTCAATTTCACGATCCACTAGCTCCCCCGGTAGCACCTCTGGAAAAACATCCGAAATTCATGGATGATTGGAATCATATCAACACACCCATTCACTGGTTGTCCCTTCAATATGCTACATAAATACCCCTGACACCCCTTTTGTAATAATTTGCATGCCTTCATTGCGAAAATTAAGTAAGGTGGAGAAATCACCCCATGCCCCTTAAAAGTAAACTCCGGCTGTCCCGGAGGGTGAAAAGTAACTTTCTTGGACATACAATCAATAGTCACATGATACTCACTTCACCAGTCCATCCCCAAAATTATGTCAAAGTAAGCCATATCAAGAGGTAACAAGTTGGCATATACCCAAACATCCCCAATTAAGAATTCACATGCAAGGTAAATTGATGTACAGACCATAGAATCCCCCAAAGGTGAAAACACACACAATATATAAGGTACTGGTTCCATAGGTCTATTTAAATGTCGAACAAATGTTTTTAACACAACTGAGTGGGAAGAGCCTGAATCAAATAACACATGAGCGGAGTGACCATTAATAATAAATGTACCTGATACTACCGTTTCAGCATTTTGCATGTCGCCCGGAACCAACGCAAACACTCTTCCTTGCCTAGCGGTATCTTAGCATTGGCAGGTTTTGTAGCTGCCTTTGCGGTTGAAGTTGGAGTTGAACCGGCCAAACTTGTAGTGGTTCTATTCTTGTTTTGTCGATCTCTTTGAGGGCAATCCTTTACTAAATGACCCGTTTTGCCACACTTAAAGCATGCCTTTGTTACCCGATAACAAGTCCCACGGTGTCTCTTTCCACAATCCAGAGAAATGGGTACCGAGTCACGAGTAGAGGTGGAAGCATTCGAAGTTCCCGAATTGAGTTTCTTACTCGGTGGAGCCGTTGGTACCCTTGGTGATTGAGTATTCTGCCTCTTTCCTCTCCCCTCAGAGATCCGATTCTGAGCAGCAATATTTCCCTCAGCCATCACTGCTCTTTCCAATACGTCAACATATGTAGGTAATTTTAACACATTGATCCAGTCAATAATAGCATTCCGTAATCCTCCTTCAAATTTTCTTGCCTTCTTATAGTCCGCGTCCACCATATGTGGTGCGAAACGGGCTAATTCTACAAATTGAGCTTCATACTCCGCAACAGTCTTGCTTCCTTGTCTCAAAGTCTCAAATTCAGTCACCTTCTTATCTTGATACACTGTGAAAATATTTGTCATAGAAGAGTTCTAGAAATTGAACCCAAGTCAACCCTTGATGTTCAATTCTCGTAAGCATCCACCACCTATGTGCTTCATCTTCAAGAGTGAAGGCGACAAGTTGTACCTTTTAAGCTTCAGTGCATGCAAGACCTCGAACAACTTCTCCATGCCCAACACCCATGCTTCTGCTTTCATTGGATCAATTCCCCCATTAAACAAAGTCGGCTTCATCTTCTTAAATTCTTCGTAATTGTCCAGTCTTCAGCCTGATGGTCTTGCACCACTGGCGGTGGTATAGGCACTGGTGGCGGCGGTGGTTGTTGTTGCTGCTGTTGTTGCTGCCTCAAAGTTTTTGCCATTTCCATAATCAGCCTTCCATTCTATCCAACCGTGCGGAGGTAGAATCCTCCAAATCCTCCATCCTTGTCCTCACCATGATCTACATAGCAAGAAATTATAATACACACAAAAAGTACAAAACTAGACATGTATGGGATTCATTTCGAAATACATGTCATTGATTCTTACATATACAAATCTGGTTGCTATATGTATCATCTTGTATGCACCAGAAATAACATGCATGTAACCTAAGTCTTTTCTAGACTCCTTAAAGCACAACAGACTCATGTGTGAGATAACAACTCTTGCTCTGATACCAACTGTCACGACCCAAACTTGCCCCAAAAAGTTTGGGCATGACCGGCCTGAACATAGGCCTCAAAATCAAATAATCAAATGATCAATAAGCATCTAATACAATACTGGGGCCTATGACGGAAGCGATTTAATATTCAAACAATACGCCAATTGAGCAGTGTTTAAATGCTAGGATCTCGAAACATTTTCATCACAAGCCATAATACATACATAGTTCACATTTACATATAGATATATACAAGCCCAATAAATGGGGTGGAACCAAAAACATCAAAGAGTTAAAAGTTATACATGTTACTCAACGTTTCACAAATGCATTTATGACCCAACAACATGCACTATGAAAGGAAATGCTACAAAAGGAAAAAGGCTTCACTTGACTTGGCATGACACAACGGGGTCTTCAAAAAGGCTATCGGAGCTGAATTAGGGCTGGCCCCCGGGTTGATTACCTACATAAACATACATAAATATAGAGTGAGTGAAGCTCAGTGAATGAAACATATCATTAAACTACTATTACTCACTGTGATGTGGATGAGCAACAGTCCCTTCCTACACGTGACCTACACATAGTACACAACTCATAAGTAAGCCACTTTTTTTTAGCCTTTTTCTTTTATTCAATAGCTGATTCGTTCAATTCTTATTCAATTAGAAGCATTTTAGAAGGATCACATGTACATATTAGTAGTTCCAGAGGGTTTAACAGAGAAAAAGAAGCTGACAGAATTTTTTCCCTTGGGCCGCACGTACGAAAGTCCTCCACCACACGTTCAGAAAGGTGTGTCGCACGTGCCTTTATTTCAGAATCTCAAACTCTCCTCCTGTGTTTTCCTCACATGCGGCCATAGGTCCCACATGTGCAGTCGTATGCTCTGTTTGAGCAGTCTGAAACTTAGACAAAATTCAACTGACCAAACACATTTGCAAAGTGCAAAATAGGGAAAATTATCTCAATATTATGATATATCACCACAATAAACATGAATTACAAGTATAATTAGGTTATAACCCTTTTCAATTTCATATCCGCAACCCAAATCTTTTATGTTTTCATCCTTACATGGTTTGTCAAAATAAATATATATATATATATGTATATATCTATACGTCTATATGCATGTGTGAGTTCAAAGCATGTAAAGCTAAAGAATAAGAAGTAATTCCTCTCAACATAGCTTAAGACTACCCAAGACATAAGAATCATCCTTCAAATCCACCACAACCTTCAAATCAACTAATTACCATATGCAAGACTCTTATTGCACAACCCTAGCTTACATGAATGTAAAGATTCATTCTCAAATCATTTAGAGAGAGAGAGAGAGAGAGAGAGAGATTAGGATATATAAGTTAAATTATAAATACCTTGAACTCTAATCTTTAGAACTCCTCTCAATTTCTTCAATCCTCACTATTGTTGAAGCCTTCTCTCTTTCCTCTCATTCTCTCTCTCTCTCTCTCTCTCTCTCTCTCTCTCTCTCTCTCTCTTTCTCAAGAGATATTTGATACCAAGTCATTCAAGGCTCTTATAAGACCCTTATATCTACCAAGGTTAAAGTCTTAAGAGTGTTGAGCCGAAATATTTCCAATTAATTCATTACGAATCAAATTTTTACAAAACTTGATATTATGTGCTAAAAATCATGTTGATCATAATTATGAAGTCAATTTTGTGTTATCGTGCTTCTAAGGCTCCCAATTTCTTGTCTAAATGTCTCAATTTCAATAGATTTTTTCCATAACTGATAGATATGATCCCATAAACTAATATTTCACATAATTAAACACAATTGCACATAGAATTTCACATCAAGCATACAATTAGTCACATAATTAAAATCTTAAAGCATAGAAGAGGGTCGGGTTATTTCAAAACCCTTGTACATATCTATGGAGTGTAGGAAGAAATGGGTACCGGTGGTGTTGTTAGATATCGGTTCGGCCATCAATATATGTCCTTATCGTATAGCCTTTGCAATTGGCCTTAAACCAGCGGACATTGTTCCCATAGCCCAACTAATTCAGGCATATGATAATACGAGCAGAAAGGTCATAGGAACGGTGCAAGTTAGAGTTCAGGTGGTCCCAGCTCAGCAAGAGGTTCAATTTCTTGCCTTAGATGTGCTAGTTACCTTTAATTGGCTATTAGGGAGGCCCTGGTTGCATCATGTAAAAGCTGTCTCCTCTACTATCCATCAAATGTTGAAGTAGCCTCATGGGGGAGGAATGGCGATTGTTTTTGGGAATTCAGCCATTCACCTACCGCCGGAGGTAACTAGACCAGTGCTAGAGATCACTCATAGCAACGAGGATGTATTCCTCTCAGGGTTCACTCTAGCTGAAGCCCGGGTAGTGCAGACCATTTTGGCCGCAGACGAGGGCATGTATGTTAGCGCCCAGTCTATCTATTTCAAAAATAAACTCCAGCATGTACCAGGAATGGGACTCAGAAGAAGTGGCCGGAAAGGCGTGCCAGTACTAACAGATGTGCCACACAACCTACATGTCTTTGGAGTAGGCTATGTACCCACCAAAAAACACTGGATTAGAAAAGGAGAAGAAATCAGAGGCAGAGCCAAAGCCAAGCAAGCCGGGAAACAATACTGAGCTCATCCATAGGCCAATCCAGGGAACGCTGAATGGCCACTTTGTTCAGGAGGGAGAAGATTTCCCCTTTTGCGACTTTCACGAGCCTTGGGTGAATTCCACGAAGCATCGTGTCCCCAGGTTCGAAATCTTCTTTGATCTGCAGCTGCAAGATAGTGATACCGAGGAAAAAGCTGAACCAAGTACTGAAGCTGAACAAGGCATGAAAAGTGACTCAGACAACAGCGATCTTGGAGTAGGGGCAACATTGGCTTGTCTCCTGACATATATGTGGCCTACTTAGAGGACTTGGGAGATAACCTTACTGTCTCCGTGATCGGGTAAGAACGGGGTGTGAACCCCATCAGCAGCATTTTGGATGCATTGGAGGTACCATTTCTTGTTTGGCAGCTGGAGGAAGGTTATCTGTCCAGTTCTGAGTCGGGTGATGAGTTAGAATCTGATTCCACTGAGTCTGTGGAGTTGAAATAGGTTCAAGTTCTTCTGAGTCTAAGTCTGGTATTTCTGGGGGTGGTAACCTGGATACCAAAGTCTTGCCTAGGTCTTCATTTAGCTTTTCTTTTGAGTCTATAACTGAAGATCTGGACCTTTTAAATGAGAACTTTACGAATTCTGTATACTTCTCTGTGCCGTTGGTTTATTGTATTGACCAAGATTTTAGAATTTTAATAAAAACGAAGAGGAAGGAATTCCTCTGGTTTTGAAAAACTTGATCAATCAAGAGGAGGAAAGGTTTGCTAAACCCTGTGCTGCTGAAATCATTGCCATTAATATAGGTACTGAGAAGGATCCGCGTTTGGTCTAGATCGGGTCTACGTTGTCTTCGGAGAAGCGCGAGCACTTAGTCGCTTTGTTAAAAGATTTCAAAGATGTTTTCACGTGGTCCTACGAAGACATGCCTGGAATCAATCGTGAGATTATATAGCATCAGATCCCTCTTGACCCTGAGGCCCTACCCATGAAGCAGAAGTTGCGTAGAATCCATCCAGATTGGGCGTTAAAAATCAAGGAAGAGATCACCAACCAGATCGATGCAGGTTTCTTGTTAGTATCTGAGTATCCGACTTGGTTGGCCAACAACATCCTAGTGCCGAAAAAGGATGGTAGAATTTGGGTGTGTGTGGACTTCCGGGACTTGAACAGAGCTAGTCCGAAGGATGACTTTCCTCTACCGCCCATTGATGAGTTAGTGAACTTCACTGCGGGCCATGCATTGCTATCCTTTATGGATGGGTTTCTGGGTACAACCAGATTCTGATGGCGCCCATGGATAGAGAGAAGACCGCATTCACTACGCCGTGGGGTACCTACTGCTACCAGGTTATGCCGTTTGGGTTGAAAAATGCTGGAGCCACTTATCAGAGGGCCGCGACCACTATTTTGCATCACATGATCCATAAAGAGGTCGAGGTGTACGTGGACGACATGATTGTCAAGTCCAAATAAAGAAAAGGCCACTACACCGCCTTGAAGAAATTCTTTCAACGAATCAGAGAACACAGATTTAGGTTACACCTATAGAAATGCACCTTCGGCGTATATAGACATCCCATTTTTGACCGTCCTCATGACTTGGACGTCACCGTTCGAACACTCGGTGATCATCCATGTTTGTGTTCATCTTGAGTTCCCGGAGGTCTCGGTCACGCGCGCCTTGCCTCAGGATCTCTCGACTCGACTGTTTTGTGTCTGGTTTTGCACCAAACACTTGTGTTTTGCCTTGGAGGGGTAGGGAATGGCTTGTGGGCCATCCCCACACTTCACCGGCCATGGCTTGAGGCCACCGACTGTGTCTTGTTGCCACCGGCCAAATATTTGGCCGGCCGGCACTATAGATGGCCGGCCGGCTATCTTTTTTTGGTCAATTGCATTTTTGGCCGGCCGACTACTGTGCATCTGCTTTTGTAGATATTTTCATGTAGCTGGCATGCACTTGGCTCCATACACGTGTATGGAGGGATTTCCCTCTTAGCTAGCTTGTCTTGTAAGCTTGCAAGATTGAAGCTCTATAAGAGGAGGACTCCTCTCCCACTTTTAGGGTTAGACAACACTTCTTAGAGAGCTCTAGTTTTAGGGTTTGGTTTGTGTATCTATCCTATATCTATATCTCTCTCTCTCTCTCTCTTGTATTTGTGTGTGTTTAGCCTTAGGATTGCACACAAACACCCACTATTACACTATCCTCTTGAAGCTGAGGCCCTTGAGGGTTGTTTTTGAAGTTTTGGAGCTAGTTTGAGCCAAAGAAGCTGCTGGTCTTCCATTCTTGAAGAGGGTCTACAAGGGTGAGCACTTACTCCTTTAAATACCCCATTTTTGCAAAGCTTTTTTTGACTATATTCCATCTATTTTTGAGCTTAGCATATAACACATAAAAGTTCTGTTTTTGAGCCCTCTAAATAGTTGTTTAAGAGTGTTCTAAGCTTTGGGGTTGTTTGACCCCTCTTAAGGCTTGTTTGGCCTTCATTTTGTGCCATTTTGGTGAGCTCTGGGACCATTGTGTTTGGGCCTCCTCACCACTGAAATCTTGAGGGATTTCAGTGGTGAGGATGGTGCCTTGAGGTCCTAAGAAGGAGAGGGCCACCCCCTCTCCTTGTTGTCCTTGAAAAGGGCCATTTTGCCTCTTGAGGGAGCATCTAATTTAAGTGTATGTTGACCATGCCTTAGCTATTTTTTGTGCTTATTATGTCATGATTTAGCACTGTTTTGAGTTGGTTTTGGTACACCATGCTTGCCTAGCATACATGCCTTGTAATGCCATGTGTAGGCCTTAACATGCTTTAAGCTTTGATCTTTGTTTTAGCATGATTTTGGCTCAGCTTTGTGTGCGCTTTTGTGCATGATTTAGTGTGCTTGAGGACTATTTTTGGTCATTTGAGTCATCCATGCTTTGCTTTGTATAGCTACCATGCAAACTCTCTTGTATGCCTTGAGCATTGACCCCTCTAGCATGCCATCCTTGCATCATTTCAGTGGTTTGGAACCACTAGTCATGTTATTTCAGTCCTTGTGGCATGCCTATATGCTTGCATTTGATACCCCTTTAATGCGTTAAGAGGTTGTTGTCTTATGCTCCTTGTTTGGGCCCTTGTGCATGCTTCCATACTTAAGCCATTTAGATGCCATCTAGGTGGGTTTTGAGGCTCATTTTAGCATGTCACATTTCTGTTTTCAGTCACTTAATTCATGCCATGTGTGGTTGCGCTAAGTGTAGTTCAATGCTTCTTTGGTGAGCCTTAGGCTTTAGACCATTTGTTGTATGCTATGCTTGTCTTGTTTGCTTGGTTTGGCACCATCATTAACATGATTTTCAGAGCTTACATTGCATGCCATATGCCCATGTTGTTCCTCTTTTAAGTGTGCTTAAAAGTTGTCTCTATGTGCCTAAGTGTTGGACCTTGCTTGGTTTGGCCCCCTTTGTTTGCTTATTTGGTTTGCATTGCATTTGAAATTAAAATGCACACTTGATTCTTTGGGCCATCATGCATTGAAATGCGCGATTGCTGGTCTGAGAATCGAGACCTATACTCCTTTGAGTCATAAACATGATAAGGAGTATGATTGGTGCATACATTGCTTGAAATGCATTGCCATGCTATGTCTTGCCCTCTGCTGCTGTCAAAATCAGTTTCTTCAGGAAGATTTGGCCGGCCGGCCATCTTTAGTGCCGATCGGCCATCCATCCATGGCCGATATCTCAATTAGTGGCCGGTGGTCATTATCCATGGCCGGTGGCCAATCCGTTTTGCCGGTGGTGTTCTACAGCATTCAGAGAAGCAACCCTGAGACTTGTGCAGTCATCAGAGGAGCAGAACAATCAAAGCAGAGGCAACTTGTGCATGGCAGTGGCTTTCTGAGCGGAGCCGAGCGCGCATTGCATTGGACCCTCTCCCCGAGGCTGTTTACTACTTTCAATAGATTAGTTAATTTGCTTAGCTGATTTAATCGGTCTGTAATATTTAATTAGCTTGTAGGTTAATTAAATTGTGTTATTCTTTCGGTCCCTCCGAGCGAGGGTAAATTTGTAATAAGTGTGGGTGCGTGTGTGCGTGTCTTCCAACCCCCACTTCTTTCTCCCTTTTACTTACCTGCTTTGATGGTTAGTATTAGGACATGTTTACTTTAGCATCCTTATGCTATGCATGCATGCATCATTCATCAGTATTGCATGCACCGGGCTCGGCGCATCATGCTAACTGCATAAGTATTTCAAATCTAACTTGAATACATGCTACTTGCGCATTTTCACATGTCATTCTTAGATTAGCCGAGCCTATTCTAGTGACATTCCGTATGCGTTACATTAGGCATTTAAACATGGACTTGGATCACGCATGATTGCTAACACGTTCTTGTTTTGGCTCAGAGTACATTGTGAGTATTTTATGCTTTAGCATCTCGCATGAGTGTGAATGTTAACATAACAGCATGCTTACCATGTGGCTAGATGCTTATGTGATATAAACTGCCTGAATGCGTATGGGTGAAGGTTGGATTGTTTGAGTTGGAACAACTCATTGGAATCCGTATTTTAGCCTACTTGCGAGTAGCAAACCATTTTCAAAACAAACATGAAATGTTTTGTTCCAATTTAGGCGATTTGGTCTATACTTGTTTGCTGTGCGCACAACATAGTAATTCTAGGCTAATAACGGAATAAGAACACATAACGTTTTCAAAATAGGATATCACGGTTAGTAGATGCCGATCTTCGCATCAGGCGAGAGGGGTGCTCATAGCTGACCTTCCCCAATCGTACCCAAGTTCCCGAGCCGAGGCAACTTTGGTGATGACGGACAGGTGGCCTTTGGCACCGAGTCAGGGTTTCCTAAATTTCCCCATAAAAAATATTTAGGTGGCAACTCTGTATCTGGCAAAGCAGTCTATGTTTGGCACTTCTTTCAAAAATCTGTTTTCTCAAAACGAATTGTCGGATTTGGACTCCTTGGTTCAGATTAAGAACCGTGACAAACGAGTCCGAACTGTGGCAACATAAGTCCCTTCCTCGGGGCGCGTCCACAGTTTCTGGCGACTCTGCTGGGGAGTTTAGAGAACTTGACTCGAACTCGTGATATCTTGTTTTGTTCACACTGATGTGTTTCTTTGCATTGCATGTGCATTGGTGCGCCTAGGACACCGTGTTGGCCATCTGCTATTCCTGAGCAGTTTGCCGGAGGCTTGACTTTGTCAAAGCATGCCATAAGGCTGACCGGTTGCGGGCTCTGCCAGTATGGGAACACAAACCCCGGTTTTACCGAGGCACCCTTTTTGACCATTCGATCTAGTGCATATTCGGAATCCATAGTGACCATTCCAAGCTAGGACAGGTTGCTTACCCGATAGGTTGTTTCAAACCGCTGCGTGCGTAGTGAAACCCTAGTTGCTGACAAAAGTAGGATAGGGAAACCCTACCCCAACATAAGGGTGTTTTGGCTCTCTTTTACTTGCTATGTGCTTTTGGAGTGTATCTCTACAGGAACGCGCATATCAGTTTGCAAGTTTGAGTATCAGGCCTAAGGGCACCAGTATCAGTATTTGTGAGAATCAGTTATATCTATGGGTATCCAATTCAGTATTTTGGGGCAGTGATTTTGGGGAACAGTGGTCAGTAGTAGAGTACAGTTGTTCGGCTACACCTGTGTTTGATCTGTTTGGGCTGAAATGCTGCTTATTTTTCCTTTCAGTTCAGAGAGTTGATACAGAATAGCCAGTGTTCCCCCTTGCTGAGGCAAGACAGATATCTGATCCGTCAGTCACCGTTCAGTACAACGGACTTATGATGACACAAAATTCGGAGGAAATCGTGGTTATGACAGCCGCATTAGATCAAGAAATCACTCTGCAAAGTGAGACCAATGTTGATGTGCCGCATCCACCCAGGTCGCCTATTGCACACCCGGTCTGGACCCCCCAGTTGTATCAGGGTCGTGAGCCCACCGCATTTGAATTAATGGGAATGATACATGACCTTCAGAGGTCCATGGCGGATCTCGCTTACGGAATGTCAGCTTCGCCACCAGCTGCACCATATGCCGCGAATTTTGTACCCCAGGAGCCCCCACTATTGGGACAGATTGTGATCGAACTTAGCCAACCCGAGGTAGCCTCCAGCTGTGGCAACGACGTAGCAACATTAACCCAAACCCTCGATTAGGCTGAGGCCAGAGGCAAGGACAAAATGAAGGAAGATGCCGATCCCATTGAACAACTGCTGTGGGCAGTCGAGGCTTTGAAAGCCGGGGGGATGAGTAAACAGCAAGTATCCTCAGTTGTGACCAAGGTTGTGGATGATGTTTTCCCCACTCCAACCGAAAGCAGTTCGAGCCAGGTAGAAAACCGAGATAGGCCCCGTCACGCCAGAACAGTTCCTTCCACTCCCAACCCTGCATCTGGGAAAGATCAGAAGGTCAAGGCAGTGCCTGCCGACCCTTTCGCTAGTGCGTCTAGCAAGAATACTCAGACTTCAAAGTACCTGCCCCGAGGGCGCAGGGTCTTTCACGCTCTTTACATGCCGTTGTCGAAGGCACTCCAAATCCTGGCCGAAAGAGGGCATCTTAAACCCTTGGAGCCTCGGCCTCTCCCAAAGAATCTCCCTCTCACACATGATGCTGCTTTGTACTGCGCGTACCACCAGCAAACCGGTCATGCTACCGATAATTGTTTCCGCCTCCGTCATGAGGTGAAAGATTTGATCGACAACGAGGTTATCCTCCCGCCCACCTCAGCCAAGTCCGTTACTACCCAGCTATTGGATTTTGAGGATACTGCGAGTATGTGATCGGGGTTGGACCACCTGTGGGCGGCACCCGATATTTTTGATGTGGCATCTGGCATGCATTTTTGAGCATCTGCGAATGCTAGTTTTGTAAATTCTAGCTTGGGTGTCGAGTTAGTCTTTTGTTTTGTTTTGAGTCTGTCTCTTCGTCTTGACTCAGTTCTTTTTTGCTTAAGGGTCTGTCTTGTTGTAGCGAGCCGGCTCCCCTTGTATAGAATGTCAGCTGATTCCAGGGTTGTTGCCTCGAACACCGTTTTGTTTTGCAATTACTCCTTTTGCTTTCTTTTTGAGTCTGTCTCTGCTGTGGAGCCAGTTGCAACTAGGAAATCTGAATGAAACAACTGCAGCTATCGTGTTTCCATGCTTATTACTTATTTTGAGCTAGTTGTGCCAGAGGATTTGAATGGAACGACCGTGCTTTCCACCTGCTCTTTTGTGCCCTGAAAATCATTGTAATGACCTAAGTTTTTCCAAAACCTTTTTGAACACTGCGGTAAAAACGAAGAGGAAGGAATTCCTTGGGTTTTGTAAAACTTTGATCATTTGAGAGAAAGAGAGGCGTGCTAAGTCTTTAATGACTGAAATCATGCTTGTTAGCGTGAGTACTGAGAAGGACCCTGGCTTGATCCAAACTGGTTTCATACTATCTTCAGCACGGGCGATTTGTCACTTTCTTAAAAACTTTCAAAAACAAAATGTTTTGCGCGGTCCTGTGAAGACCTGTGTGGAATCGCTCTTGAGATTGTGCAACCTAGGATCACTCTCAGCCTCAAGATTCAATCCATTTGTTTCGAACCTTGAACCCATTCAGAATGTTCAACGATCCACCATCAAAAGAGGCCTGTGCAGCCAGATTTGAAGCAGCCCTCGAACAAGAGGCACCGAAGTTAGATCAAGAAAATCAGATCTCGCCAGAAGAAGCTTGTGAAGCTAGAACAGAAGCACCCGTTTAACCAGGGGCAAAATGTCCGATGTGCTCGAAGAGCCGGAGATGGATCCTTTTGCAAATCGATAATAACAGCCACTCTCCTGGATACAGATGGCTTCAAAACCCTAAAACCACTTGGCATGGACTTGTTACACTTTTACCCTTTGAGAGGCTCGCTGGGCCGAAAACCCGGAAGGGCGACCCAGGCAAAAGTTAGAGCAAGAAAAAAATATATACAAAAAAAAAAAAAGAAGAAAAGAGAAAAAAGAGAAGAAAATAATAGAAAAGAAAAGAAAAATAGAAGCTCGCAAGGTCGAAAACCCGCAACGGGCGCCTTGGCAAAAGTTAGAGCCTAAAAAAAAAGTAAAGGTTAAAATACACGAGTGTACCTTAACCGGAACTACGTAAGGCTTGATTCCCATGTTTGGGATACGTAGGCAACTTCATCCTGAAGTCCAGCCCCCAACGCTTTCAAAAGCGGTTTTGTCCATTGTAATGGTTTTTGATCATCCTTGCCCTCTCTGAATCCGATAGTTCGGTTGTGACAACCGGAACTACGTAGGCAACTTCATCCTGAAGTCCAGCCCCCAACACTTTCGAAGTGACAGTGTCCATATATTGGTTTTGACCATCTCTGTCTTCTCTGCATCCGAGAGTTCGTTTGCAATCATCACCGATGAGGACTGGTTTTCAGCATGCTGCGGCATCATCCAAACAAGGGGCAACTTTCCGTTGCCATGAGTTGCCATGAATCACCGTTCAAACCAGGGGCAACTTTCCATTGCCATGCAGCCCTTTCAAGCAAGGGGCAATTTTCCATTGCCTCCGATCCGAGGTTGCGCATCTCGAGGGTAGGTTTCGTGCTCGTTTGGCATTGGCCGTTTGCAAAAATAGTTTTTGAAAATTTTTACTGAGGTTGACTATTTTCTCGAAAACTATTTCATTTTCCAAAACTGGACCATTTCTTGGACCAAAAAAAAAGGAAAATTTTCAGTGCTTATAGCCTGACTTGCATGATTTTCAAATCAAAAATCGAACAAGCATGCTAATCTAACTGTCATGTTGGTCAAAATTGTTTTAAACCAAAACAAAAAACGGTCAAAGTGATGAACTAGGGGCACATTCGAGTCAGGTGTTCTGTCTTTCCCCTGTCGTCAACATACTTGCCAGAAGGGCACCCTATTCACCAGAAGAAGGCACAGCTAAAGCTGTCTGTAAAGGGCTGAAAGCTCTCAATATCCCCCAAACAATGAGGTATCAAGCCAAGTGTGAAGCGCACATTGGGATGGATCAAGATACACCATTCCCTGTCCGGAACATCGACTAGACGTCACCAGAAGAAATAGCCACGAGCTAACAGTGTTGGGCGTGAACCCACAACTTCCTATTCATCCATCAATCACCCTGGGAGGGACGAAGAATGAGAGAATAAAGAATAGAGAGGTGTAAGTCGAGAGAAAAGTGAGGAAAAGGGTTTTGTGAGAAAACCGAGCTTGAGGGGCAAGTGATGTGAGAATCACAAATAAGAAAGGGTGGAAAACATACCCGGAGGAACTGGCTCCTCGAGATCTGAGGTCTTTCATTTTTTTTTTAAACACGTCCGTGTGTCATGTCTTTTGTCTTGTTTAGCCCAACTTTCGTTTTGGGTCTTTTCCGAGCGTGTCTCGTTGTGTTTAGGTCGTGTACCTTTCGTTTGAGTCTTTCTCGCTGCATTCAGTCGTAGGCTCAATAACCAGGTTTGAAAAGCCCTTTTTCAATTTCAAAAATTGTTTGTGCTCAGAGTGCTGTGCCATTCTCTACATTTAGGCAAAGCAAATGAAGAAAGGAAAAATTTGGAGCATCTTAGTGTGTTTCAACTTCAGCCGGTTTCAGCCTTTGTATTCCATCTGGTCAGATTGGGCTGTTTGTTCGGGGGTTGCCGTGTGCAGAATGAACCGAGTGCTGTGTTACGGGCTGTATGCAGATTAATCCTCAACAGAGTATGGGCTGTGTGCTCAGGTTAAGCAGTGGTTTGCTTGGGTTGTTTTACTGTTAGCTGGTTAGTTATCTGGTTATTACCATGCAAGTGTTCAATTTTCAGACAACAGATCAATTTCATTTACATTGAGATGTAATATGATGTGATGTAATGCAATGTATGAAATATACAAATGTAATACTTTTTTAGACAAAAAAGTTTGTTTCATTTCATCATCTTTTTCAAGTACATAGTTTTGGAAACAAAAATCTGCCTGTGGCAGTACAAGGTACTCTAGCTACCAGCAAAAAGAAAAAGTACAAAAATGAAGAAAAACAGCAAAAATCTAGATCAATGTCAAAAGGGCTCAGGCCTAGGGGTCCATCCTCGTCCTCTTCCTGGACGAAGGTCTAGGAGCATCGTCATCAGCGTCACCATCTGAGTCTGAGCCCAAGCCGTCTCCGGTCTCCTCCTCGGATGACTCTGCCTCCGCCTCTGCCTCAGCCTCAGCCTCAGCCTCAGCCTCAGCCTCGGACTCCTCCTCATCATCATCATCAGGGACTGGAGCCCGAGAGCTACTCCCAACATGAGTTCGCCCCGCCTTGGTGCAGGGGTATACTCTGCCATCTCGGGTGGAAACGGAAGGTCCGGTCGGAGCACCTCCCACAGTAGGAATCTGGAAGGGATGCTGAAAAGTACAAAAGGCAAACGCATCAGTATACTATGAGCAGAGTATCAGTACAAAATGCAGTGTATGAGTACAGTGTGTGAATGCCGTGAGCAGTTTATTAGTACAAAATGCAGTGTATGAGTACAGTGTGTGAATACCGTGAGCAGTTTATCAGTGCAGAATGCCGTGTATGAATACAGTGTGTGAATACTGTGAGCAGAGTATCAGTACAGAATGCAGTGCATAAGTACAGTGCGTGAATACCGTAAGCAGAGTATCAGTACAGAATACAGTGTTTGAGTGCAGTGTATGAATGTCGTGAGTGATGATGAGAACAGTCTGTGGGCTACAATGTATCAGATGCCACGAGGGCAATGTATCAGGTGTTGTACTACGCATCAGAGTATATGAAGCAGTTTATGTATGGTTCGAGAACGAGGCCAGAAGAACATACCGGAATGCCATAGATGGCTGGAAGATCAAGACGCCGCTGGAACATCCCCATTATGGAGGCGGTCAGCTCCAAGGACTGGCGGGTATACTCGGAAGAGGCCTGCAAAAGTATTAGATGCATCAGTATTCTGCGGAATATCAAATAAGCTGAAATGAAATGACAATGCAAGATGCAAGATAAAGTAGTACATACCGGAGGTAAGTCGTAGAACCCGACTAACGCGTGATCAACCGGAGGGGGAGCAATGGGAATCTAGTAAGTCGCCCCACCCTGTCCCCGGCATGTCATCGAAGTAGGGAGCGCTGGCCAGCTAGCCCCCTGTCCCCATCGAGCTCCACCCCTGCCACGGACTCGAGCTGTCCTCGATGTCCCTGCTCCTGCTCCCGCTCCGGCCGTTGGTGCCACTGGCCTCTCTCTCTCAACTCGACAGCCACCGCTCAAAGGCCGCATGATGAAGGTCCGGACGTACTCCGAGTAGTCGCCCTCACCCCTGAAACCATCTGCCTCCCAGCCGATCGTATAGTCAGTAATCTGCTCGGGAGTGAATCTCTCTGTCTCCCTCATGTGCTCGGGAGGGTGAACCGGGACTATCTGCTCCGGTAAACCTAGGGTCTGGCGTAGGAAACGCTCACCCAGGTACCAAGCCCGACAGACCGGGCCCTCTAGCAAAATCCGGAAACGCGAGGTCTCCTCAGCACCGGCAAATTGATCCCGAATCACGGCTGGCAATGGAGCCCAAGGCTGCTAGGTGATCTGAAAATGAAATGTAGATTGTTATATACTCTTATTGAAAATACAGTGTAAAGCGAAGCTTAAATAAACTGCAAAGTTGAACATACCTCTGCGGGGGTGATGGTGTCGAAGTAGCAGCGGAAAAAAATAAACGTCCCCCGCGGTCTCCGTACACACCTCCCGTCAAAGCGGCGTGAGAACGGGACGACGAGAGGGGTCTCCACGTCTGGCACAGGCGCAACTCTCGGAAAGTAGGCGTAGACCCACAACTGCAGAGCAAATACCAGTATGCTTATCAGATAAAGCAGAATATAGAATAAAGCAGAAATAGCAGGACCGTGTATTGTGCAGTATACAGTCAGTGTGTATTGTGTAGAGTGTACAGTGTGAGCAGTGTACAGTCAGTGTAAAACAGAGTATGTGTGTGCCGTGTGTGCAGTATACAGTCAGTGTGAAGCAGACCACAGTGTGTGCAGTGTACAGAGTACAGAAAATGTAAAGCAGAAATGAAAAACAGAGAAGAAAATGTACCTCCCAAGCTCGCCAATAGCCCTCGAGCAGCTGTCCGCTGCAACGGGAGGCTGAGCACATGTACACGTACAGAGTGGCCAAGGCAGCGCCACCCCAGTCATAGCACAAGATCCGGGTGACGTCCACGAGAGCGCTGAGCAGGCAGAGAGGCACGGTGTTCGCCCGATCGGCGAAAATGGTCGCCCCTAGCAGAAACATGAGGAAGCCGCACGCATATCGCTCCACCGCCTCCTGAGTCGTCGGAGCCTCCTCGACTAAGGCTGGCTGGACTCTGAACTGGACCTCGAACCATGAATATCGAACGAAGCCGGGACATGTGAGAGGCAGCACCTCGCCGAGCAGGTAGATCTGAGCAGCCTCCCACTCGTCCATGTCAGTGTCGAAGGGGATCGGATAACCCCCTATCTCGATACCGGTGAGCATCGAGAAGTCGTAGGGAGTCATTGTCATGTCTCCTGTAGCAGAGAAGTGGAAGGAATCGATGGTGTCCCACCACCTCTCCGCTAGAGCGGCAAGGAGAGGCCTGCTCGTGGTGAGTCTGGAAAGTCCTCTGCAAAATGCTCCGAAGCCGGCCTGGTCCACGATGTGGTGAACCGCATCGGGTAGCTCCGCGTACCAATCTCGGGCAGCAATGTTCCCATACCCCCGAACGGCATGGGAATCTCCCTGTTTTCAAGCAAACAATTGCGAAGCAATGCTAAATGTACAGTTTTGAAAAGCAGTCAAAATTGATGCAAATATAGCGTGTGTGCACGTTTTCATATTCAAACAAACATCGGGAGCCGGTGTGATTGCAGTGAACTACAACATGTAATGTGTCAGTGTGTTTGGGTGGTTCAGTACAGATACAACGTGTGTGCACATTTTCAGATTCAAACAGATACCGGGTGCCGGTGTGCTCATAGTAAACTACAGTGTGTGCTATGTTAGTGTGTTTGAGTGGTTCAGGGCCAGTGCAGTGTGTGTGCACGTGTCAGATTCAAATAGATATCAGTTGCAAGTGTGCTCACAGTCAACTACAGTATACAGTGCATCGATGTATCCGGGCTAAGCAGTTAAAGAACATAATCAGCTATGGCAGTTAAGTGTTCTACATTGCGGAAAATAAAACAGAGGAAAGAATATACCTCGGAAGCGCCAAAAGACAAATGGGATGCCGGCTGGCACAGAAGAAGCTCTGGAGCCGCCATCCTATCAAAGCTCCTGAACTGGCGAAGTCCGTCGGGAGGCAGGATGTGAATCGCCGGCCGGTAGGTCGCCGGGTCGAACGGGCAGACGCTCAAGGGTAGAAGCGCGGCCCCGAGATCCATCTCATGATCCGGGGGAATCCCGCCCCGTGGAATATCATCCGGCATGTCAAAAGTGATAAGAAAATGGCCGGGAAGTGGAAACCGGATGAGAATGTGAAAGGTCAACCGAAAAGTCAACCCCGAGAGGGCGGAAAATGGCCGGAAAAGTCAGGGAATGGAAGAGGCACGAAGATTGAGAGAAACTCGGGGGAAAACAAACCCCAAGAGGTGGAAACAGCAAAGGAGACACTGAAACGAAGAAATGTTCGGTTCAAAATGTTCGAAACGCGAAGATATTCGCGAATCAAACGATGAAACGGGGGCTAAAACGCAAGAAAATCGAGGAACGAAGGAAGAAAAATGCTCTAGAGAGAGGGGAAGAAATTTCGGCTAAGAGGAAGTAAGAAAATAGGGTTTCAAACCCTATTTTAAAAGACCCAAGCCAAAAAGACAAAACTGCCCCGATTCAGGCATTTTTTGGCCGGTCGGCTACATTTTTGGCTGGCCGGCCAAATATTTGGCCGGTGATGTGTTTTGGTGGCCGGTGGATGGCCGGTGACTTCCCCTTTTGGCCGGTGAGCCTCCTACAGCCTTGTTTGGGTCAAATGAGTGGTTTGGGACCTTTATTGCTCAAGTCAGTGCAAGAACAGTGCATTTCCGAAGCTCAACCAGCCTCATTTTGACCTCGGACCGTGTCTTCTGTGCGTGGCACTCGAATATGTGCAAGACGTATCCTTTTTGTATCCTTTTGTCTCTTACAAGATTCGAAAGTTGCCCCGCACGCGTTGCTTCGCAATGCTTAGTCGCGAACATGTGTTGGTTATCGTACTTTCATTCACATTGATATGTATCTTTCATTTGCATTTCAAACGATGCGCGTTGTTGCGCATTTCAAGTTCACTTGCATTGTTATGCATTTCCTCCATTTATGGTCTGGCGAGACCTTAAATCTGCCCAGTCTGGCGAGACCTTAAACCCGCTCGGTTGCATTGTCATGCATTTCAAACGACGCGCGTTGTTGCGTATTTCAAGTTCACTTGCATTTATGCATTTCCTCCATTTACGGTCTGGCGAGACCTTAAACCCGCTCGGTTGCATTGTCATGCATTTCAAATGACGCGTGTTGTTGCGCATTTCAAGTTCACTTGCATTGTTATGCATTTCCTCCATTTACGGTCTGGCAAGACCTTAAATCCGCCCGGTCTGGCGAGACCTTAAACCCGCTCGGTTGCATTGTCATGCATTTCAAACGACGCGCGTTGTTGCGCATTTCAAGTTCACTTGCATTGTTATGTATTTCCTCCATTTACGGTCTGCGAGACCTTAAATCCGCCCGGTCTGGGGAGACCTTAAAGCCGCTCGGTTGCATTGTCATGCATTTCAAACGACGCGCGTGGTTGCGCATTCGGGTTCACATGCATTGTTATGCATATCAAAAGACGTGCATTGTCACGCACTCGCACTACATGCATTGTTATGCATCTCAAAAGCCGCGTGTTGTCGCACATTTCGAAATCATGCATAATCATGCATTCAAAATAACAAAGCTCATGCATGTCAAGCGACTTGCGTTGTCGCGCACTCCATGCAGCATGCATTTCAAAAGCCAAAAACAACATGCATCATTTGCATTTCAACAAAAAAAAATAGTGCATATGTCATGCATCATTGTAAATAATGCATATGTCATGCATTTCATTGTAAATAATGCATATGTCATGCATCATTGTAAATATTGCATATGTCATGCATTTCATTGTAAATAATGCATATGTCATGCATTTCATTGTAAATAGTGCATATGTCATGCTTCATTTTAAGTACCGCATATGTCATGCATTTCGTTGTAAATAGTGCATATGTCATGCATTTCATTGTAAATATAGTGCATATGTCATGCATTTCCATCGTAAATATACATTCCATTGCATATTGTAAATATTGCATTGTAGCTTGCATGCATTCATTGCATCACATCCACCTAGGGTTCGCACCTTTCCTTGTTGAGCTTGGTCTGGTATGTGCTCATACTTTTCACGTCGAAGCACAGTTCTGCATGTGTACGCGCCTATTCCACGCTGGTATGTTGGTTTGAGGGTTGCGGCACCTTTTCTGTGTTAGACATGGCTTGTTTGTGTCCATGCCTTTCCTAGGCAAGATTCGGTTTGGCCTGCGTGCCTTATTCATTGTAAATATACATTACATTGCATATTGTAAATATTGCATTGTAGCTTGCATGCATTCATTGCATCACATCCATCTAGGGCTCGCACCTTTCCTTGTTGAGCTTGGTCTGGTATGTGCCCATACTTTTCATGTTGAAACGCGGTTATGAGATTTGGTGTACGCCGCCTATTCCACGCTAGTATGTTGGTTTGAGGGTGACGGCGCCATTTTCCGTGTTAAACATGGCTTGTTTGTGTCCATGCATTTCCTAGGCAAGATTTGGTCTGGCTGCATGCCATATCCACTGTATATATTACATTGTAGTGTAATTTTTGCATCCAGCATTAGGATGATTGTCCTTTCGTTAGCAGGTTGTTTCCTCACTTATGTCATTCCACCCAATACTTGTTCTTGTGTCCGTCTACATTACTCATAGTTCTGCATGTGTACGCGCTTTGAGGGTTGCGGCACCTTTTCTATGGTAGACAGACTTGTTACCTCCATCAATCTATTTGACATTTGTGTGGTTTCGAACCGCTCATGATTTGATCATAATTCAATTGCATTGCATATCGTTTGCATTGTTTCAATTGCATTGTTTATACATAGTTTTGTATATATTGCATATCATTTTGCATTCATTTTGCATGTTACACATGTTGCTAACAATATTGTACCTGTTAAGTTGCTTTCTTTTTCAGGCACGATATTGTATGTACGGTTCATTTGAGGCTGGTGCAACCAGACGAGCCGAACAGGTATTGTATCCTCCGAGTGAGACGTTTTGAGAATTGCATAATTCTCTTACATCCTTTCTACATTGTAGTGTAGTTTGGTGTATGCTAGCTTAAAACTATCGCATGTTATGCTTCGTTACAGCCTTCTTTGCATGATCATAAGTTATGTTCGGCCTTGTGCATTGTCTTGCATTTTGCCCTTGCCTTCGGGCGCATAGCTTTATTGTCTTGCATGTTTGTCTAAGTCTTTGGCCTTGTCAAAAATGGGTCGTCTCTGGGCTTTGACATTCACTCCCGTCATTGTTATGACTTCCGAGTACTGTCAAAGAGGGGCAACTGTAGACACCCCATTTTGGACCGTCCTCAAGACTTAGACGTCACCGTTCGAACACTTGGTGATCATCCATGTTTGTGTTCGTCTTGAGTTCCTGGAGGTCTCGGTCACGGTCACGCGTGCCTTGCCTCAGGATCTCTCGACTCGACTGTTTTGTGTCTGGTTTTGCACTAAACACTTGTGTTTTGCCTTGGAGGGGTAGGGAATGGCTTGTGGGCCATCCCCACACTTCACCAGCCATGGCTTGAGGCCACCAGCTATGTCTTGTTGCCACCGGCCAAATATTTGGCCGGCCGGCACTATAGATGGCCGGCCGGCTATCTTTTTTTGGTCAATTGCATTTTTGGCCGGCCGACTACTATGCATCTGCTTTTGCAGATATTTTCATGCACTTGGCATGCACTTGGCTCCCCTCCATACACGTGTATGGAGGGATTTTCCTCTTAGCTAGCTTGTCATGTAAGCTTGCAAGATTGAAGCTCTATAAGAGGAGGCCTCCTCTCCCTCTTTTAGGGTTAGACAACACTTCTTATAGAGCTCTGGTTTTAGGGTTTGGTTTGTGTATCTATCCTATATCTATATCTCTCTCTCTCTCTCTCTCTTGTATTTGTGTGTGTTTAGCCTTAGGATTGCACACAAACACCCACTATTACACTATCCTCTTGGAGCTGAGGCCCTTGAGGGTTGTTTTTGAAGTTTTGGAGCTGGTTTGAGCCAAAGAAGCTGCTGGTCTTCCATTCTTGAAGAGGGTCTACAAGGGTGAGCACTTACTCCTTTAAATACCCCATTTTTGCAAAGCTTTTTTGACTATCTTGTATCTGTTTTTGAGCTTAGCATATAACACTAAAAGTTCTGTTTTTGAGCCCTCTAAATAGTTGTTTAAGAGTGTTCTAAGCTTTGGGGTTGTTTGACCCCTCTTAAGGCTTGTTTGGCCTTCATTTTGTGCCATTTTGGTGAGCTCCCGGACCATTGTGTTTGGGCCTCCTCACCATTAAGGCGGAAAGGCAGAAGTAGCAAGCAGATGAAGAAACATGGATTGCGGAATCAAAAGAATTGGAAAGCACTTAAACCAAATTCATTTGAACATAAATATATAAAACTCAATATATAAAACTTAAATACATAAATACATAAATACAGAAAATAACTTACAATTACAATTGTAGCGACTGTAAGGATCTTAATTCGGTTGCAAACGGGAAGAGGTAATTCTCACTCAGAGCTCTCTAGTTTTCTTAAAACAATGCTGTGGTTTTCTAAAAATTGAAGAGTGCCGAGTGATTCCAATTGATTACAATATATAGAAATAAAAAGTAAATAAAGTAGCAATATGTGACTTCTTTGACTGATGAAAGCAGCTGGCAGTTGTAGACGCGCCCTTGGGCTTCACTCTACAGTTCGGACTCCCTTTTGTTGTTGCAGTTCTTAATCTGAACTAAAGAGCCCAAATCTGGCAAATCGTTTTGAGAAACAGATATTTGAAAAGAAGTGCCAAACATGGACTGCTTTGCCAGATACAGAGTCGCCACCTAAATATTTTTTAATGGGGAAATTTAGGAAACCCTGACTCGGTGCCAAAGGCCACGTGTCCGTCATCACCAAAGTTGCCTCGGCTCGGGAACTTGGGTACGATCGGGAAGGTCAGCTATGAGCACCCCCTCTCGCCCGGTCCGGAGACCGGTCTCTACTAACCGTGATATCCAATTTTGAAAACGTTTATGTGTTCTTAATCCGGTTATCAGCCTAGAATTACTATGTTATGCACACAGCAAACAAGTATAGACTAGATTGCCTAATTTGGAAACAAGCATTGCATATCCGTTTGTTTTGAAAAGCACTTTGGAATTTGCTACTCGCAAGTAGGCTAAAACACGGATTTCAAAGAGTCTTTCCAACTTAAACAATCCAACCTTCACCCACAGGCATTCAGGCAGTTTAACTCATATAAGCACTTAGCCACATGGTAAGCATACTGTCATGGCAACATTCACACGCATGCGATATGCTAAAGCGAAAATACTTACATCGTACTCCGTGCCAAAACAATAAACTAGTTAGCAAACATGCATGTCCTAGTTCATGTTAAGTGGCTAATGCAACACATGCAAAGATGCAGTTTAGAGTAGGCTCGGCTATCCTAAAATGGCATGTGAAATGCTACGATTATCACGTATTCAATTTGGAATTAAAAATACAATGCAGTTTGTATGATGTACCGAGCCCGGTGCATGTAAACAAATGCATAGATGCACGAATGCATTGCATAAGGTATGCTAATTTAAATATGCCCTAATCTACCATCGTAAGCAGGTAAATAAAAGGGAAGAAAGAAGTGGAGGTTGGAAGACATACACACCACTCACACACACTTATTACAGATTCGCCCTCGCCCGGAGGGACCAAAAGAATATACAAATTAATTAACTGCGCAAGCTAATTAAATATTACAGTTCAATTAAATTAACTAAACAAATTAACTAATCTAATTAAAATAGTAATGCCCTCGGGAAGCGGGTCAGATGCAGCGCATGCTCGGGATTTGCTCGGAATCGCATTGCCATGCATAGTCTGCCTCTGTTTTCCCTGCTTTGCTCCTCTGAAAACTGCCAAAGTCTCAGGAATGCCTCTCAGGACACTGAGGGATACCACCGGCTGAGTAGAATTACCACCGGCAATAGGATGTGGCCATCGGCACAAAATGAATCCATCGGCTGATGACTTACTGCCGGCCGGCAGAAAATGTTGCCGGTCGGCAAACAATGCCTGCAGAACCTGTAACTCACAACAGCAGAGGGCAAAACTTGCATGGCAATACAATTCAAACAATGTATGCACCAATCATGCCCCCTATCATGTTTGCGACTCAAAGGGGTATGTGCCTCGATTCTCGGGCCACCAATCACGCATTTCCATGCATGATGGCCTAAAGAATCAAGTGTGCACTTTCATGTCAAATGAAATGCAAACCAATCAAACAAAACAAGGCCCAATTCCTATCACCGAATCAAGGAACAAGGCATGCATGCAAGATGCAATGCAACCTAGGCATGCAAGCTAAGGATGGAACATGGCATGGCAAGGCACTTATGCAAGCATACAAGCAAACATGAGGCAATGCAAACTAATGAAAAGATGGACTTAAACATGATTTAGGCGGCTCTAAATAGGCCTAAAACAGTGGCCAAAATGCCCAAAAAAGAAGGCTGAACACACATGCACATGTGCACATATAGTGGTCTAAAGCTTAAGCATTAAACTAGCAACTTTCAAGAACGCTTAAAAGAGGCTATGATGGACAATTAGCATGCGATATTAACTCTGAAAATCATGTCAAAATGTGGTGCCAAACCAACTCAAATGAGACAAGCATAAGCATGCAAGCAATGGTCCAAGTACTTAAGGCAAGTCATGGAGGCCTAAACCATGGCTAAGCCAACCAAGCCTCATAAGGCCAAGAAGGCTTAAAACAAGTCAAAAGAAGGCTTAAACAAAACCAAGGGTGCACCTAGATGGCATCTAAGTGGCTCAAATCCAAAGGCATACATAATGACAAAAACATGGAGCAAACAACACAAGCTTTCAAAGCAACAATGAAGCCTCTAAGGCAAGCATGCAAACATGTTAAATGGACTGAAATTTCATGCTAAGTGGTTCCAAACCACTGAAATAATGCAAGCAATGCATGCTATACACTTATGCACTTAAGGCCAACAAGCCCAAATTTACAAAGGGGCTACACAATGCATGCTAGGGTCGACCCAAACAACCTAGGACAGACCTCATACATGGAAAAACAAGCACAAAAGCTTCACAAGACTAAGCCTAAAACATGCTAGAATAAAGGTTTACAACCCAAGGCATATTAAGGCAACAACAAGGCATTACAAGGTAGGTATGCAAGGCATGCATGGTGTACCAAAACTAACTTAATACCAAGTTATATCATGGCAATATAAGCATAAAATACAGCCATGACATGATCAACAAGGGCCTAAGCTAGATGCTCCCTTAAGAGGCTAAGATTGGTCCTTTTCAAGGACAACAAGGAGAGGGGGTGGCCCTCCCCTTTTGAGACTTCAAGGCACCATCTCCACCACTGAAATCCCTCAAGATTTCAGTGGTGAAGAGGCCCAAACACCAAAGTCTCGAAACTTGCACAAAAAGCACAAAAAATGGGGCCTTTCAAGGCCTAAGGGTGGTCAAACACACCCAAACCACAAAACACTCTTAACAAACAATCAAGAGGGCCTAAAAATAGAACTTTTTTATGTTATACACTAAACACAAAAACAGCTCTAAGATAGGTAGAAATAGGATGCAAAAATGGGGTAAAAAGGACTAGTTTCTTACCCTTGAAGCCTTTCTTCAACAATGGTGATCTTGTTGCCCCCTTAAGCTTCAATCCAGTCAAAAACAGTAAGGACAAGCTCTTAGAACCTCAGCAGCCAAAGGAAGGTGAAGCACTAGGTGTTTGTGTGCAATAATATGAACTAAAGCACCTAGAACATAAAGAGAGAAAAAGAGATATAGGAGATATGTATCAACCCTAACCCTAAAACCAGAGCTTCTCTCTGTGTTTTTCTCTCAAAAATTCTCTAACCTTCTTGCCAAGAGAGGAGACCCTTCTCTTATAGGCAACAAACTTGTAAAGCTTATACAACAAGCTTACAAGGAGGGCATCCCTTCATACACGTGTATGGAGGGGAACCAAATGCCAGACAGCTGTCCTAAAATATCTGCAAAAGTAGATGAACAGTAGTCGGTTGGCCAAAAATGTCATTTTGACAAAAATGATTGCCGACCGGCAACAAAGAGTGCCGACCGGCCACATACATTGCCGGTGGCAACAAAGACCAGCCGGTGGCCTCTAGCCACTGACGGTGGTGTGTGGGGATGCCTCACAAGGCATTCCCTGCCCCTCCAAGGAAAAACACAAGTGTTTGGTGCAAAACCAGACACAGAACGGTCGAGTTCGGAGATCCTGAGGCAGGGCGCGTAGCCGAGACCTCCGGGAACTCCAAATGAACACAAACATGGATAATCACCGAGTGTTCAAACGGTGACGTCCAAGTCTTGAGGGCGGTCAAAAATGGGGTGTCTACAGCAGTGTACGAGGGAAAGCAGATGATGTCGGTTGCTTTCGGTGGAGTGATTGCACGAATATGCAGCTTTAACAAAAGTTGATTGAGTGAATAGTGATAGTGAACAGTAACTTTTACTATTCATCACTTTCGGTGGAACATGTGAATTTAGGAATCAATATAGATATAAATTAGCAGCTTTTCTCAAAAGAGTATTGATTGAAGCTAATTTATATATATAGAGTATCCTATGTTGATCAGGCATATGGGTCCTGAGCATCTTGGAACTCAGATCTGCTATAGGAGATGGGTTGAGTAGTTGATCCTTCAGAAGATTGTGACTGGTCTGAATTGTCTTCTGAATTTTCTGAACTGGTTGATTGAGCTTCTCCAGCTTGATCTGTTAATTGATGGGCTAACTGGAGCAATTCATCTCTGGATAACTTGGGCTTGACCTTTGATTTAGTTTTGGGCTGAGCAGGGGGAGAAATGGGCTTAGCCTTAGCTTTGGACTTTGATTTGGACCGTGACTGTTCCTTGGGCTGGGCCGGAACTGTAGGAACTTTGGACTTAGCCTTAGATTTGGATGATTTGGGCTTGGAGCCACTAGATGAGGGGCTTCCAAGATTGATTGGATGAAGACTGGGCTGACTTCCTTGGCTGATTGCAGCAGTTGGATTCTGCTGGGCTTTGATCATAGAAGGAGTTGGAGCACATTGATCAATGGGGAATTCTTCATGAACAATTTCAAAAATTCTGGGCACATTGAACTTAGCCCACCATTTGACTGAATGTTGATGGGTGATTATGTTGTCATCAATTCCATAATGCCATTTAAATATCCAGGGGAGTTTATATTTGGATATAAAAATTAACAAAGATGGAAATTGTCTCTGATGAGCGGTGAATGGGTAAACAGAGGAGAAATAGTTAATTAGTTCAATGAGATCACCAGGGAGGATATCTGAAATGGCGCCATAATGAGTCCACCATCTCAGAAACCAAGTAGGTAACTCAGATTTGAACTTTTGATCAAAAGAGATAAACCAGGAGTGACTAAAAGTTTCATTTTGGTGCAAGAAGATCTTGAACCAAGCATCAACATAATCATGGTAACTGTACTGAATAGGGTGACCAGGTAAATCTCGAAGCTGATAAGGAGGACCCCATTCAGCTTGGGAAACAATATTATGAATGTAAATGGAATGATATAGAACCTTGCTAGCATAGGTTCGATCATAAAATGGGTTTGATCAATACTGAATGATGATGGATCAAAATATCTTTGTAATAGGTGAGTGTTTTCACTGGATGTGAGAGGATGAAATAGCATCCAGAGCCGAAATGGGATTTAGCAATGTCATGGATGACTTGGCCTTTAGGTTGACCGGGTTCTTTGTAGAACAGATTAGTAGTGTGTGATTTGGTATAATCAGACCGGGATGACCTGACAGGGTTAACAGGGAATGGAGTAACTGACACAGTTTGACTAGAAGCAAACGGATCTATAGCCAAAGCAGATGAGTAATTAGGACGATAAATGTTACCAAGGACTTGATAACGGTTAACCATTTCAAGTGAATAGGATGGAATGGGTGACTCTAAAGGAGGTGGAACAATGAGTTGATTAGGTTTACTAGAAGATGGGACCAGAGCCTTGGAAGAAGGCCTTGGGCGAGACATCTGTTTAAACAAGAAACAATGATTAGAAGCAGAGGTTAACAACCAGAAAGAAGATCTAAATAATTCTGGTAATAATGTAAATGATTGTAATAATCATGTCGCAGAGTACGACGGCTTTAATCTGATGGTAATTAATGTATTGGGCTCTTTTAGTGGTTGGTCGAGCAGTTTTGAGGCGGTTAATACGGTGGTTAACTGTGGGATCAGGGTTTGATAATGGGTAATTTGGGTTTTTAAATATGGAATATGTGGAGTAGCACTCATCCCTTACCCCCCTGTAAAAATTCCCGGGTAAGAAAATCAGGAAGGGAATTTTGACAACCAGGTATGTAAGTAATATCAAAATTTTGCACATTTCTAACAATTCATGATTCATTTGAATAGGTCTAGATTTAGTAGGAATTTGTCTTTCATTAAAATTTTTAATATATGGTAAAGTAACTACATGTTTTTTCCTATGCCAAAATGCAGTAGGTAAAGATGAACAAACAGTTGATTCAAGTTTTAATTTAAAATCATTGATGTGAGAAAGGAGAATAGGATCAGTTAATTGTTGATCAATTCTTTTATAATTAATTTCTTCTTTAAGAAAATTGATGTGTCGAGTTAATCGACTAATAGTATGGGAAATAGAACAATCTTTTAATTGATTTAATTCAAGCATTTCTGGTGGAAATAAGAATTTAAATGTAACAGGTTGTCCTAAAACATGAGTAGTGATACCTTCACTAGAAGTGGTAAATGGATATAACAAAGATATGAATGGCGTGCCTAAAATAATTTTATCAGTCATATTTGTAACTAAAACAAATGTGGTTTTGAAACAAACATTGTGTTGACAAACATGCACTTTAGGTAACTTGTATTTAATATGCATTTTACTACCATTAGCAGAAGTTAATTTCTCTTGACATTTTTCATAATATTTAGTAGGAAGTAATCCTTCTTGAATACAATTTAAATCAGTACCAGTATCAATTAAAGCAACTAACTCTAATTCAAAATCGTCAACGATGATTTTGATTCTTGAATACCATTTTGCATATAGATTTTATTAAGTAAGTTTAATCGTTATCTTCAAGATTAGTAGATTGAGATCGATTATCAAATATAAGTGTAGCTGGATTAGTATGATCAGAATCAGGATCAGAATTTTGTTCAGATTCATTGAGGTGATGTATGTGGATTAGGTTGGAAATTAGTTAAACTTTGGTTAAGTTTAGAGTGATAATTTCATCTTCTAATTTTTTATCCTTATTCTGAAGATCACGGATAGTTTGTTTAATTGATTGATTTCAGCTTGTAAATCTTGAAGTGTAATTTCTTTAGTTTTAGTTTTAAATTTTTCCAGAGTGTTGGATAAACTAATAATAGGTTTATTAAACTTAGGTTTAGTATCCGATTGAAGTAGTAAAGCTTTTAATTTATCAATATATTGTTGTTTTAAATTAGGATCATCTAATTTACTAATTAAGTCAATTAAAGCAGATTCTTCTTGAGTATGTTTGGTAAGAACAGAAATTTGTTTAATTGGTTTACAACAAACATCATTACATCCTAAGGTAATTTGCTTATCAGAATCCGAATTATCACTATTCGAAGGGGAATTAGATGTAGATGGAGGAACAGAAGAGGAATCATTATCAGATTGATTTAATTGAAAGATTTCAAATAACTGAATTTTGGATTCTTCATTAATTTGGAGTTGGTTAACTCTATCTTTTAGTTTTTGTTTTTCTTTACATTTATTAGCATAATGACCTTTTTGACCACAATTATAGCAGGTAATATCTTTATTAGATTTTGATTTCGGATGTGATTTAGATTTATAGTGTTTCTTCTTGGGTTTGGTATAAAATTTATCATTGGATTTGAAAGGTGAATAAGGCTTTTTGTATTTATTATAATATTTGGATTTATTTTTATGTTTAGAATATTTATGTGATTTCCTACGAGAGGGTGCAACAGGAGGCAATCCATATTGTTCACAGAAATTTCCTAATTCATATTTAGCTTTATGTTTATCTTTAGTAGCTTTTTGATTAAGTTTAAGATCAATACACATCTTTAATCCTTCTTTTTGAATAGTACTAATTATATCACCATATGTTAAATTATCATATTCTATAACACCAGTAGGTTGACTAAGAACATCGCGAATTTTGTGAGCAAATAGACTAGGTAATTCATTAATAAATTTTTCTTTCCAAAATGATTTAGTACAGTCTTCTCTTAACATTACTCGAGAGGTAAATACATCTTTATACCAGCGAAAATCACTTAAGGTGGGACAAGTAAGGTTACTAAGTTGATCATGTATACGAGAATAAATATTAGTGGGTGTACCTATGAAATGTCTAATAATAGTATAGATTAAGGCATTAATACCATCAGGGTGGCAACATCCAATATTTTCATCAAAAATAGGTAAACCATTATCATCAGTTTGATTAGCATATATGATAGATTCGCGTTGAGCTTCAGTTAAATATTTTTCCCACCAAGATTTGAGCATACCAGTGAACCCAGAAGTAATTAGAGTAACAATTTCAGATTGAGAATATTGGGGATAATTGGAGAGATAACTATTAGAAACCATAGATAAATGATTTAATTTTTGGAGAATTTGATCTTCACTAAGACCATCTATATTCCATTTGTATAATCTTTTAGCAGAGACAGAAAATTGATTATTGAGATTAGTTTCTTCGAATTGAAGATCAAGAGGTGTAGGTTTTGTATACCAATATTTATTAGTTTGGAGATGGTGCCTTGAGGTCCTAAGAAGGAGAGGGCCACCCCCTCTCCTTGTTGTCCTTAAAAAGGGTCATTTTTGCCTCTTGAGGGAGCATCTAATTTAAGTGTATGTTGACCATGCCTTAGCTGTTTTTTGTGCTTATTATGTCATGATTTAGCACTGTTTTGAGTTGGTTTTGGTACACCATGCTTGCTTAGCATACATGCCTTGTAATGCCATGTTTAGGCCTTAACATGCTTTAAGCCTTGACGTTTGTTTTAGCATGATTTTCGCTCAGCTTTGTGAAGCTTTTGTGCATGATTTAGTGTGCTTGAGGACTATTTTTGGTCATTTGAGTCATCCATGCTTTGCTTTGTATAGCTACCATGCAAACTCTCTTGTATGCCTTGAGCATTGACCCCTCTAGCATGCCATCCTTGCATCATTTCAGTGGTTTGGAACCACTAGTCATGTTATTTCAGTCCTTGTGGCATGTCTATATGCTTGCATTTGATACCCCTTTAATGCGTTAAGAGGTTGTTGTCTTATGCTCCTTGTTTGGGCCCTTGTGCATGCTTCCATACTTAAGCCATTTAGATGCCATCTAGGTGGGTTTTGAGGCTCATTTTAGCATGTCACATTTCTATTTTCAGTCACTTAATTCATGCCATGTGTGGTTGCGCTAAGTGTAGTTCAATGCTTCTTTGGTGAGCCTTAGGCTTTAGACCATTTGTTGTATGCTATGCTTGTCTTGTTTGCTTGGTTTGGCACCATCATTAACATGATTTTCAGAGCTTACATTGCATGCCATATGCCCATATTGTTCCTCTTTTAAGTGTGCTTAAAAGTTGTCTCTATGTGCCTAAGTGTTGGACCTTGCATGCATGCCTATTTGTATGTGTTTTGGTTTTCATTCTTGAGCATGTTGGCCACTATTTTGGACCTAGTAGAGAGCTGTCTGAGTTAGTGTAAAACCATCTTCACATGTTGTTGCTCGCATGTCTTGTATATGGTTGCATGTTTGCTCCATTTCATCATGTTGTTACATGTTTGTGTGTTGTCCATGTTCATGCCTTGCATGCTTTCCATATGCTCATGTTGCATGCCTAGTTAACATACTTAGGTTGCATTGCATTTGCATGCATCTTTCACCTCTTGATCAAGCCATGATAGAGGTTGAAAGCCCCCTTTGTTTGCTTATTTGGTTTGCATTGCATTTGAAATTAAAATGCACACTTGATTCTTCGGGCCATCATGCATTGAAATGCGCGATTGGTGGTCCGAGAATCGAGACCTATACTCCTTTGAGTCATAAACATGATAAGGAGTATAATTGGTGCATACATTGCTTGAAATGCATTGCCATGCTATGTCTTGCCCTCTGCTGCTGTCAAAATCAGTTTCTGCAGGAAGATTTGGCCGGCCGGCCATCTTCAGTGCCGACCGGCCATCCATCAGTGGCCGATATCTCAATTAGTGGCCGGTGGTCATTATCCATGGCCGGTGGCCAATCCCTTTAGCCGGTGGTGTTCTACAGCATTCAGAGAAGCAACCTTGAGACTTGTGCAGTCTTCAGAGGAGCAGAACAGTCAAAGCAAAGGCAACTTGTGCATGGCAGTTGCTTTCCGAGCGGAGCCGAGCGCGCATTGCATTGGACCCTCTCCCCGAGGTTGTTTACTACTTTCAATAGATTAGTTAATTTGCTTAGCTGATTTAATCAGTCTGTAATATTTAATTAGCTTGTAGGTTAATTAAATTGTGTTATTCTTTCGGTCCCTTCGAGCGAGGGTAAATTTGTAATAAGTGTGGGTGCGTGTGTGCATGTCTTCCAACCCCCACTTCTTTCTCCCTTTTACTTACCTGCTTTGATGGTTAGTATTAGGACATGTTTACTTTAGCATCCTTATGCTATGCATACGTGCATCATTCATCAATATTGCATGCACCGGGCTCGGCGTATCATGCTAACTGCATAAGTATTTCAAATCTAACTTAAATACATGCTACTTGCGCATTTTCACATGTCATTCTTAGATTAGTCGAGCCTATTCTAGTGACATTCCGTATGCGTTACATTAGGCATTTAAACATGGACTTGGATCATGCATGATTGCTAACATGTTCTTGTTTTGGCTCGGAGTACATTGTGAGTATTTTATGCTTTAGCATCTCGCATGAGTGTGAATGTTAACATGACAGCATGCTTACCATGTGGCTAGATGCTTATGTGATATAAACTGCCTGAATGCCTGTGGGTGAAGGTTGGATTGTTTGAGTTGGAACAACTCATTGGAATCCATATTTTAGCCTACTTGCGAGTGGCAAACCATTTTCAAAACAAACATGAAATGTTTTGTTCCAATTTAGGCGATTTCGTCTATACTTGTTTGCTGTGCGCACAACATAGTAATTCTAGGCTAATAACCGGAATAAGAACACATAACGTTTTCAAAATAGGATATCACGGTTAGTAGAGGCCGATCTTCGGATCGGGCGAGAGGGGGTGCTCATAGTTGACCTTCTCCAATCGTACCCAAGTTCCCGAGCCGATGTAACTTTGGTGATGACGGACACGTGGCCTTTGGCACCGAGTCAGGGTTTCCTAAATTCCCCCATAAAAAATATTTAGGTGGCGACTCTGTATCTGGCAAAGCAGTCCATGTTTGGCACTTCTTTCAAAAATCTATTTTCTCAAAACGATTTGCCGGATTTGGACTCCTTGGTTCAGATTAAGAACCGTGACAAACGAGTCCGAACTGTGGCAGCATAAGTCCCTCCCCCGGGGTGCGTCCACAGCGTAACGGAAGGAAAAATGCTAGGCTTTTTGATCACACAGAGGGGCATCAAAGTAGAACCTTCCAAAATCAAGGCCATCCTAGAAATGCGACCACTGAGGACTGAAAAGGAGGTGCAAGGCTTTCTAGGTAAAGTGCAATTCATAAGACGATTTATTTCCAAATTAACCTTGACTTGTGAACCACTCTTTGGTCTCCTAAAGAAAGGGAAAAAATTCCGATGGGATGATTGATGTTAATTCGCCTTTGAGAAAATTAAGCAGTACCTCCAGAACCCACCTGTATTGTCGCTGCTGGAGCTGGGGAAGCGTTTGATTCTATATTTGTCAGTGACAGACACGACCATGGGATGCATGCTCACTCAAGAATCTGAAGATAGGGTGGAAAAAGCCATCTACTACTTGTGCAAGAAATTGATGGAATACGAGACCCCCTATACTCCATTAGAGAAAGCTTGCCTAGCCTTGGTATGGGCTACCAGGAAGTTGAGGCACTACTTGTTAGCTCACTCTGTAATCCTGGCTTCGAGATTAGATCCCATGAAATTTATCTTCGAGAAACTAGCGCTTATGGGTAGGCTGGCTCGTTGGTTGCTCCGAATCTCCGAATTCGATCTCAAATATGTCACCTGCAAGTCGGTCAAGGGAAAAGCTGTAGCGGAGTTCCTGGCAGACCACCCGATAGAAGGAGATGA
>JAPPVO010000014.1:77595798-77633530 GCA_030407325.1 Camellia japonica | reverse complement strand
CCCAAAGGCCATTGTGAAAGTGTGAACCCCTCAGACCAAGGGCCAAATTGTGAAAGTAGGAACCGACAAGGTCGTTCTACAAAGTTATACGGAATTAGACTACCCACATATATTCATCCTTGAAGAACGAATTTCAAGCAAATATAAGAATAGCTATGTGTATCCATATAAATTAGAAGTTACTCAAAATTTACGACATAAGTGCAAGCTTAACATTATTGTATAACCCTCATGAGAACGTGAAGTAGATCCACATTGTTAAGTGTATGAGAACGACATGATACAACAAGAAATGTTTTAGTCATGATATGTTACGTTTGAATTAATGAATGATCATGTTTCAAGTACGTTATGAGTTCGAGTATGTTTCAGATATATTTCAAGTGTGTTTTAAGTATATTTCAAGTGTATTTCAAGAATGTTTCAAGTTCAAGTAAGTTTTCAAGTATGTTTTTAAGTATGTTTACAAGTTTACGTATGTTCTAAGTTCAAGTCTGTTACAAGAGTACGTATGTTATAAGTCAAGAATGTTACAAGTTGATATGTGTGACAAGATCAAGTATGCACAAGTTTAAGTAAGTTTATAAGTTCAAGTATATACAAGTTTACTATGTTATAAGTTCAAGCATGTTATAAGTTCATGTATGCTACGAGTCCAAGTATGCTATAAGTTTATGTATGTTACAAGTATACGCATGTTACAAGTTCACGTATGTTGTAAATTCAAGTATATTTCAAGTATGGTCTCAAGTATATTTCAAGTATGGTTTCAGGTAAATTACAAGTTCAAGTATGTTTCCAGTATGGTTTCAAGTATATTACGAGTTCAAGGACATTTCAGGTATGTTTCAAGTATATGTTACAAGTTTAAGTATGCTTCATGTCATTTCAAGGGCTTTATGCCACTTTCAAGGGCTTTAATGCCAATAAGTTACAAGGGCTTTATGCCATTTTCAAGGGCTTTATGCCACTTTCAAGGGCTTTAATGCCAATAAGTTACAAGGGCTTTATGCCATTTTCAAGGGCTTTATGCCACTTTCAAGGGCTTATGCCACAAGTTACAAGGGCTTCGTGCCATAAGTTTCAAGGGCTTCGTGCCACATGTTTTCAAGGGCCTCGTGCCACCATGTTTCAAGGGCTTCGTGCCACACGTTTTCAAGGGCCTCGTGCCACCATGTTTCAAGGGCTTACAGCCACCATGTTTATGTTGTAAGATTGAACCTAAGGCCGTCATGTACTTAGCACAGAATCAGACTAACTATGTGAACTCTGCATTTTTATATGCGTTGATATGTATTATGTTTCAAGTTAAGCATCATTTTATTTATGTATTACTATTCACTGAGCCCGGCTCACTCTCTGTTATGTCTGTTTTTGTAGGTCACCAATCAGGTGGTCAGTCCTAGCCAAGACGCCGCTTTCTTTTGTCACCCTTCATATGTCCCAGCACTGTATAAGATGTTGGCTGTTTAGGGGTGTCCATTTAAGGATGGTGTATCTAACTTTCATGTTTATTTTGTTGTATACGCCCAATCATAGGGCTGGAACTGTAAATGTGCATGTATATACTCCGGGATATAGTTTGGAACTTTATCTATCCACTATAATACATGTGATGAATGAGATCCTGGCATGTAGAAGTAGCTCAATGGAGTTTATTTGTTTAATGCTTTTCATATTTCGTATTTTATACTTCCGATATGGCCCCATATGTTATATTTATACCAGGTTATATGTCCGTTCTGTATAGGTCATGCCCAAACTTTTAGGGGCGGGTTTGGGGTGTGACAAGTGGTATCAGAGCACGAGTTGCCATCTCACACACGGATCCATTGAGCTTTTGGATGTCTAGAAAAGATTTAGGCTTCATGCATGACATCCTAAAAGTATATGGAAAATCGATGGCAACGTCAAGTGTACTCTGTTAATGCTAACGTTTATGCTCTATGTCTATTGTACATTTCTTGTGTATATTGTTGTGAATGTTAACCAGGTCATGACAAGAATACAGATAGAGGATCCGGAGGAGCCTACCTCCGTCTGATTAGACAGAATGAAAAAGGAAAATGATTGGTAAGGTAATCTTTATGCAAATGATTATGTACGATGTATGTTATCAGTTGTCAGTTTTGGATTGATAGTTATCTATCCTCTGTTTAGACGAATTGCTTAATCACTAAACGTTAATAATGGTTAGACCTATGATCTGGTCGGGAATCAAGGGGATATTGATGACAAGTTAATGATACGTACTAAACATTTACTTCTTCTGATATGCTAATATGCACAATGTAATTCCGAATCCAACTTCAACCCTGTTATTAATCGGTTAAATGATTTTCGCTCAATTGTTGAATTTCAAGACTGTATAGAACCTGGATGGATGTGAATACTGTATACCTTGTGTGGCTGACCTACAAGTTCTATATGACTATGTGTTAACCTACTATAACTATACTGGTAAGTTGTGATTGTGAAACCATGTGGCTGATTTCGTGTTTTACGGTAGGAGGGGAAAGAACCAAGTGAAATGGGGAATACTACAACGCTTAAGAGAAGACTAAAACTATAACAAAAAGAGATGCTTGGTAAAGAAAGATGATATATCTTATGGTTACGGTTATGATTAATTAGTTAAGCATGATTTTGGATTTGATTTCTAGTTTTGGTTTTGAATGGTTTCCTTTGGCCAAAGTAATGGCTTTTATAGTTGTATTTATTATTCAGATTTAGACTTGTGATGACATGACTCAGTAACTACGATGGTATGCCTATATGAAAGCTGTATGTTAATTTCTTGGGTAACACTGTACTTATTTGATTTGGAATATGGTCCGTTTTGTGCTACCATAGGGAAAAGTGAAACTATGAAGAATGATCATTATTGACTTGGAGTCTATTTCCATTTTTCTACCCTTGTCAAGAAGTAGTAGATATGAGTTTGAGGCAATGGAATGATATAACTGTGTTACATTTTTGGAAGAGGTGAAATACTAGGATTAACAATGAAGTTAGTAGCTATGTACTTATACGACTTATTGTGATTTGCCACGTAACTGAATTCTTTTGGAGCCTACATATGACCTTCATTAGTGATTTGTCTCTGAGTGGTTGTGATATGTACTTTACCCAAGGAATTACTTAACTGAACAAGTTGAATATGAACCTTCGAATCTATTATGAATGTAATGAAGAACAATGTTTTTATGGCAACCGAAATATACGTATGTTATGGAGCTACATGAAGAAATGCTTAAAGAAATGATAATTACCATGTCTCTGTATTTAAAAAAAAAAAAAACAAAACAAAACAAAAATGTATAGTTTGGTATATGAGAAAGGATGCTAGAGAATTTATTGTCAGGTTATAGAACCTGCCTACAGAAAAATTTATGCTCTAAGTGTTCTATAACAGACTCTTGTGGTCTTATCTTATTTGACGTATGAATACGACTAGGAAATGCTCAGTGTAATAAGAATTTTGGACTAACTGTGCGAAATATCTAGTTAGCCTGTGAATTATGTGAACTGAAGATTTCATAAGCAGAATTACATGAAAAAGCAAGTTAGCAAGTTTGAGGGACCAAACTTATTTTAAGGGGGGGGGGGGGAGTGTAATGAACCGACCCTCGCGCATGATTTCTGATATATTTTCAGTCCTTGGTTTATGCTTTTAAAAGCTTACTGTAAATTCCACGAAAAATTTCGGTTAAGTAAGTGTAATCCATGTTGATGGATGCCTATCTGTTGCACAAGGAAACTATCTGTCACCATTAACATGCTTGAAGCAGAAATTGGAGGCCTTAATGGCTTAATTATCTGAAATTGATTATATATATATGATCAGCATGATTTTCTGGTAATATTAAGCACGTTTACGAAATTTCAATGTCGAAATAATAAAGCGATTGATTTTTGTCTCATATGCTCTTATATTTGCATAAATATCTCTAAGTTTGGTTTTGTCTTGAGAGCAAAAACGTGAATACCTCTTGGAAGAGAGAAATGAGAGGAGAAGAGGGTTAAAGAGAGAGAGAGAGAGATCAAGTTCTTCAAGAAGAAGGATTGGGAAATTAAAAAGGATTGAAGGATTGAAGGATCTAAAGCTTGAGGTATGTGTAATTCATTCTAATTGGTTCCTCTCCTTGATAATGAAGTAGGAAGTTCTTCATGTTCTACAAATCAAGGTTATGTATGGAACAAGTAAGTGGTGAATAATTAATTAGAATCATGTTTCTTGAGCTTGATTATGTAGCTAAATGATAATGTGTGCATATATGTCTATGTATGTGTGAAGATGGGAATGTTATGAAATTAAGTTGTGTTTGTAATATGAGATCAAAGATCCAAATTGTATGAAGGTTGATCTATGTTATAGCTCCTATTTACATGATTTTGAACCATGTTTTATCCCTTAAAAGAACCTATTTTGAGCCTTGAAGAAGAGTACCAAAAATTGCATTTTTCTGCATTTTTGAACAGCATTCTGCCCAAATCGCCGCACGTGCGGGGCTCACAGCCGCACGTGCGGCCCAAGCTGGAAAAAATGTTCTGCTCCGTTTTGCGAGCTCGACCCTCTGATATTTTTAAAATATTTTTCTGATGATCTTAGAATGGCTATAAATTCATTCGAATCGTAATGCGTCAGGAAGTAATTTGACAAGGAAAAAGGGAAGTTAATTTATGAACTTTGGATGTGTGTAGGACATGCTTCAGGGGGAGGGAGGAGCGTTCTACCACGGCACTGTGAGTAGTAGTACTTCGATGTACCTTTATCCGTTACTAATTATTGTTATTGACGTTATGATCTTCGCCGTACGAATTATGCTAACATGTATGCTATGTATGTTATGTAAGAAACATTGTGAACTCATGGAAACATCAAAGAGGTAGTGAAGTTATGTATGTTATGTGAGGAACATTATGAAATTATGAACACATCAAAGGAACTTGTGAACTTGTAAATCTATGAAACCCAAAGGCCATTGTGAAGGTGTGAACCCCTCAGACCAAGGGCCAAATTGTGAAAGTAGGAACCGACAAGGTCGTCCTACAAAGTTATACGGAATTAGACTACCCATATATGTTCATCCTTAAAGAACGAATTTCAAGCAAATATAAGAATAGCTATGTGTATCCATATAAATTAGAAGTTACTCAAAATTTACGACATAAGTGCAAGCTTAACATTATTGTATAACCCTCATGAGAACGTGAAGTAGATCCACATTGTTAAGTGTATGAGAACGACATGATACAACAAGAAATGTTTTAGTCATGATATGTTACGTTTGAATTAATGAATGATCATGTTTCAAGTACGTTATGAGTTCGAGTATGTTTCAGATATATTTCAAGTGTGTTTTAAGTATATTTCAAGTGTATTTCAAGAATGTTTCAAGTTCAAGTAAGTTTTCAAGTATGTTTTTAAGTATGTTTACAAGTTTACGTATGTTCTAAGTTCAAGTCTGTTACAAGAGTACGTATGTTATAAGTCAATAATGTTACAAGTTGATATGTGTGACAAGATCAAGTATGCACAAGTTTAAGTAAGTTTATAAGTTCAAGTATATACAAGTTTACTATGTTATAAGTTCAAGCATGTTATAAGTTCATGTATGCTACGAGTCCAAGTATGCTATAAGTTTATGTATGTTACAAGTATACGCATGTTACAAGTTCACGTATGTTGTAAATTCAAGTATATTTCAAGTATGGTCTCAAGTATATTTCAAGTATGGTTTCAGGTAAATTACAAGTTCTAGTATGTTTCCAGTATGGTTTCAAGTATATTATGAGTTCCAGGACGTTTCAGGTATGTTTCAAGTATATGTTACAAGTTTAAGTATGCTTCATGCCATTTTCAAGGGCTTTATGCCACTTCCAAGGGCTTTATGCCACTTTCAAGGGCTTTAATGCCAATAAGTTACAAGGGCTTTATGCCATTTTCAAGGGCTTTATGCCACTTTCAAGGGCTTATGCCACAAGTTACAAGGGCTTCGTGCCATAAGTTTCAAGGGCTTCGTGCCACATGTTTTCAAGGGCCTCGTGCCACCATGTTTCAAGGGCTTCGTGCCACACGTTTTCAAGGGCCTCGTGCCACCATGTTTCAAGGGCTTACAGCCACCATGTTTATGTTGCAAGATTGAACCTAAGGCCGTCATGTACTTAGCACAGAATCAGACTAACTATGTGAACTCTGCATTTTTATATGCGTTGATATGTATTATGTTTCAAGTTAAGCATCATTTTATTTATGTATTACTATTCACTGAGCCCGGCTCACTCTCTGTTATGTCTGTTTCTGTAGGTCACCAATCAGGTGGTCAGTCCTAGCCAAGACGCCGCTTTCTTTTGTCACCCTTCATATGTCCCAGCACTGTATAAGATGTTGGCTGTTTAGGGGTGTCCATTTAAGGATGGTGTATCTAACTTTCATGTTTATTTTGTTGTATACGCCCAATCATAGGGCTGGAACTGTAAATGTGCATGTATATGCTCCAGGATATAGTTTGGAACTTTATCTATCCACTATAATACATGTGATGAATGAGATCCTGGCATGTAGAAGTAGCTCAATGGAGTTTATTTGTTTAATGCTTTTCATATTTCGTATTTTATACTTCCGATATGGCCCCATATGTTATATTTATACCAGGTTATATGTTCGTTCTGTATAGGTCATGCCCAAACTTTTAGGGGCGGGTTTGGGGTGTGACACTCTATCTCCACCACTACCACCACCAACTCACGATCACAATTTTAAATTAAAAATAATAAATTTTAAATTTAATATTATACATATCAAACAATTTGTTTTAGTTTAAAATTAAATTTTTATCAAAGAAATTTTCAATTTAAAAAATTCAACATTCAATTTTCAATACTTAATTTTAAGTATTTAATTTTTAATTTTCAATTTTATTAAATACTGCCTAAATTGATAATAAAACTAAAACTAAATTATGAAGACTAAAAATAAAATATTGAAAAATAGATGCTCTTTTAGTATAAAAATTGTTTAGAATTTAATAAAAATATAAGTGATGAATTTAACCAAGTCATGTAAAAAAAAATAAAAATTATTGATTTCCCGTACACTTTATATTTGTTGGGCTGGTGGTGTGGTGGAGTGGGGGATAGTGGTCGTAATGTATGAGGATTATGGTGGTGGTGATAATTGTGTGAGATATGATAGAGTTAGCAAAGGTGGTAATGGAAGTGATGACAATTGTTTGATGGTGGTGCTAATAATGATAACAGTGATAATAGAGTAATAGTAGTGATGGTAGCAGTAGTGACGACATCATGGTGGAAGTAGAGGTGTCATGAAGGTGATGGTGGTGGTAGTGTTGTGATAGTGGTGGTATTGTGAAAGTGGAGATAACAATGACAATGATAATTGTGTGGCAATGGTGGTGGTGTACAATAGTGGTGACAGTGGCACTAATGGTGATTGCGTTGGTGATGATATAATGGGATAGCTGTGCTAACTAGTGGTGATTGCATTGGTGATGATATGATAGGGTAGTTGTGCTAACTGATGCGGATGGAGGGTTGTTGGCGGTAGTTGAGTGATGTGGTATGGTGGTGATGATGGCGATAATATAGTGATCTTACACTTCAATAGTGACATTATCTTAACAGCTTAAAAATTTAACGTCTGACAAATTAAGTAAAAAGTCAATGACTTTAGATAATTATATATATATATATATTTAAGAAGTGCTTAAAATTTGAAGTGATTAAAAATTTTATTTCAAAGGAAACTTAATTTATTCTTCTTAAATACATTTAATTTTAAATACTGAATTGAGTAATTAAATACCACCTAACATACTTTTGTCCTTTTTTTGTTTAGTTTTGTGTTGTTAGTGAACAAGCTTTTAATGCTAGGAGTTCTAACCAACAACATACTAATTAAAATGTAAGGTAATGATATGTATGTAGATTCCACCACTTGAGATGAGGTTCAATTAACATTGTATTTAGTTAGTATAATTATGTATCCCTAACATTATTATTTTTTCCTGTTGATGAAATATAATATATGACATATGTTACTACTAATCAATGATAAAATATGACATGAAAAATTTTGCTACTTGGACATAAAAAGTAGATCCAAAAAAATCCAATAACCACATCTGGATATGCCAGCATGATGATTTGTTATTGAATGGCATTCTATTTGGTTGAGTTTAGAATTTTTATTTTTATTTTCAAAAAAAATTAAAAACTAGTTTTAAAAAAATAGAAAAATGAAAAACTCTCATCATTTTCATATGATTTTTTTAGGGCGAACTAAGTTCTATATTTTAATTAAGATTAGAGTTGCACTGTGGATTAAAGCGAATGCTAGTGAGTTACAGTACTCTGCTCATGATGTGGTGGAGAATTTGGAGCAAATTAGGCAGTGTTTGAGGTGAAGTCTGTTTTCTGGTGCTGATGTTGGTGGTGTGATGCTTTTGTCTGAGAGGTGTAGATTGTTTTATGCTATGTATTGCACTAATCTGTGATGTTAGGTTGCTGTTTGAGAGGTGAAGTTTGTTTTCTCTATGGTTTGACTGTTATGATGCTGCTGTTCTGTTATGTATTGCACTAAGCTGTGCTGTGAGGCTACTGTTCTGTTATTTTGATGCTGTCAGCTATGATGTTGGTGAGTTGCTGTTAGCTGGGTGGAGTGAATAGGTGCCAAGGAAGATTCAATATTGTATTAGGTAGGGGAGATGAGTATTGCCCTGTCTTGCTGCCTTCACTAGAATCTAGTCAATTGGTTGTGTGTGCTCTGCTGTGTCTTCGTGTTTTGTGGTGTGTAAGTTAGAATTGCTCTTGAGTTAAGCCAAATATTATAGGATTGAATTACTCAGTGCTGTTTGCTGCTGTTGTTGTATACTGGTCTATGGTCGCAAACCTGAATGATGTTCTTTTGATCTGCTATTTTATGCTGCTGTCCTAAAGCATATTGCTGTATGCAGAATGCTGCTGCTGCTGTTGTCTGTTGCTGGTGTAAGATGCTGCTGCTGCTGTCTGCTATTGGTGTAAGGCCTGTGACAGTGTTTTGGCTGGAAGGGTATGGAATTGGCTGGTGTTTTGGTTAGTAGATGATTGTGTTGGGTGGTCTTTTTTCTGGTTTTTGTTTTGTTTCTCTGTTTTGGATTGGTTTCTCGCCAATCTGTGGGTTTAGTGCTAGCAGATGATTGTGCTTCCTCCTTGGTGCCAACCTAGTTGGGATTGTGGAGTATTAGTTATGATGCTTTTTGCACTTCCTCCTTTATTGATGTATGTTGTTGCTTGTTTTTGCTCTTCTTATCAATAAAGTTTTCTTTTTCTTTGCTGATCAAAAAATATATATATATACAAAATAAATGATTAATTAGTACAAAGTCTATTCCTGTGAGACCATATGCTATTTGGTCTAATGTTTAATTTTTTTTGGATGATAAGGACATATATTAAAATGTTGCCAGTAATGAAAATGTTGTCTAGAAAAGTTGTCGAAAAGTTGCAGGCAATAATGACCTGTAGAGGTAGCTGGTGATGGTAAGGTGGATAGATAGGCGATATTGAACAAATATTGGTAAATATATATACATATATATATGACATATGTATAAATATATGAGATTTGAACAAATAATTAGACAAATAGATGACACATACATTTGAACAGATAGATAACATTTGTATACATATGTGACATTTGCATAAATATACAGATAATTTGGTCATTCAAAGCTTTCGTTCTTTTGGTTTCTTTCTTTTTGAAACTAATAGTTTAAAATAGATAGTCTTTACATAGGACAAGAGTTTTTGTAGGTAAACTCATAGTTCTGGTATTGTTTCAGTCATTGTACGTGATTTTGTTCTTGGAAAAATTCTAAATAAGTGAAACAATTTTAAAACAATTATATAATAAATAAATAAAATTTTAGTGCAACTTCAACATATAAGAAATATTTGCAATACAAAGATATAATATTATTTTTCCGCTTTCCAATTGAAATATAACTTCCCCTTTGTTTATTTTAACTTTTTTTGGGTAATGAATGGGCAATTGTTAGATCTAAAAGAGAAATATATATATATGTATGTATGTATATATTTAATTTAAGAGAAAATTGTTAAAAAGTCTAATCTAAGGGATATAAGGTATTATGTTCAGTATATATTGTTTTGTTAGTGAAAGGTCTACCTTTTGTGAAATAGTTTGGTGAGAAATTCTTTTTATTGTTTTGAATGACATTTTGTTTCCAATTTTATCCCTTAATTTATCTGTTAAATTTTTTTATCTGTTGACTTCTTGACTATCTGTTCAAATTTATATTTATCTGTTGAAATTTTTTCCTTATCTATTCAAATTTATATCTATCTGTTCAAATTTTTCCCTTATTTGTTTAGAATTTTCCCTATCTGTTTATTTTTTTTTTACCGAATCTATTTAATTTTGTGATCTTTCCAATTCAAATTTCCCTTATCTGTCCAAAAGATTTGTCCAAATTTATTATCTGATGAAATGAAAGCCAAACCAAATCCTATATGTTGAAATACAGAGCTAAACCAACCCTATCTGTTGCAATAATGGAAAAAGTATTATCCATCATATATTGAAATGCAAATCTTTGTTATTGAAAAGCTATGCCACTATTCAAATTTGGAATATATATGTCATAATTGTGAAATTTTTAATCTATTGCAATTTGTTTCTTAATCTTTATCATTACCACTACGACCACCAATAACAACAACAAAACACAAATCTGACCACTATCTCCAGCCTCGTCGCCTCCCGTGGCTCTCTCTCTCTCTCTCTCTTCTTACTTTCTCTCTTTAGATCTAAGTGATCCACATACAACCATTGTCTTCAGATTTGATTCGTCGTCGTTGGAGGTAGCTCTGAGAGAGTCATCTTTTGGAGACAAATTATTGTTGTTGCTTTTCTTGTTCTTGTTCATCATCGCCATTGAAATCGCAAAACCCTAACCCTAAGATTGATTTCCGATGATGGTGGCGACCAAGCTAAGTTTTGATGAGACCTTTTGACTCATTGAAACTTTCATATATATTGAGAGTTTAGCAGATCAAGTATGGTAGTAAACGCGACAACATTAAGGTTCAGGTGCGATGGTACTACCGGCTGGAAGAGTTGATTAGCAGTCATAAGCAGTGTCACGGCTCCAAGAAGTTGTAAGTCGGAGCCATAACTTATGGAAACCCCATGGAAATCTCTAGAGAGAAAGAGAGAAATGAATTATTTATAAAGAGAGAAAGTTTGTTGGAGGAGAACCTTGACCTAGATCTTTATAGACCTGAGTTGTTTCCAATGCAATACAAAGTTCGATAATCGCGTCTTAGGCATCTGTGTTGTTGTTCTCAATAACCCCTGCGATCTACCTGAAGTTGTGAAGAAAACAAAGAAAATGACGATCGGTTCTTTCATGGAAGAGGAGATTGGTGATGGAGACGGTGGGTGTGGAGATCGGTGATAGAAATGGAGACAGAGACAACGACGGTATAGAAACCCCATTTTTTACCGACCTTAAGACTCAGAGGTCATCGATTGAGCACTCGGTGATTGCGCATTTTGTGCTCGTTCTAAGGTCACAGAGTTTCGGCTGAGAGCCTTACCTCCGGATCTCGGGACTCTTTTGTGCTTTGCCTCGGTTTGCGAACCAGGTTCTGTTTTCTCTTCCCAAAGGGAGGGAGAGGTCTCGTAGACCATCTCTCAGTGGCCGTAGGCTACATTTCGTGGTCGTAGGCCACTGTTCCCGTTTGGAGACCAGTTTCCGATTTTTGGAGCCGTCGGTCGTGCGCCTCGGTTCGGGACCGCTTAACTACCTCCGTTTGCTCCAGGTTTTGGCACACAACTTTTTTCCTCTCCTTAGAGGGACACTGTGACCCGGGAGACCACCTTCGTGGTCGTACGCCACCTCCGGTGCTTAATAGTCAGTTTTCGGGGCCCCCAACTGCGCGTTTTGGCCCCCGAACCCTCGTTTTGCATCGGTGTGGGTTCATTTTTGGCATGGACCCTATTTTCATTGTTTGGGAGGTGGTACAAGGGTGGGAGACCACCTTTTCTCCTTGGAGACCACTTTTCTCCCCACTTGTCAGTTTTCTGGTTTTCTTGTCGGGAAGCTGGTTTTATTGGTTTTTGGGCCACATTTACTGGTCTTCCACCCCACCACTAGCTTGCATTCAATCGGGAGACCACCAAATGGGGGCACCGACCAAATTTTTTTTTGAGTTGAACCTTTTGAACCCTTGTTTTAGCTTTTTGAGGAAGCTTGAACCTTTTGAACCTTTGTTTTAGCTTTTTGAGGAAGCTTGAACCTTTTGAACCTTTGTTTTAGCTTCTTGAGGAAGCTTGAACCTTTTTGAACCTTTGCTCTAGCTTCTCCAAGAAACTTGAACTTTTTTTAGCTTCTCCAAGAAGCTTGAACCTTTTGAACCTTTTTTTAACTTCTCCAAGAAGCTTGAACCTTTTGAAACTTTTTTAGCTTCTCCAAGAAGCTTGAACCTTTTTTAGCTTCTTGAAGAAGCTCGACCCTTTGCTCCAAGCTTCTAAGAGAAGCTTAACCTTTTGTTGAGCTTCTTGAGGAAGCTTGACCCCTTTGGTCTAGCTTCCTTTAGAAGCTTGGCCTCTTTGCTCCAAGCTTCTTAGAGAAGCTATGGACCTCCTCTTCTATAAGAGGGAGCCTCTCCCTCATGAGCCAAGGTTGAGAATTTTGGCTAAGGTATATACATACACCTCTCTCCATCTCTCCACATCCAATCTCCAAAGCTCCATTGTTCTTGCACCATTGCACTACACCTCCTATCCTAACACCTCCACCATCACTCTAAGCACCTTGGAGCTGGTTTTCAGAGGTTGAAGGCTTCCTATTTTGGTCCAGAAGCTGCTGGCCTTCTTCTCTACAAGGGTAAGTCTCTATTTCCCTCTTCGTAGCCTTATTTTGCTTCATAGTTTAGCTCTATTTGCAAGCATATTTAGGCTTTTTCATAAACTGAAAAAGTCTTGTTTTGAGCTTCTAAACATGTTTATTTAAGGTCATTTTTCTGTTGGGGGTCGTCTACCCCCTTGCATGCTTCATTTCCTCTTGTTTTGAGCTATGCATTAGAGCATTTGTGTTGGCCTTGGTTTGGCCTTTTAGCCACTGAAATCCAGCGGATTTTCAGTGGCTAACATGTGTTTTTGAGCCTCAAAATCAGAGATGGGTGACCCTCTCACCCCTTGTTTTGTTTACTAGCTTTGTTGGCCTTACAAAGGAGCCCCTATTTGCATGTTTCAAAGCCATGTTTCAGGCCACTTTTTGTGAGTTTTGTGACCTGCATAGACTCTGTCCAGAGCCCTTTTTTCCATGTTGAATGTTTATTATGCATGTGTAGAGTAATCCTCTTCAAGGCCTTCCAAAGGGGCCTTTACTTGCATGCTTCCTAGACTCATTTTAGGCCCTTTTCAGTGAGTTTTAGGGCCCTCATAACCTCTGTCCAAAGGTAGTTTTGCCATTTTGTGTGTCCATTATACATGTGTAGAACAACCCTCTCATTGGCCTTTCAAAGGAACACTTCATTCTAACATGTGTTGACTGAGTTTCAGTGGGTTTTTGGGCATTATTTGGCATGGTATACTTCTATTTTTGGCTAGTTTGGTGAGCTCTCATGTGCCTCATATGGTTGTAGTGCAAATCATGGTTCACTAGCTTGTATTGCATGATCTTTTGGCCCTTAATTCTAGCACTTTTTGGTCATGCCTTAGACTGATTTTGTGCATATTTTGGACTTCCTTAGCTCTATTTTCGGGTCTCATGGTCGAATGATGTTTGTTTTGCATGCTTGTAGTTCAATGTCCATGCTTAGTTTTGAATTTCGAGGTCTATTACATGCATATACTGAGGTGTTTTCATGTTTTGGGGCCATTGCATATCATATTTTAGAGCTTACATGTATGCCATATTCTCATGATTTTCACTCTTTAAATGCGTTTGAGAGTTGGGTCTGTATGCTTTGTTTTCGGACCATTGAATGAGCTTCATTTCTTTGCATATTGAACTATCATTTTAGGCCATTTTCCCACTGTCTTTGACTTGCCTAGAGTCTGTTTAGGGCTGGTCTTGCCATTTGTGCATCATTTTATGTACCTCTAGTGTAATCTGCTTCACTAGTTTCGGTATTCTAGCCATCTTGCATGCATTGTGTGACATATTTGCATGATTCGGGACCATTGTGCATCTTGTTTTAGAGCTGGAAAATGTGTGTTTGCATGTCATACTTCATCCTTTGCCATGCTTAGTTAGAGTTGCATGTTGTGCCTTAGGATCGGTCCTTTGCATCCGTGCATGTTTGCATGTATTTCGGTTGTCTCATTTCCATCATATGGCCACTGATTTGAGTGGGGTTGAGGTCCACTCACTTTAGTTTAAGTCCATATTGCATTGCGTATGCCATATAGTTCGTGTGCATTGAGTATGCCATTCTCAGTTCATAGCATTGCGTATGCTAGTTGCATGTTTGCATATCATCCCTCGCATGCCAGCATGATTAGGTTGCATTGCATTTAGGGTTGCATGTTAGTCACATTGTGTATGCCTGTAGATACCCCATTTTTGACCGACCTTAAGACTCAGACGTCACCAATTGAGCGCTCGGTGATGTTGCATTTTGTGCTCGTTCAGAAGTCTCAGAGTCGCGGCCGTGAGCCCTGCCTCCGGACTTCCGAACCCTCTTCTGTACCTTGTCTCGGTTTGCGAACCAGACTCGGTTTTCTCTGTTTCTTTTCCTGAAGGGAGGGAGAGGTCCCGTAGACCATCTCTCAGTGGCCGTGGGCTACATTTCGTGGCCGTAGGCCATTTTGCCCATTTCGGAGCCCGGTTCCCGGTTTTCGGAGCCGTCAGGCCGTGTGCCTCGGTTCGGGACCGTCTAACCATCTCCGACTGCTCCGGTTTTTGGCATGCATCTTATTTACTCCCTTTTTAGGGACACTGTGGTCTGAGAGACCCACTTCGTGGTCGAATGCCACCTTCGGTGCTTAACAGCCTATTTTCGGGACCCCGAACTGCGTGTTTTGGCCCCCGAGCATTCGTTTTGCATCGGTTTTCGTTCATTTTGGGCAGGTACCTCTGTTTTATCACCAGGAAGGTCACTGAAGGGTGGGAAGCCAGCAATTGTCTCAGCAACCAGTTATGTTCCTCTGGCGCCCTCCGACGCCCGTTTTTCTCACTTCCGAGCCAATGTTGACCACCCTAGGGCCTTTTTCTTCAACCCCAAACCACATATTTGTGTTGTACACACATGGGAGGACCCTAAAAGTCTATGGCCGGCTAGTAATTCAAATTGAACCTTTTGAACCCCTCCTAAAAGTGGCCTATTCTCTCTCTTGTTTTAGAGTTTCCAATTTTGAACCACAGGGTTGTGTTGAGGAGACATGGGAGGCCACCAATATGTGGTGGCCGGCCAGAAAATCAGCTTTTCATTTTTTGCCCTTGGCCGGCCGGCCATAGGGGGTGGCCGGCCGGCCACCTGCAACAAAAATACCTAGTCGGCCATGATCCTTGGGATGTGTGCCTTACAGCTGTATATCTGTTTTCCCCCAAAAATATCTGTATCCGGGGGAAACTTTTGGAGGGAAACTTGGAGTCATTTCCCTCCACCTTTGGCCCACCTTTTCTCCCTCTCTCTTGCCTATATAGCTGGCCTCCCAACTCTAGAGAAAGGGTTGGAAAATTGCTCTCAAGCTTATACATACATATCTCTCCATTTCTCTCAAAAATTCTGAAGTTTGGCACCATTTTCTTCATCATCACCAAGCACCACCACCATCACTCAATTCCAGCAGCAAGGAGAGGATTTCCAGCAGCTTAGAGGCATCATTCCTTAGTCCAAAAGGCAGCAAAGAAGTAGTCTTCAAGGGTAAGTCTACTTTTCCTCTTTTTGAGCTTATTTTTGCATCATTTCTTACCCCTCTTTGCTTATACTTTTGAGCTCCGACCATAACTGAAATTAGTGTTATTTTGAGCTCATTTTCATCTTTCATTAAGGATATTTCTCTGTTTGAATTTTCTCTTGGGCACTTGCTTCACAACCCTCTTATATGTCAATATTTTGCATGAAATATCTAGCCTATGTGTGATCTGTTTTGGAGCATTTCATGAACTGATATTGTGCTTATTTTGAGCCCCTCTTCAACATTTAAGAAGGTCTCAACATTGTTTTCATGCTCCATATGCCACTTGCTTTGAATCCATGTTTTACCCTTGTTTTTGCATGCTTTTTTAGGCTTATCTAGCTTCTGTTTTCGGCCATGATCAGAACTGAAAGTGGCCATATTTTGACCTTCTTGGAATGTTTTATTAAGGGTCTTTGGTTGTTTGGTGAATGCTTTGTATACCTCATGTTATAGCCTCTTGTTGGCCTACTTCTTGCATGGTATTTTGAGCATATTTTTATACTGATTTGGGGGCTGTAATAAACTGTAAATGTTCATATTTTTGGTCCCTCTTCAGTGTTGTAGAAGGGTATTTTCTTGTTTGGGCTTTGCATTTATTACTTACTTCAATACCCCTCTTGCGGAGCCATTTTTGCATACTTGCTTAATCCTATGTGTGTTTGCTGTTTGGCCCTTTTTATGACTGAAAAATGCTTGTCTTGGGGCTGCCTAGCTTCTGTTTTCACATTCCATGTCCATATTGTGCATGTTTGCATAGCTATAGGCCATTTCGGGCGCCTAATTTCGCATTTCGGGATCGTTTCATGCATTTGGTGTCACTTTGCCATGTTTCGGAACTGTTTTCCCCCACATTTCAGTGCTTAAACTTATTTGCATGTTTGCATATCATATTCCATGCCATTGCATTGCGTATGCCATTTTCTCGGTTTGCGTGCCCGTGTGCACGCATTTCGAGGCATCTCTTGTTTTCATCTGATGGCCTCTTATGTGAGTGTGGCTGAGGCTCTCTCATATTGGTGTAAGCCCATATTGCATTGCGTATGCCATTTCATCTATAGCATTGTGTATGCTCGGTTGTGTATCACCTCGTGTAGCGTGTATGCCATTCCATAACATTGTGTATGTTAGGATTGTATCTTAGTTACATTTCACGTATATCATGCATATTGCATCGTGTTCGGGATAGGAGTTAGCCCGGGCATGGGAAACGAGGTACGTTCCGTACTCCGAGTGACGGAACGTGTCTCAATTCCCAAGTCACCGACACTCCGGATTATCCATGATGGAGTTAGGTTTTGTTGTAGTGTTCATATGCATTCATTCTATATTGAGTTGTGCAATTCGGCTCCTCGACCATCATGCATCGAGATGCGTGATTGGTGGCACGAGGATCGAGGCATGCATACATTTGTGAAAATACATTGCTATGCCCCTTTCCTGCTCTCTGTTGCAGCAAAATCAAGAATCAGCAGTCTTCCGAGGCTTGGCGCGCTTTTCAAAAAAAAAGCATTGCGAAACAGAGGCTAATTGGGGCATCCCAGTGGATTTCCGCGCAAGGCAGCCCAAACATACATCATCCGGAGCGGAATCAAGGCAGTCCCTGGCTTGCATGCCAGCTATTTATTTTCTTAGTTAATTTGTTAATTAATTAGGAATTTGTACATATTTGGACTGTATTATTTGGACTGTACTATTCTTTTATTCGGGACTGTATATTTATTCGGACCCTCTGTGCGAGGGCGTAATTGTAATAAGTGTGCGTGAGTGTGATGTATGTCTTCCAACCCCACGTCTTTCTTCTCTTTTATTTACCTGCTGATGGTTGGTTAGATTAGGGCATATTTCAATTAGCATACAGTATGACAGCATGTTTGCATCATTCATCTGTTTTGCACGCACCGGGCTCGGCGCATCATACAAACTGCATTTGTATTTCAATTCCAAATTGAATACGTGTTAGTTGAAGCATTCCATATGCCATGTTTAGAATAGCCGAGCCTGCTATAGTTGCATCTTTGCATGTGTTGCATTAGGCAATTCTATGTTTAGGATCATGCATGATTTCTAATGAGCTTCTATTTTGGCTTGGAGTACTCGGTGAGTTTTATGCTTTAGCATCCTTGCATGCGTGTGAGTGTTGCCATGAGGCTAACTGCTTATGTGATATAACTGCCTTGAATGCCTGTGGGTGGAGGTTGAGTTACTTGGATTGGGACAATTGATCAAATGTTTGTTTTAAGCCCACTAGATAGTGGCAAAATCATGTTTTCTAAGCCCACCCGAGGGTGGCAAATCCGCGTCTTAGCCTACCTGCGGGTAGCACCATCAAACCATTTTCAAACAAACAAACATGAAATGTTTTGTTCCAATTCAGGCGACTCAGTCTATACTTGTATGCTGTGCGCATCACATAGTAAACCCAGGCTAATAACCGGAATAAGAACACACAATGTTTTCAAAATAAGATATCATGGTTAGTAGAGGCCGGTCTTTGACCGGGCGAGCGGGGGTGCTCACGAAGTGACCTTCCCCAATCGTACCCAAGTTCCCGAGCCGAGGCAACTTTGGTGATGACGGACACGTGGCCTTTGGCACCGAGTCAGGGTTTCCTAAATTTCCCAAAAATAAAATATTTAGGTGGGGACTCTGTATCTGGCAAAGCAGTCCATGTTTGGCACTTCTTTCAAAAAATCTATTTTCAAAACGATTTGCTGGATTTGGACTCTTTGGTTCAAGATTGAGAACCGTAACATTGAGTCCTTGAACTGTAGTGAGCCCAAATGAACAGAACGGGACTTAACCCTCCCGGGGCGTTCGGGGACGTCTACAGTTTCTGGCGACTCTGCTGGGGATTTAGAGAACTTGACTCGAACTCGTGATATCTGGTTTTGACTACACTTGTGTGTTTCTTTGCATTGCATTTGCATTGGTGCGCCTAGGACACCGTGCTTGCCATCTGCTATTTCTGAGCGGTTTGCCGGAGGCTTGTCTTGTCAAGGCATGTCCATAAGGCTGACCGGTTACGGGCTCTGCCAGTATGGGAACACAAACCCCGGTTTTACCGGGGCACCCCTTTTGACCATTCGACCTAGTGCATATTCGGATCCATAGTGACCATGCCAAACTAGGACAGGTTGCTTACCTGTTTATAGGTTGTTTGAAACCGCTGTGTGCGTAGTAAAACCCTAGCTCCTGACAAAATACGACAGGGAAACCTTACCCCTCCATAGGGGTGTTTTGGCTCTCACTTATCTGTTATGTGCTTTTAGAGTGCGTCTCTACAGGAATGCATTTATCAGTTTACAAGTTTGGGCATCAGGCCTGCGGGCACCAGTTTAGCATTTTGGGATTCAGTTTACCTGAGGGTATCCGCTTGCAGGGCAGAGATTTGGGCAGAATTCAGTAGAGAGCACAGTCGTTCAGTTTTGCTCGTATCTGTTTTGGCGAAATTGGGCTGAGATGCTGCATGCTTTCTCTTTTGCTAGCTAGTATGGGAACCATAGCTTCAGAAGGCTCCAATATCCCCCTGGTACATTGGATCCGGGTTGATAGACTTTGTCAGGTCGAAAATTTAGTTCAAGGGCAAATCAGTGTTCCTTCGCCAGAAACAGGGTAAAAGGGCCAGTCAGGCACAGATCACCAGTTCAGCAGTTACCAGATCAGTGGCCCTTAACAGTCGTACTGAGGTCTCTATTGTTGCCATAGAGATAGATCTACCGGTCAGTCAGATGGATCAGCAGAACACGTCAGGGATGGAGGCAATGATGCGTCAGATGCAAGAAAGTATGAAGCTCATGCAGGAGGACGCTGTCCGCCAAGCGGAATTTTCCAAGCAGCAGGCTGCAATCATGGCTCAGCAAGCCGAGCTCATCACTAGGTTGCAACAGCAGAACGGAGCATCTGCTTCACATCAAGCTCCTCCACCACCAGGGGTTCAGACACCTGGGAAACACCCAATGTCCAGGAGGGTACATACATTCCTACAGGGGCAACTCCGCCCCCGATTTTACCCCAGCTGTCCAAAACACCTACCAATCTACTGGACTCACGCTTCGAGACTGAGGTCGACCCTACAGCGTTGAAATTGAGCAAGCTTGAGAAGTTGTTCAAGAAATCCCAGGGGGTAAAATCCATCCCGGACATTGAGGACGGGTACACCGACGCAGTTGTGACACTGCCGGACAGGTTCAAGATGCCTCACATCGACCGTTTTGACGGGTCAGGAGATCCCATGGTCCACCTGAGTTTGTTTTTAGATGTTCTGCGCCCGATGGGCTTGACAAGATTACAGAAAGCTCTCCCTTTTTGCAGGACCTGTCGGGTGTTGTGGCCATCTGGTACGCCAAGTTGGAGGATTCCGTGAAACGAAGCTGGGAGGAGTTGACCGCGGCCTTCGTCGCACAATATTCATACAATACCCAGATTGAGATCACAACCCGTGATCTCGAGACGACCAGGCAAGAGCCGAAAGAGGGTTTCTCTGACTTTGTAGCCCGCTGGAGGGCCAAGGCCTCAATGATGACCATTAGGCCAACGGATAAGGATCAAATACGGATGGTTGTGCGCAACCTCCAGCCCAAACTAATGCAGAAAATGATCGTGCTCCCCTTCCCTACCTTTTCAGATTTGCATGAGATGGGAGTACAGATCGAGGATGCCATGAAGCAGGGCCTTATTGACCAGGAGAAAGAGCAGCCTAGGCGGGCGTTTTCCCGCAGTTCGAATGTGACCACCAGTGGTGATGCAGCTGCAAGATCTTCTGAAGTGGGCATGGTCACTACCACCACATCAAGAGAGGCTACCCCATTCACCGGTGCGTCCGGAAGTAACTCACAGACGGCCAAATATCCACCCCGAGTCAAGAGGGTTTTCACTCCACTTCATATGCCTTTGTCAAAGGCTCTAGAAGTCTTACTCCGGAAAGGACATCTGAAACCGTTGGAACAACGGCCCCTACCCGATCCTATCCCTGCAAAGCATGACCAGACTAAATACTGTGCCTACCATCAGCAAACCGGTCATGACACCGACAGTTGCTTTCGTCTGCGCCATGATGTACAAGATCTATTTGACAACGGGGTCATTGCTGCACCAGGTCCTGCAAAGTCTATCGGCACTTGATCAGTGAACTTGTGGGGGATAAGGTGACTATGTGATCGAGGGATGAACCACCTGCGGGCGGCACTCAGTTTACTCCAGACGTGGGGATGGCACGCACTGTTCTGAGCAATGTGCAAATACCAGTTTTTGTGTTTTCTGACTTGGGTATTGGGTCATTTTTGTTGTTTTGTTTTGAGTCTGTCTTTTTGTTTTGAGTCAGTCTCTTTTGTTTTGGGTCTGTCTTGTTGTATCGAGTCAGTCCTGTTGTATAAGAGTCGGGTGATTCCGGGGGTGTTACCTCGGGCGTCACCATTTCGTTTCGCGTTTGTCTTTTTGTTTTGTTTTGAGTCTGTTTCTGCCAGGGAGCCAGTTATGCCAACAGATTTTGAATGAAACAGCAGTGATTTTCACGCTCTCACATTTGCTTCTGCCGTGTGCTAGTTGTGCCGGGATTTGAATGAAATGGCAGTGCATTCCACCTGCTCTCTTATGCCTTGAAGTCATTGTAATGACCTGAGTTTTTCGAAAACCTTTTGAACACTGCGGTAAAACAAAGAGGAAGGAATTCCTCGGGATTTGCAAAACTTTGATCAAACTGAGAGAAAGAGAGGCGTGCTAAGCCCTTAATGAATGAAATCATGCTTGTTGGAGTGAGTACTGAGAAGGACCCTGGCTTGATCCAGATTGGTTCTACACTATCTTCAGCGCGAGCGATTTGTCGCTTTCTTAAAAACTTTCAAAAAAAAATGTTTTGCGCGGTCCTGCGAAGACCTGTGTAGAATCGCTCTTGAGATTTTACAGCTTAGGATCGCTCTCAGCCTCGAGACTCGACCCCTCACTTTCAAACCTTGAACTGGGATTCAGAATGTTCAACGGTCAACTACAATGTGAGGCCTGTGTGGCCAGATTTGAAGCAGCCCTCGAACAAGAGGCCAGGAAAGTCGGATCAAGAAGATCAGAAGATCAAAGAAGCTTGCAAAGCTAGAACAAAAGTACCCTTCGAACTAGGGGCAAAGATGTCAGATGTGCTCGAAAAGCCGAAGATGAGTCCTCTTGCAAATCAACAGCCACTCTCCTGGATACGGATGGCCTCAAAACCTTACAACCATTTGGCATGGACAAAGCTACACTTTTATCCTTGAGAGGCTCGCTGGGCCGAAAACCCGAAAGGGCGGCCCAGGCAAAAGTTAGAGCGAGAAAAAAAAAAAAAAAAAAAAAAGAAAGAAGAACAAAAAGAGAAAAGAACAAAAGAACAAAAAAGAAAATGCAAAGAAAAGAAGAAAAAAAAAGAAGAAAATCAAAAGAAATGAAAAATTGAAAAGAAGAAAAAACAAAGCTCGCAAGGTTGAAAACCTGCAACGGGCGCCTTGGCAAAAGTTAGAGCAAAAAAGGAGAGGTTAAATACTCGAGTGTACCTTGACCCCGAACTACGTAAGGCTTGATTCCCATCTTTGGGATACGTAGGCAACTTCATCCTGAAGTCCAGCCGTAAAACACTTCAAATTTGATTGTGTCCATGCAATGGTTCTAGTCATTTTTGTCTTCACTGTATCCGAGAGTTTGGTTGCGTTCAGCACCCAGAGGACTGACTACGATGCGCTGCAGTGCCATTCAAACAAGGGGCAGCTTTCCGTTGCCATTCAACGCGCTGCGGTGCCATCCAAACAAGGGGCAACTTTCCGTTGCCATTCAATGCGCCGCGGTGCCGTTCAAACAAGGGGCAACTTTCCGTTGCCGTGCAGCTCTCTTCAAGCACGGGGCAGTTTTCCTTTGGATCCGAGGTTGTGCATCTCAGGAGTAGGTTTCATGCTCGTTGAGCAAGTGGCCGTTTGCAAAAATAGTTTTTGAGAATTTTTACTGAGGTTGACTAATTTTCTCGAAAATTGTTCCATCTTTTCCAAAAACTGGACCATTTCTTGGACCCAAAAAAGGAAAATTTTCAGTGCTCATAGCCTGACTTGCATGATTTCAGATCAAAAATTTGAACAAGCATGTTAATCTAACTCTCATGTGGGTCAAAATTGTTTTAGTAGAAAGCAAAGCAAAAAAAAAAAAAACAAAAACAAAAAACAAAAATGGTCAAAATGATGAACTAGGGGCGTAGTCGAGTCAAGAGTTCTGTCTTTTCCCCATTGTCAAAATACATGCCAAGAAGGGCACTCTACCTACCAGAAAAGGCACAACTGAAGGGCACAACAAAAGGCTGAAAGCTCTCACATCCTCCGAGCAACGACGTATCAAGCCAAGTGCGAAGCACGAACTGGAATGAGACCAGAGATTCCACTCCCTCATCTGGACAGATCTGATCACGTCCGAACTCCAAGCAGAGCATCATCAATCGATGTCAGCAACAGATTTGCTACACACCCAGTTGTAGCACAGCCCCACTGTGGGAGAAACTCACTAGTTGCGTGCAGAAGAAGAAGAATCTAGCAGAATGCTAGGGGCACGAGCCCACAACTTGCTGTTTATCTATCAACCACCCAGGGGAGGGATGAACAATGAGAGATTGAAGAATAGAGAGATGTGCGATGAGAGAAAAAGTGAGAAAAGGGCTTTTTCAGAAAACAAGAGATTGAGTGCCAAAGTGATGTGAGAATCACAAATGAGAAAGGGTGGGAATAATACCCAAGGAAACAGGCTCCCTGTGCACGTCTGAATGTCGTGTCTTTTTTGTTTTACCTTGATTCTTGTTTTGAGTCATTTCGAGTGTTACTCGATGTGTTTAGGTTGTTCACTTTTTGTTTTCCGTTGTTGAGTCGTGGTGTGCTGTGTTCAGTCGTAGGCTCAATACCCAGTCGAGAACTTATTCTCACCCTCAATTTAAAAAAAAATCATCTTGTGCTCAGAGTGTTGTGCCATTCTCCACATTTGTGCAAAACAATATTTGTTCTTTCATAAAACCGCAGGGTTCAACCCAGGTCATGTGAGAACAGTAGAACCAGGACTTATCTGAAGCTATAATAGTTCCGGACCGCAAAGCAAAAGCAAAAGAGGAAAATGTCGGGCATCTGAGTTTGTTTCAACTTCAGTAAGCTCCGAGATCGCATTCCGTATGCACCTTGTCAAGACTTGTCAATGCTCCGAAGTATGAGTGTGCCTCTACCTCAAGCTCAAGATCAAGTCTGCTTCAAGCCAAAATGGCAATCAGAAGTGCTCTTCTCGAGTACCGTTTCACGCCAGGGACATCTTGGCTATGTTTGCAATGAGTTCCTAGGAGACCAACTGCGACGGTGGAAACTAGAGTTCGAATGGCTGATGCCTAGAACGTAAAGGTTCGGGATCTCCGGGACTAAAGTCTGGTTTAAATACCCAGGGGCGTGTCCTCGGCTTGAAATCTGTATGGAAGCCCCATAGGTTGAGATAGCGTGTATGCACCTCAATTCTGGATACTGAACCAACCTAGTCTGTCACCCCGTTGGAGATTAGGGAAAGTTGTGAATATGATCAAGAAGACAAGCAGCAGCCGTGGCTCCTACATACAGATGTTGTTACTTGTCAGCATTTCAGAGCCTTTGTATTGCGAGTTAAAGGTAAAGTGTTCGAAGAGCACAAGGGGAGATCCCCGTCGGAGAAGAGCGGTTCACCGCCACTTACCTCATGAGGTGCTTTCTAAAGCGCCGCTTTGTCCATTTATTGCTTTCCTTAAGCATCATGCATTGTAATGCATTGTACCTATCAAGTTTCTTTCTCAGTCATGCACGATATTGTATGTACGGTTCATTCAAAGGAGTTCCGTTTGAGATCATTTATTAGTGTATCAATCACACTTCATTCATTTTGTGTATCTATCACACACATCCTCATTTTGTGTATCTATCATGCACATATTCACATCATCACCTTTAGTGTATCCATCACACTTGTTCACTAAGTGCATCTATCACACTTCGTGATCACCTTCAGTATATCAATCATACTTGTTCACTAAGTGCATCTATCACACTTCGTGTTTACCTTTAGTGTATCCATCACACTCTGGTCACATAGTGCATCTATCACACTTTGTGTTCACTTTTAGTGTATCAATCACACTCTGTCCACATAGTGCATCTATCACACTTTGTGTTCACTTTTAGTATATCAATCACACTCTGTCCACATAGTGCATCTATCACACTTTGTGTTCACTTTTAGTATATCCATCATACTTGTTCACTAAGTGCATCTATCACACTTCGTGTTCACCTTCAGTATATCAATCATACTTGTTCACTAAGTGCATCTATCACACTTCGTGTTCACCTTCAGTATATCAATCATACTTGTTCACTTAGTGCATCTATCACACTTCGTGTTCACCTTCGGTATATCAATCATACTTGTTCACTAAGTGCATCTATCACACTTTGTGTTCACCTTTAGTGTATCCATCACACTCGCTTCACTTTGTGTATCTATCACACACTCACCTAGTGTATCCATCACACTTTGCTTCATATAGTGTATCCATCACACTCACTTCACTTTGTGTATCTATAACACACGCTCACTTCGTGCATCAATCACACACTACGTTCGCTTTGTGTATCTATCACACATGTTCGTGAAGATTCCATAATTTTCTTACATCCTTTCTGCACGAGACGTAGTTCGGCTCGAGTTTACTTGCTTGCCTAGCATTCGCATTGCATAATTGCTTCATTATAGCTCTCTTTGCATGATCATGAGTGATAACCGACTTCGCGTAGCGTGTAAGTCCAATTATCAAAATCTTCCCGCATATCATTTACATTTTGCCCCCATGCCTGCGGGCACGCCTGCGGGCATATCTCTGTTCGCCTTGTTTGATTGTCTAAGTCTTCGGCCTTGTCAAAAATGGGTCGTCTCTGGGCTTTGACATTCACTCCCGTCACTTGTGACTTCCGAGTTCTGTCAAAGAGGGGCAACTGTAGACACCCCATTTTTGACCGACCTTAAGACTCAGACGTCACCGATGACGCTCGGTGGTGTTGCATTTTGTGCTCATTCAGAAGTCTCAGAGTCGCGGCCGTGAGCCCTGCCTCCGGACTTCCGAACCCTCTTCTGTACTTGCCTCGGTTTGCGAACCAGACTCGATTTTCTCTGTTTCTTTTCCTGAAGGGAGGGAGAGGTCCCGTAGACCATCTCTCAGTGGCCGTGGGCTACATTTTGTGACGTAGGCCATTTTGCCCATTTCGGAGCCCGGTTCCCAGTTTTCGGAGCCGTCAAGCCGTGTGCCTCGGTTCGGGACCGTCTAACCATCTCCGAATGCTCCGGTTTTTGGTATGCATCTTATTTGCTCCCTTTTTAGGGACACTGTGGTCTGAGAGACCCACTTCGTGGTCGAATGCCTCTTTCGGTGCTTAACAGCCTATTGTCGGGACTCCGAACTGCGTGTTTTGGCCCCCGAGCATTCGTTTTGCATCGGTTTTCGTTCATTTTGGGCAGGTACCTCTGTTTTATCACCAGGAAGGTCACTGAAGGGTGGGAAGCCAGCAATTGTCTCAGCAACCAGTTATGTTCCTCCGGCGCCCTCCGACGCCCGTTTTTCTCACTTCCGAGCCAATGTTGACCACCCTAGGGCCTTTTTCTTCAACCCCAAACCACATATTTGTGTTGTACACACATGGGAGGACCCTAAAAGTCTATGGCCGGCCAGTAATTCAAATTGAACCTTTTGAACCCCTCCTAAAAGTGGCCTATTCTCTCTCTTGTTTTAGAGTTTCCAATTTTGAACCACAGGGCTGTGTTGAGGAGACATGGGAGGCCACCAATATGTGGTGGCCGGCCAGAAAATCAGCTTTTCATTTTTTGCCCTTGCCTGGCCGGCCATAGGGGGTGGCCGGCCGGCCACCTGCAACAAAAATACCTAGTCGGCCATGATCCTTGGGATGTGTGCCTTACAGCTGTATATCTGTTTTCCCCCAAAAATATCTGTATCCGGGGAAACTTTTGGAGGGAAACTTGGAGTCATTTCCCTCCACCTTTGGCCCACCTTTTCTCCCTCTCTCTTGCCTATATAGCTGGCCTCCCAACTCTAGAGAAAGGGTTGGAAAATTGCTCTCAAGCTTATACATACATATCTCTCCATTTCTCTCAAAAATTCTGAAGTTTGGCACCATTTTCTTCATCATCACCAAGCACCACCACCATCACTCCATTCCAGCAGCAAGGAAGGATTTCCAGCAGCTTAGAGGCATCATTCCTTGGTCCAAAAGGCAGCAAAGAAGTAGTCTTCAAGGGTAAGTCCACTTTCTCTCTTTTTGAGCTTATTTTTGCATCATTTCTTACCCCTCTTTTCTTATACTTTTGAGCTCCGGCCATAACTGAAATTAGTGTTATTTTGAGCTCATTTTCATCTTTCATTAAGGATATTTCTCTGTTTGAATTTTCTCTTGGGCACTTGCTTCACGACCCTCTTATATGTAAATATTTTGCATGAAATATCTAGCCTATGTGTGATCTGTTTTGGAGTATTTCATGAACTTATATTGTGCTTATTTTGAGCCCCTCTTCAACATTGAAGAAGGGCTCAGCATTGTTTTCATACTCCATATGCCACTTGCTTTGAATCCATGTTTTACCCTTGTTTTTGCATGCTTTTTTAGGCTTATCTAGCTTCTATTTTCGGCCATGATCAGAACTGAAAGTGGCCATATTTTGACCTTCTTGGAATGTTTTATTAAGGGTCTTTGGTTGTTTGCTGAATTCTTTGTATACCTCATGTTATAGCCTCTTGTTGGCCTACTTCTTGCATGGTATTTTGAGCATATTTGTATACTGATTTGGGGGCTGTAATAAACTGTAAATGTTCATATTTTTGGTCCCTCTTCAGTGTTGTAGAAGGGTATTTTCTTGTTTGGGCTTTGCATTTATTACTTACTTCAATACCCCTCTTGCGGAGCCATTTTTGCATACTTGCTTAATCCTATGTGTGTTTGCTGTTTGGCCCTTTTTATGACTGAAACATGCTTGTCTTGGGGCTGCCTAGCTTCTTTTTCACATTCCATGTCCATATTGTGCATGTTTGCATAGCTATAGGCCATTTCGGGCGCCTAATTTCGCATTTCGGGATCGTTTCATGCATTTGGTGTCACTTTGCCATGTTTCGGGACTGTTTTCCACCACATTTCAGTGCTTAAATTTATTTGCATGTTTGCATATCATATTCCATGCCATTGCATTGCGTATGCCATTTCCTCGGTTTGCGTGCCCGTGTGCACGCATTTCGAGGCATCTCTTGTTTTCATCTGATGGCCTCTTATGTGAGTGTGGCTGAGGCTCTCTCATGTTGGTGTAAGCCCATATTGCATTGCGTATGCCATTTCATCCATAGCATTGTGTATGCTCGGTTGTGTATCACCTCGTGTAGCGTGTATGCCATTCCATAACATTGTGTATGTTAGGATTGTATCTTAGTTACATTTCACGCATATCATGCATATTGCATCGTGTTCGGGATAGGAGTTAGCCCGGGCACGGAAAACGAGGTACGTTCCGTACTCCGAGTGACGGAACGTGTCTTAATTCCCAAGTCACCGACACTCCGGATTATCCATGATGGAGTTAGGTTTTGTTGTAGTGTTCATATGCATTCATTCTATATTGAGTTGTGCAATTCGGCTCCTCGGCCATCATGCATCGAGATGCGTGATTGGTGGCACGAGGATCGAGGCATGCATACATTTGTGAAAATACATTGCTATGCCCCTTTCCTGCTCTCTGTTGCAGCAAAATCAAGAATCAGCAGTCTTCCGAGGCTTGGCGCGCTTTCCAAAAAAAAAACATTGCGAAACAGAGGCTAATTGGGGCATCCCAGTGGATTTTCGCGCAATGCAGCCCAAACATACATCATCCGGAGCGGAATCAAGGCAGTCCCTGGCTTGCATGCCAGCTATTTATTTTCTTAGTTAATTTGTTAATTAATTAGGAATTTGTACATATTTGGACTGTATTATTTGGACTGTACTATTCTTTTATTCGGGACTGTATATTTATTCAGACCCTCTGTGCGAGGGCGTAATTGTAATAAGTGTGCGTGAGTGTGATGTATGTCTTCCAACCCCACGTCTTTCTTCTCTTTTATTTACCTGCTGATGGTTGGTTAGATTAGGGCATATTTCAATTAGCATACAGTATGACAGCATGTTTGCATCATTCATCTGTTTTTCACGCACCGGGCTCGGCGCATCATACAAACTGCATTTGTATTTCAATTCCAAATTGAATACGTGTTAATTGAAGCATTCCATATGCCATGTTTAGAATAGCCGAGCCTGCTATAGTTGCATCTTTGCATGTGTTGCATTAGGCAATTCTATGTTTAGGATCATGCATGATTTCTAATGAGCTTCTATTTTGGCTTGGAGTACTCGGTGAGTTTTATGCTTTAGCATCCTTGCATGCGTGCGAGTGTTGCCATGAATAGCATGCTTGCCATGAGGCTAACTGCTTATGTGATATAACTGCCTTGAATGGCTGTGGGTGGAGGTTGAGTTACTTGGATTGGGACAATTCATCAAATGTTTGTTTTAAGCCCACTAGATAGTGGCAAAATCATGTTTTCTAAGCCCACCCGAGGGTGGCGAATCCGCGTCTTAGCCTACCTGCGGGTAGCACCATCAAACCATTTTCAAACAAACAAACATGAAATGTTTTGTTCCAATTAAGGCGACTCAGTCTATACTTGTATGCTGTGCGCATCACATAGTAAACCTAGGCTAATAACCGGAATAAGAACACATAATGTTTTCAAAATAAGATATCACGGTTAGTAGAGGCCGGTCTTTGACCGGGCGAGCGGGGGTGCTCACGAAGTGACCTTCTCCAATCGTACCCAAGTTCCCGAGCCGAGGCAACTTTGGTGATGACGGACACGTGGCCTTTGGCACCGAGTCAGGGTTTCCTAAATTTCCCAAAAATAAAATATTTAGGTGGCGACTCTGTATTTGGCAAAGCAGTCCATGTTTGGCACTTCTTTCAAAAAATCTGTTTTCAAAACGATTTGCCGGATTTGGACTCTTTGGTTCAAGATTGAGAACCGTGACATTGAGTCCTTGAATTGTAGTGAGCCCAAATGAACAGAACGGGACATAACCCTCCCGGGGCGTTCGGGGACGTCTACAATGCCATCTCATTGCATTGTGTTTGGAGTAGGGTTAGTCCAAACACGGGAAACGGGGGACGCTTCGTACTCAAAGTGACGAAACGTGTCTCCATTCCGGTCGCCGACACTTCGGATTACCCCTGATGGAGTTTAGGCCTTGTTATGTTATATGTGCATTCATTTCACATTGAGTCGTGCAACTCGACTCCTCGGCCATCATGCGTCGAGATGCGTGATTGATGGCACGAGGATCGAGGACTACACTCCCTAGAGCTCATGCAATGACGAGGAGAGTGGTCATGCATACATATGTTGAAAATACTTTGCCATGCCCCTTTCTTGCTTTCTGTTGCAGCAAATCGGAATCCAGCAGCAAAAACTAGTCAGCAGCCTTCGGAAGTTTTGTACAGTGTTCTAGGACCAATTGCAAAACAGAGGCAAATCGGGGCATCGCTAGGAATTTCTCGACAAAGCGACCCGAGCACGCATGCATCTTTCATCATTCGGAACAAGAGCTGAGGCAGTCCATTTTATAGCTTGCATGCTAGTTTATTCGCTTTCCTAGTTAATTTGTTAATTAATTAGGGTTTTGTAATATTTAATTAGCTAGAGTAGTTAATTATTTATTCGGACTGTATTATTTATTCGGACCCTCCGAGCGAGGGCAATTGTGTAATAAGTGTGCGTATGTGTGATGTATGTCTTCCAACCCCACATCTTTCTCCCTTTTATTTACCAGCTTATGATGGTTAGTTTAGGGCACGTTTCAATTAGCATACTTATGCTCGCATGTTTGCATTCATTCTGTTTTGCATGCACCGGGCTCAGCGCATCATACTAACTGCATTGTATTTCAATTCCGAGTTGAATACGTGTTAGCTGTAGCATCATCACATGCCATCTTAGAATAGCCGAGCCTATCTTAGTTGCATTCTTGTATGTGTTGCATTAAGCATCTCAGCATAGTTAGGATTCATGCATGATTTCTAATTAGCTTCTTTCTTTGGCTCGGAGTACTCGGTAAGTGTTTATGCTTTAGCATCCTTGCATGCGTGTGAGTGACTGCCATGATAGCATGCTTACCATGAGGCTATTTGCTTATGTGATATACCGGCCTGAATGCCTGTGGGTGGAGGTTGGATTATCTGAATTAGAACAATTCATTGATTGCGAGTCTTAAGCCCACTAGATAGTGGCAAATCACCATGTTTTCTAAGCCCACTTGAGGGTGGCAAAATCCGCATTTTAGCCTACTTGCGAGTAGCAAACCGCTTTCAAAAATAAACATGAAATGTTTTGTTCCAACTCAGGCGATCCAGTCTATACTTGTATGCTGTGTGCATCACATAGTAATTCTAGGCTAATAACCGGAATAAGAGCACATAATGTTTTCAAAACTCGATATCATGGTTAGTAGAGGCCGATCTTTGATCAGGCGAACGGGGGTGCTCACGAAGTGACCTTCCCCAATCGTACCCAAGTTCCCGAGCCGAGGCAACTTTGGTGATGACGGACACGTGGCCTTAGGCAACGAGTCAGGTTTCCTAAATTCCCCCAAAATAAATATTTAGGTGGCGACTCTGTATCTGGCAAAGCAGTCCATGTTTGGCACTTTTTTCAAAAAAATTTGTTTTCAAAAATGATTTGCCGGATTTGAACTCTTTGATGATTCATCAGTCTTGCATTGCACTCTGCGAGATTAGATACAGGACCGTGACATTGAGTCTTGAACTGTAGTGAGTCCAAATGAACAAAACGGGATTCCCTCCCGAGACGTTTGGGGACATCTACAGACGGCGATGACAACGACGACGACAATGAGAGAGAGAGAGAGATGGCGACTAAGATTGCGAGGTCAGTGTATGGATTGCGAACTGAGATCGATTTTAGTCTTTCTTCTTGTTTAGCTCTTTGGCGGCAACGGCAGCGGACAATGGAGGAGGTCTTGCCACCATCTTCTTCTTCTTTTGCTTCTTCACTGATCTCTTTCTCTCTCTCTAGGTTTTCAAACACTCTCTCTGTGTATTTGCCTTTACTGCTTCATGTGGTTGATAGTGCTATTATATGGGTAGTTTGGTCATTTTGGAGAAGTATGTCCTTATGAACATTATTGTTTAGAGAGTGGACCTTTGGACAAAAATAATTTAAATTTGAATTTATGAACTAAGTACCTAAATTTATTTGAACTTAAAGCTCTAAATAAAATAGAATTACAATATATATATATATTATATATATATGTATATGTAACCAAACCACTTAGGCCTTATTTGAGAATATGTTAAATTAACCAAAAAGTTAAAAAAACGAATATAGAAAGTCAATCTATTTTTTCTATTTTTTTATGTCTTTTCATAAAAAAATAAAATAAAAATAAAAATAAAAACTAAAAATTACTAACAAAGTCAATTTCCAAAGGGTTAGTTTGGGAAGTGACTTTTTGAATAAAATATGAGCTGAAAAAAATTAAACTGATTGGGAAAGACTTTCTCAAATTTTACGAAAAAATGTACAAAAATAGAGATTATGAATGAAATCATTCGCTTTATGTATTGACTTTTTAACTTTTTAGCTCAACTACTTCTCAAACATAGCCTTAAATGGGACACACAACTTAATTTAAAAAAATCAACTGCTTAGACATATTACACAAGATAATGATACAATAATGTATATACACAAATATATTTTCTTTGTTTTTTTATTAATATAATTTTGTTGTACTCTTCTTCATACTCACTTATTCTACATCAATAAATTATTTTCTTTGCCAATAAAAAAAACTAAATGAAGCCATTCAATCTCCACTTGAAAGTATTTTTTTGTTATAGTGTAATTTCATATAAAATTTATATTATTCGCTGTGACTCAACCCAATAATCAACTTCACGAGTTTGTCACTTTGTGCTCTAAACCCTAAAGGCACCTCCAAGATAAAAATATCGGGCAGTGTCTTATAATCTTGCACATTTTACGCATTTGATGACAACATCAAAAATCTATAAATTGAATGTTAAATAACAAAACACAGCGCCGCCCACCCCGGTCCCCCCCCCCCCAAAAAAAAAAAAAAAAAGAAAAAGAAAATAAGATAACACTTGAATTCTAACATTTATTTTTATATTTTACGAAATGAAATCCATTCTCTATATGCGCTTTATTTAAAACTTCCCCATTCATTAATAAATTTCATACAAATTTTCAAAACGCATTTTTTTTTCTTTTACTCTGTTGGTCTCTTGCCAATAATTTACTGTCATCTTCTTTGTGGCTTTGTTGTGTAGAAAGGTGTAATAGTGTTACTAGGAGTGGTGTAATTATGCACTCTGAATTCAATTTGGAATGAAGGCTCATTTTCTGTTCAAAGGAAACTTGTGCACAAAATTATTGAAGAATTTAAAAGTGAACGAGAATTAATTGCATTCGAATAAAAGAATGCAATATTTTATAAGATGCAATCTAAGGGTCATAACTTTAAAAATGATTCTAAATACTTTCATAAATATAATTTTCATACCGTTTATTTTTATTTATTTATTTTTTTTGATATTCATACGTCATGTCAAATATCAAAGAGACCGTATATAAGATAAATTAATTTACTTTACACATAAAAAGCCATACAATTTCTAAGTGGTGATTTTATATCCTGCCGACATGACTACTAAGGGATGGAGGAGGAGCTAGGGGGCTGTGGCCCCTGCAAAGATGAAAGTTATTTTAGGGATTGGCTCCCCAATCCAAAGCCAACCATTTATCCATTTTAAAACTTGTGCTATAAAAGTCAAAACCCATTAATTGTGATAAGTTAGTTACGTGATTCTTAGAATTTGGACATTTGTATTCATACAATTTCAATGGAAAAAAAAAATTATAATTACAAAAATTTTATATAGAATTTTTAAAGTGATATATTTTAATGCCGTTACGTTATTATATAATTAGCCTATCACACGTGTTATGTACGGGATAATTATAGATATTTATATTTATTTTAATTTTTTTTAATATATAAATTAAATACATGGGGTTTGACCGAGGAGTTTGAAAGAATTTAATAAGTGTTTATTTATTTGTTTTTTCAAAAAACAAAACAAAAAAATTAAGAGGGAAAAAAATTATGTGCCATTTACACAATAATTACATGGGTCTCTTGGAATGTAAAAAGTAAGGAAATTAGGATTTCATTTATTGCGTTATTCAATAGTGTAATTATTATAATCTTTGAACCAATCACCAAGTCAATTTATTTTTTTTAATATATAAATTAAATAATGGGGTTTGACTGAGGAGTTTGACCGAGGAGTTTGAAAGAATTTAATAAGTGTTTATTTATTTGTTTTTTCAAAAAACAAAAACAAAACAAAAAAATTAAGAGGGAAAAAAATTATGTGCCATTTACACAATAATTACATGGGTCTCTTGGAATGTAAAAAGTAAGGAAATTAGGATTTCATTTATTGCGTTATTCAATAGTGTAATTATTATATCTTTGAACCAATCACCAACGTCAATTTATTTTTTTTAATATATAAATTAAATACATGGGGTTTGACTGAGGAGTTTGACCGAGGAGTTTGAAAGAATTTAATAAGTGTTTATTTATTTGTTTTTTCAAAAAACAAAACAAACAAAAAAATTAAGAGGGAAAAAACATTAAGAGTCATTTACACAATAATTACATGGGTCTCTTGGGATGTAAAAAGTAAGGAAATTAGGATTTCATTTATTGCGTTATTCAATAGTGTAATTATTATAATCTTTGAACCAATCACCAAGTCAATTTTTTTTTTAAAAAAAAATAAAAAATTAAGAAATTAGGATTGACATGTTGGAGCTTCCACAAGCCTTGGGTTTTAAAAGACCCTTTTGCTTAATATATAAATTTTGTATATTTTTTCTTTTTTTGGATCATTTATGTCATTACATATACAAAGGCAAATATATACATATAGTCTCCATTATTAATACATATGTAATATTTTTTTTAATTCTTTTGTTCTATATTAAAGCATCTCTAAAGCTTTTTTTTTTTTTTTTTTTTTCTCATTAAATTTGAGTAAAGAATTTGGTGAAAAGTTTAATCTGATATCAAGTGTTCCAATGCTAAATTTTCAATTTTCATCAAATAACGAGTCGACCGAGAGGACGACCGGGAGAATGGCTGGGTGATCGTCCACTTGGTTGTCTACCGGTCATTCATTTGGTTGTCTATCAATAGTCACCTGCAAGATTTGATGAAAGTTAAACACTCTCTTGATTTGATGAAAAAAGTAATGCTCCCTTCATTTGATACCAATTTGGTGAAACAGTTGGAATATTGTTTTCACCAAATTTTTATCAAATTTAAATTTGATAAAAGATTTGAGTCTGAGTTGGAGATAATCTTATGTGAAAAAAAATTATTTATACAATACATTTTGTTTTATACGTGTCTATATTAAAATTTTATTTGCATGTTTTATTAATTTTTTTCGTTTTTATGCTTGTAAAAGTGGTTCTTTGTCTATGACATATAAATGATATCTCTGTCAATAATAAAATAATTAAAATTTTATTATCAATTCTAAATGCATATAACTAGCCTTTCCTACAAAGCATTCTTGTGTCCGCCACCATGCAGAACATCCATTAATCCAAGCATCAGAGGTGATAATGAATTTCTGTCTTAAAAACACAATGTTCAAATACTAATTTCAGTCACAATTTATTCCAGCTTTTGCAGAAAGGACTTTCTTCTGTTGTTTTATTTTTATTTATTTGTATTAATTTATTTTTTCTGAAAATCCTTCGTAGTGATGGAGGTGGTGAATACAAGAATCATCCTCTTCAACATTATCTTCACACTCATGGCATTCACCATCAGTCTTCCTATCCACATACTCCCTCTCAAAATGGAGTGGCTGAGAGGAAGCACTTACATCTTACTGAAACTGCTATTTCTCTTCTTCATCAATCCTCTATGCCTCTTCTTTATTGGTTTGATGCCATAGCTGCTGCCACATATTTGATCAATCGTTTACCTAGTCTTTCTCTTAATAATTGCTCTCCTTTTGAGTTGTTGTATCATACTGCTCCTGATTACTCTCTACTCAAAGTCTTTGGTTGTCTTTGCTTCCCCTGGCTTAAACCTTATGCTTCTCATAAATTGGCTCCTAAGTCGACTCCTTGTGTTTTTCTAGGATATCATCCCAGTGTTAAGGGCTGTAGATGTTTAGATTCTCAGACTGGTCACATTCATTTATCTAGACATGTTACTTTTCATGAACATGAATTTCCTTTTTCCTCTTCTACTTTTGTTTCTTCTGTTTCTTCTCTTCCTCTTTTACAGGATTTCTTTTAGTCACCCTCTCCTCAGCATAGTTATTCTCAGTCTGCTCTGGCTCCACAATCTAGTGTCCAGCCTACATCTGCACCACCACAGTCCTCTTCACAGCCACAGTCTACATCTGCCCAGCCTCAGTCCTCTTCACAGCCTCAGTCCTCTGCTCTGGCACCACCTGCCCAGTTTGCACAGCCTAGCTCTGCCTTGTCTCCTTCTGATCCTTCACCACCTGCACCTTCTGCCCATCCATCCATTCCTATTAATTCTATTTTTGTTGTTTTACCTCTTCCTCCTCCTGTTGCCATCAATTCTCATCCTATGCAAACCAGATCCAAATCTAATTCTACTTGTTTCTCTTCTACTCTTACTTCTTCTGCTGGTTCCTCTCCTTCTCCTGATATTGAGCCCATCTCTTATACATCTGCTCTTGATTCTCCAGTCTGGCTCCAAGCCATGCTTGATGAATATGCCACTCTTCAACATCAAGGCCTATTGTCTCTTGTTTCCCTACCCCCTTCCAAGCAAGCTATCGAGTGTAAATGGGTCTTCAAAGTTAAGAAGAATTCTGATGGCTCAGTTGCTCGGCACAAAGCCAGACTAGTGGCTAAGGGTTTTCATTCGCAACATGGTATTGACTTTCATGATACCTTTAGCCCTGTGGCCAAACAACCCACAATTCGCATTTTTATCTCTTTAGCTCTTCATCATCATTGGCCTCTCAAACAACTTGACATATCTAATGCCTTTTTACATGGCAAGTTGGATGAAGAAGTATACATGGAACAGCCTCCTGGTTTTGTGGATCCTTCTCAGCCTACTCTTGTTTGCAAACTTCACAAGGCTCTTTATGGTTTGAAACAGGCTCCTCGGGCCTAGTACTCTACTTTCTCCTCTTTTCTTCTCTCTCAAGGCTTTCTTCAGAGTCGTTGTGATTCTTCTCTCTTTATTCATTCTACCCTCTTCTTCCATTACCTTTCTTCTTATATATGTCGATGATATACTTCTTACTGGGTCTGATCAGTCCTACCTTAAATCCTTATTAACTCAAATGCACAATGCTTTTTCCATGAAAGAATTAGGGGATATTTCCTATTTCTTAGGTATTTCCGTTCAGTCCACTGCTCAAGGCTTCTTTCTCTCCCAGCAGAAGTATGCCTCGGAGCTTCTTCTTAAAGCTGGCATGACTACCTACAAGCCTTGTGCTACACCTACCTCAGCTAAACCTTCTCTTCCTGCTGCTGATTCTCTCCCATTCTCCCAACGTTTTCTTTTTTGCAGCCTTGTGGGTGCCTTTCAG
>JAPPVO010000014.1:77365371-77595698 GCA_030407325.1 Camellia japonica | reverse complement strand
TCAAAGAGGGGCAACTGTAGACACCCCATTTTTACCGCCTTTAAGACTTGGGCACTACTGGTTGCTTACTTGATGGTGCAGGCTATGCTATGCAAATGTTTGAGTTCTTTGGCAAGGATAGTGTCAAATCCAAACCTCACACCCCATTTTTGGACCAAAAAGATTTTAGACCTTAAAACCCTCTCTTTCAAAATATTTTTGAAACAAAGTTCCTACGATATTTCGACGCTCGCATTTTGTTAAATATTACGCTTTTCGGTAAACTGAGCAAGGGCAAAGTGGAATAAATGATGGAGAAGTGAACTCTTTGAAAAAAATCTTTAAAACATCTTGTTCAGAGGTTTGGAGTTGAGGAAAATTGGAGGAGAGTGAAGAAACCAATTTGGAGAAGAAGATGGGCATGAACCGTTAAGAGAGAGTCGAGCAGTCCTCGCTAAATCGGGCCTATCCATTTGTACACTTGGATTTCAGCTATGAGGACATCACCATTGGAAAGAATACTTCAGGGGCTTCATTTTGCACTAAGAATCTTCTCAAGCCGAGGCCAGATGAGGGAGCTATGGTTGGTTGAAGTTGGGCATTGATCCGGTTGGACCGAAACTGAGCAGTCTTCACTAAAAGAGGTATATCTCTTAGAATACTTGGAATTTTGAAGTGAGGTGTTCACATTGGAAAGAAGACTTATGGGGCTACAGTTTAGGCTCAAGAATGACCTGAAAAGGAGTCTAGATGAAGGAGTTATACCCGTTTGAAGTCGGGCCTGGAAGCAGATTTTTAGTGGCCGACCGGCCACCACAAGTAGCCGACCGACAAGACAAGTGGCCGACTGACCACGTGAAGTAGCCGACCAGCGACTAGTGTCCCAAACTCAGATATTTTGCAGATCTTTTCCCTCCAGCTGTTCTACACAAGCTCCAACTGTCTTGTAATCAGATATTTCGAGCAAATGCCCTCTTTTTTCTATATATAGAGGCTATATCTCATATATTGCATGGTTGGCAAATTTGGGAGCTTCTCTCTCTAAAATCTCTCTCTCTCTCTCTCTCTCTCTCTATAATTTTGTGAGCAAAATTTCAGTCTCTTTCTCTAGAAATCTCTCTCTAGAAATCTCTCTCTCTTCCTATATTGTGCTTAGAAGTGAGAATTTCCTACACTCTTGCAACGAGACCCTAGACCAAACGCCTCTACCTTGTTGCTGAGGTTCTTGGATGTCTTATTTGAGCTCTCAAAGCTGGTTCTAGCTCAGAGTTGAGGCTGTTTTGCTGCTGTGCTTCAAGGGTAAGGATTTACCCCTTTTAAGCTTGTTTTTGTACACTAGTTTGGGCCACCTTTGCATGCTATTTTGGCCTAGTTGTCAACTACAAAAACCTCTATTTTTAAGTGCTAAAAATGGTAGATTGAGGCTTTTTTGGAGTTAGGGGTGGTCCACCCTCCTTTGTTGCTTATTTGCTAAGCTTTGTGCCATCTTTTAAGGCCCTTCAAACAATCTTGTTTTGGCCTTTTGACCACTAAATTCCAGGGGAATTTCAGTGGTAGAAAGTTTGTTTTGAGGTCCAAAATGGGAGGGGATGGCCTCCCCTCCTTGTCCTTCTATGCCATGCGTTGTTAGCACTACAAAATAGCATCTTTTTATGGCTTATGCTAGCTTAGTTCAAGCATGTTTTTGGCTATATTTTAACATGTTATAACTCTATTTTTGGCTAGTTGGAGCACCTCTTCTTTGTTTCTTACACTTGTAGTGCAATCTTGCTTACTAGCCTAGTGTGCTTAATGATTTAGCCTATCGTTCTAGCTTGTGTTAGCTTGACTCCAGCATGTTTTTTTGGCTTTGATTTAGCATGCCTTAACTCTATTTCAAGTGGTCTTGGTCACATGTGCTTCACTTTGTATAACTATAGAGTGAATGGCCCTTACTAGCTTTGTGTTTTAAGGCTCTTAGCATGCTTTATTTGAGTTGTTTGCATGAGATGGCATCATTTAGCATGTGATTACAGAGCATATACCTCTTTCACACTCTCACATATATCAATCTTTAATGGCTTTTGAGAGTTGTGCCTTATGCCTTGCCTGTGAGCCAATATGTGCTCATGATCTTCCACTCTTTTGTGCTTTAATTTCAGCACATTTTGGCCACTATTTTAGCATGTTTGAGGTCTGTCTAAGGCAGGTTTGGCCATTTGAGCATTGTATTGCATGCCTCTAGTGTTGTGTCCTTTGCTAGTTTCAATGCTTAAGTCCCCTAACATGTTGTACATGAGTTGTTTGCATGTTAGAGTGTTGTTTTTCATGCCACCTTAGCACCGAAATTCTGCCACCTCCCACATTTCTTCACTTTTGATTTGTTTTGAGGGTTGGTTTACCTTGTGCTTGTGTTTAAGCTTGATTTCGTGTTTAAATGGCTTTAACCCTCTTATGAGGATTCCACCTAGCCAAAGGCACGATCTCTCGCATGCCTTAAGCCATTCTTTTGGTTAATCCCTCTCTCATTAGAGGACTTTCACATTGGACCAAATCAATTAAGGAATGGTTTGGTAATGTAAATGAGTAAACAAGAATTGGACAAGTAAAACATGAGCAAGATAACATATGTGTGTTGCATTGCATGTGTTTGGATCGGACATTAATCCAAACACAAGAAATGTGAGACGTTTCATACTCAAAGTGATGAAATGTGTTGCATTTCTTAGTCACCGACACCCTTGATCGTGCATGATAGGGTGGAGGCACTTTGAGTCTTATATGCGCATTCACTAAGCTTGTACAAGCTTGGTTCTTCGGCCATCATGCATTGAGATGCTTGATTGGTGGCTTGAGAGCCAGGTACCACACTCCTTTGAGCTTGAGACATGATGAGGAGGGTGGTAGTACACATATTTCTTGCCAAATACATTGTCTTGGCTCTGTTGCTCTCTGTTGCAGCAAGGGCAAAATTCTGGAAAAAGAGGTGGCCCATTGGCCACTTCAGCAGCCTATCGACCACTTGCATTGGCCGGCTAGCCAGTTGAGGTAGCCTACCGACCAGTTAAGGTGGCCGACCGGCCACCTGCAGGGAAAATTGTCCAAAGTGTTCCTGTGTTGGGGCAGATGCAATCTTGAAGTTCACATGATGTTCTGAGATCACCGCGAGTGCAAACAGAGGCAACTCATGGCAAGGCAATGCATTTTCGGGCAAAGCAAACCGAGCATGCATGTCTCCCTCCCCCTCGAGGACATTTTACTACGTTGCTTAGCTAGTTAATTTACCGGTTTTATAATTAATTAGTTAATGTGTTTAGCTAATTTAATTCATCTATGTAATATTCTAATTAGCTTAGATTAGCTAGTAAATTTAGTTTCATTTGGTTTGTAATAATTAATTAGCTAAGTTAGTTAATTAGTTGGTTGGTAATAATTAGCTTAGCTTAGCTTAGTATAGCTTAGCTTAATTATTCAGACCCTCCTTTGAGAGGGCACAATTTTGTAATAAGTGTGCGTGTGTGTGCGCATGTCTTCCAACCCCATGTCTTTGTCCCTTTTACTTACCGCTTTCGATGGTTAGTTTTAGGGCACGTTTTGATTAGCATACCTTTTGCTTGCATGCGTGCATCATTCATTTGTCTTGCATGCATTGGGCTCAGCGTATTATACAAACTGCATCGTATTTCAATACCTCTTTGAATACGTGTAACAATTGTTGCTTCATATGTCATCTTAGATAGCCGAGCCTATTAAATGCATTATTGCATGTGTTGCATTAGGCATCTAGCATAGTTAGGATCATGCATTGTTTTCTAACTAGCTTTTGTTTTGGCTTGGAGTACACTGTAAGTGTTTACGCTTTAGCATACTTGCATGAGAGTGAGTGTTGCCATGATAGCATGCTTGCCATGAGGCTATTTGCTTAAGTGATTAACTGCATGAATGCTTGTGGATGAAGGCTTGATTGCCTGAATTAGGACAATTCATCGAATGCTAGTTTTAAGCCCACTTTGCGAAGTGGCAAATCATGTTTTATGCCCACTTAAGGGTGGCAAATCTATGCTTTAGCCTACTTGCGAGTAGCACTTTCAAACCATTTTCAAAAAAACAAACATGAGTTGTTATGTTCCAATTCTTGTGATTGAGTCTATACTTGTATGCTGTGCGCATCACATAGTAAGTTAGCTAATAACCGGAATAAGAACACATGTGTTTATAAAACAACATATCATGCTTAGTAGAGGCCGATCCTTTGAACAGGCAAGCGGGGGTGCTCATTTCAGGACCTTCCCCTCTCGTACCCAAGTTTCCGAGCGGAGGCAACTTTGGTGATGACGGACACGTGGCCATTGGCACGAGTCAGGGTTTCCTAAATTTCCCAAAATAAAATATTTAGGTGGTTACTCTGTAATCTGGCAAACTAGTCCATGTTTGGCGCTTTTTCATTTAAAATTGATTTTCGAAAACCAATTGCCAGATTTGGACTCTTTGGTGTTTATCAGTCTCACATTGGACTTTATGAGATTAGATTCAGAACCGTGACAAGAGTCCGAACTGTAGGAGACGAATTCGCGCCTCTCCGAAAGGGGGGCGCCAGAAGGAAATCGAGTCCACAGGAGGCAGCCTGGTTCGAGCTGCTAGGAGCATACCCACCCACAAATCGGACGAGGATGGTGAGGTATACTTGGCTTGGAGAGTGATTCAGAGGGACAGAGCTCCAGACGGCAGAGGAGACCGAGCAGTACGCCAGGGGCTTCCTGATGTTTATCTTCAGTACCACCTTCTTTTCGAATAGATGGAATACCATTAGCCTGTATTTGCTGAGTTCCTTGGTGATCCTGCTTCGAGTTTGTTTCTACAGCTGGGGCGGAGCTGGCCTCACCACACTATATGGATATATGAGCTCTACCTCCCGTCTGCGGGGAGACCTGATTGGAGGCTACTGGTGAGCCTAGGAGGTACACATCTCAGTTCCCTCTTTCCATATTTCTTTTACTTTACAGTTCTTGCTTTACATGTATTTCAATACATGCTTTCTGCTTCGCATTTTTGTATCTGCTTAAACACTGTGCATATGTTGTGCTTTCTATTTTGCACTTTCTACATCTACTTGATACTGTACTGATTACATACCACTGCATTTTCCCTACAACTATGGGTATACGCATACTTTCCGACCCTCTCCCCGGAGCCTATTGTGGAGCTTCCGCTGACGGTGCCCTACTCGCAGATATACGATGGTCAGCTTCGCCGCAGGACTCGTGAGCCTTTCAGTTTCTTACGCTAGTACTTTGGCACAATAGGCGCCCATGAGGTAGTCCGAAAGACAGTCATTTTGCTTTGAAACTGCTCACTTTACACACTTAACAACTGATAACAACTAATAACCTGTACAACTTTTGTTTGCAGATCACATGGCAGCCCTGGGGCTTGATGCCAGGGCGGTGCGGGGCCAGTTTGCCGGTTCCTGGGCCGTCTCCTGCTACCATATTCTACTTGAGGGTTCAGTCTGTCGGGCTTGGTTCTTGAGTGAGCGCTTCTTGTGCCAGATTATGGGCGTGCCAGACCCAGTCGTCCTGATGGCTCCACCAGAGTCCATACGGTCCATAGAGAACCTATTAGTTGAGGAGGTCATCCAGTTCATGGTGAGCCTCGATGTCGACTTCTTTCGAGCAAAGGGCGACAATGAAGATTTCATCCTGACACACTTAATGCCACCCATGACAGGTGTTCGTGGAGATAAGGAGGCGGGAGCTCCTGCCGTGAGAGCGAGGCGTAGAGTGATCCGAGCGAGCAGGGCCCGTGGCAAAGGTGCTTCTCAAGCAGGGCGGAGAGCTGGTTGACAAGAGTTCCCCACTATGCTGACTTGCTGGCGACACACCAGGGAGGCCTACCAGGTCCCGATTGAGCCCACAGCGGCTGGTCATGAGCTTGTCAGGGTCTGAGGCCCGACTCCGATATCAACCACACCTCAGCACTTGTACTCCGCATTTCATTTCAGATATATCTATGGCAGATACTAATCATTGAAATTGCACTTACAGGCATCGATCGAGTATACATGTAGTGCCCTTGAGCTGATAGCATCGCTGATGCGGATGATATAGAGGAGAGAGACGCTGCTCAGCCTCTACGGTGTTCAGGTGGTTTCCTCAGTTTTACATTCCAAGCATTAACTTTTCACTGACACACTGACACTAACATCGAAAATTGAAAACTTCCCAAACTGTACTAATACGTTGCATTGATAGACCACATCTAACACATTGCACTTGCATACTGTATTTGCACACTGTATATGACTTTTGCATATACTCATTTTGCATCCTATGCTTGCATCTGAGACATATATTGTACTTGATACGTAACAACTGTCTTTTCAAATCCCACCTATGCCGATGGCGCTAGTGGGAGTTCCAGCACTTGCACCAGCAGTACCTCCTCCAGCAGCAGAGAGGAGAGAGAGACAGCCTCCGGCATGCGACTGAGTTAGAGCTAGAGGCACCTGAGACGGGGCCGGCCTTTTAGAACCCATTCTGAGTGATAATGATGATGCCAAGACGAGCGACTCTGAGGAGGCAGCGAGTCAGTGTTTAGAGTCATCTGAGAGTGGAAATGATGACGCTGGCTCAGGTTCCGAGGATGGGGGCAATGCCGAGGCGAGCTTTGAGGCAAAGAGCGGAGATGGCTCCGATTCAAACTATGGTCCAGATTCAGACAGTGGCACTGATGGAGACAGTGCCCTAGAGTCCTCTCCTCTGAGGAAGAGGACGAAGAGGGCTTCTCGGGCTTGAGGCGATCAGCACTAATGTTTGTATTTTTGCTTAGTTTCTTTTGTTTATAGTTTTAGCACATTGTACAGCTTTAGACTGGTTTTACTTACTTTAAAAACTTGCACCCCACTTTTTGTAAAAACAACCATGATCGGAATGAAAACCTGTTTTTATTTGAAAAAGTGTTGTATTTTGATTCATGAGCACCACATTCCATGAAAATGAGGTTGAAATCATTAATGGAAACCGAATGCTTGTATTGCCACAACAGTCTCAATTGGGTAATGAACCGACCAACAACTGAAATAAAAAGAAAAATACAACTCGATAAACAACACAACAACAACTCCATAAACAAAAGCAGCACAAATACAACTCGATAAGCAAAACGAAACGAATAGAACTCAACGAACTTGCTAAAGCCTAAAAGGACTCAAAACAAGACTCTAAAGCACACAAAGAACAAAACAAAACAAAAGCTCTCAACACCTTTCTAGCACAAATAAGGACAACATGCTAGAGAGGGAGACTGCTGACCACAAGTGATGATTGCCGACCATGTGAGGTGGCCTGTCGGCCACCAATAAGGCTCTGTCGGCCATCAATGAGCCTTGTTGGCCATCAATGTGAAGGTCCTCCAAAATGTTGACACCTGGCTTCCACTCACTGCCTTATCTCCTGCAAAAGGTTGGATCTCGTAGTTTCTTCATTTCAGCTGCAAATTCTTCACAAATGGAGCGGTTTTTCACTGAAAAACTCTCGAATTGGATTGCGACCTTAGATGGCTCGAAAAAGGTGAACTTCCGGGCTTTCGACGTAAATGCACTATTCCCGCTGAGTCGTTCTCCGCTTTGCTTTCCATTCCTACATCCCACAGCTAGATGTTGGAACCTGATTACACACCTCTTTAACTTCGGGGGACAAGAGATATGCCCAACAATCGAAGAATTTCAAGTGCTAATGGAATCTCGGAGCGATGAGGAAATCATACCTCAGCCTCATTTTGGGCATATCCAAGCTTTAGGACGAATGTGCGGACTTACTTTACATGAGGCTTGATCCTTGGTTCACAATAGAGAGCTGGATATTCCTAGTCTGATCCATTAATTTTCTGCCGTTGGTGACCAAGGTGATCTTCTTTGGAGGGGTTTTCAGCAACATGCCCTTTGCTTGTGCATGTTAGCTTATTTCCTTCTTGCCCATAGCTTCGGAGGGTCTAGCATTCGACTCATCACAGTGGCCCAATGTTTGAAAGAAGGCAAGAGTTGCATTGGCTTAGAATTAGCCGACACTTTGATGGGCTTAGACCCCTTCCATCGGTGAGAGACAAACAAATTCATGGGGAGTCCACTACTTCTTCAGGTAATATTTCCCACCTTTTCTAATATATGTTTCTCACATCACTCAGTATTCATGCTCTGTTTTTCTATCAAAGCCCTTTTCTCGCTTTTCTCTCAACATATATCTCTCTTTTCTTTCATCCCTTCCCAGATATGCCTAATTGACAAGCTGAAGGTAGTGGACCCTTGTCCCATATACTTAGCCCGAGCATACATTTTTCGCCAACAACTAGTGTACTTCCCGAATGAAAAATGGTGGTGCCATTAGATCTGCAATAGGTTTGCTGCTGACCTTGTTTGGCGTTGCTCCTAGCTTAATCTTACCGAAATGAGCCACAACATGACTCGGCAACCTAGCATTCAACTGATTGGCCTGACACACTATGTATTCTACTTTCTGTTCCAATTCAAATGTCAGTTTGGACATGATCAGACCTGCCCAGAGGATGGGGTAGAATACCCGGTTTCATTCCCCGTCCGAGGTCACATTTGGCTAGGTACGTCACTGCTTAGAGAACAAGAGAGCTTCTGGCTCTTGCCCCTAGTTTCAGCTGCGCACTTTCTGGTGAGTGCCTGACTTGGCTCGAAGATGAGGCACAATCCATGCCCACATCAGCATCAGAAGCTTCCACAAGCACAAGGGGGGGATGCAAGAGCACCTGACTCATCCATGCCCCTAGTTTATTTGCTTTGATCTTACTTTTCAAGTTTTATGAATGTAATAAAAGCAACTTCGATTTGTATCGAGAGTTGGAGAACTTTGTATTGAAATCAATGAAATTAAAGTTGTGAGCATTGAAAATTTTCCTTTTGGTCCAAAAATGGTCTAAGTTGTAAAAGGTAAGTTTTGAGCAAAAATCAACTCTTATCAAAACTTTTCAAAACCATTTTCTATAAGGATCACAACTTGACACGCACAGAATCTATCCTCAAGATGTACAACTCCAAATCCAAATATCACAAATTGCTCCTTGTCTGAATAGCATTGCTCAACACTGTAACCAGTTCTGAGAGAGGATCACAACCAAACATTCAGATAAAAAATATACAAAGATGACATGATCAACATATGGACAGGACAGTTGAGTTGGTGGTGTTTACAGCTGAACTACAAGATGAAGTTGCCTATCTATCCCAAAGATTGGAATCAGGCCTTACGTAGTACGGTTCAGATTCACTCGAGTATCAACACTCTCCTTTTGCGCTCTAACTTTTGCCAAGGCCGCCCTTTAGGGTTTTCAACCTTTTGTGCTCAGTTTTTCTTTATTTCCAATTTTTTATGCTCCAACTTTTGCCTAGGTCGCCCTTTCGGGTTTCCAGCCCAGCGAGCCTCTCAAGGATAGTATTTCTTCAACTTGTCCATGTTGATCGGTTGGGAAAATTCTAGGCCATCCAAGTCCATGAGAATAACAGCTCCAACTGACCAGATACTTTTGATGATGTAAGGACCAGTCCAATTGGGTTGGAACTTGCCCCTAGGATCACGGATGGGAGCTCGGTTGTCTTTCAGCACCAGATCCACTTCTTTGAGATTTTGGGACTTAACTTTCACGTTAAAAGCTCTAGCAATCCTACGTTGATAACCTTGAACATGGTACAGTGCTTTTAGCCTTCTCTAATTGAACAACATCAGTTATTCGAACCTATTATGTTGCCAGTCCGTCTCTGCAATTTGACACTCAGCCATAACTCCCAGCGACGAGACTTCTATTTCCATCGATAGAACAACTTCCAGATCATAAAAAAAAGAACAGGCGGTTGCACTAGTAAACATCCGAATTGAAGTTCTATAGCCCCAGAGTGCAAATGGTAATTTGTCTGACCACTCCTTGAGGTCTCATCCATTTTCTACAGAATATGCTTAATGTTCTTGTTGGCGGCCTCAACAGCTCCATCGGTATGCAACCGACATGTAGATGACTTATGAAAAGCCACGTTGTATTTCTCCAACAAGTCGATTACTTGTTTCTTGAAATGGGAGCTATTATCTGAGATGATCTCATTTGGGACTCCATAACGGCAAATGATGTTGTTTCGGATGAACTTAGCCACATGTGCTACCTTCAACACTGCATAAGACTGAGCTTCCACCCACTTAGTGAAGTAATCAACTACTACCAGAATATATTTACACCCATTTGATCCTTTTGGTCTAATTAAGCTGATGACGTCAATTCCCCTTACTGAGAAAGTCCATGGTGAAGTCATGTTGTACAGTTTCGATGGCGGGATGTTCATGTGATTTGCATGAATTTGGCATTTGTGGCATCGCCGAACAAAACCAATACAATCCTCCTCCACAGTAGACCAGTAGTAACCTTTCTTGAGAATCTTTCGAGCCAACATTACTCCATTCATGTGCACTCTGCATTCTCCCCTATGAATGGCCTCCATTAGGCGCTTTGATTCCTCTGCGTCGACACACAACTTGTGCATTCCCAGATGACCCCTCTTGTACAGTTTACCTCCGCAGATGATAAATTGAACGGCCATCTGCCGTATTGCCCTGTTATCTTTGATATTTTCCCCTGGTGGATAAACCTCCATTTCCAAGACATTCCAGATATCATAAAACCAAGGGTTTTGATCTTGCACTTCATCTATTGCAACAATAGTTTCGTAAGCCGACGTATATCTCTGCTCAATGATGATTGGACGCATCCGGACTCCAAACGGGATGTCTATCATAGAAGATGGAGTTAATAAGGCGTCAGCGAACCTGTTGTTCTCTCTCGGTAGATGTGTGAAGGTCAGCTTCTCAAACCTAGGAATCAGAACATCCAGGGTTTGGTGACAGATCTTCATCTTTTCTACTTTGACCTTCCAATCTCCATTTTCTTGAGAGACAACTAGGTTCGAGTGTCCAAATACGTCCAACCTTTTTGCCCCTAGTTACAGGGCGGCTTCCAAACCCGCGATGCACGCCTCATATTCTACTTCGTTGTTGAATAATTTGAACCGGAGTTTGAAGACTAGAGGCATATAGGAATTATCAGGTGCTATCAGCAACACTCCTATCCCATTACCGTATTGGTTAGATGTTCCATCAAAGTACATTGTCCAAATCTCTTCCTCGACTTACAGAATAGCTTCATCTAGGAACAGGTATTCTACAGCTTCGTCCCCTTCTATTAGGTGATCTGCAAGGAACTCAACTACTGGTCTCCCCCTGACAGACTTGCGAGTAACATACTTCAGATCAAAGTCGGAGAGGAGAAGCAACCAACGGGCTAGCTTACCCATAAGCACTGGTTTCTCAAAAAGATATTTGATGGGATCTAATCTCGAAACTAGAATTACGGAGTGAGCTAATAGGTAGTCCCTCAACTTCTTAGTAGCCCACGCCAAGGCTAAACAAGCTTTTTCCAGCGGGGTATAACAGGTCTCATAATCCAACATTTTCTTACTCAAGTAGTAGATGGCTTTCTCCACCCTATCGTCAGATTCCTAAGCAAGCAAGCATCACATCGTTGTGTCTGTAACTAACAGATACAGAATCAAGGGCTTCCCCGGCTTTGGCGGCAACAACACAGGTGGCTTCTGAAGGTACTGCTTGATCTGCTGAAAAGCGAACTGACATCAATCATCGCATTAAAATTTCTTTCCTTTCCTTAGGAGACGAAATAGTGGTTCACAAGTCAAGGTTAATTTAGAAGTAAATTGGCTTATGAATTGCACTTTACCCAGAAAGCCTCGCACCACCTTTTCAGTCCTTGGTTGTGGCATTTCTAAGATGGCCTTGATTTTGGAAGGATCTACCTCGATGCCTCTCTGTGTAATCAAGAAACCCAGTGTTTTCTTTGCTGTTACGTCGAAAATATACTTCTGTGGATTCAACCTCAGTCTGTATTCTTTGATCCATTGAAAGAACTTTTTCAAGGCGGTGTAGTGGCCCTCTCTTTCTTTGGAGTTGACGATCATGTCGTCCACGTACACTTTGACCTCTTTGTGGATCATATCATGCAGAATTGTGGTTGCAGTCTATTGATAGGTAGCTCCAGCATTATTCAGCCCAAACGGCTTCACTCGATAGCAATAGGTTGCCCATGGCGTAGTGAAAGTAGTTTTCTCTCTGTTCTCGGATGCCATCAAAATCTGGTTATACCCGAAAAATCCATCTATGAAGGAGAGCAATGCATGACCCGCGGTGAAGTCCACTAATTCATCGATGTGCGGCAAAGGAAACTCATCCTTCAGACTAGCCTTATTTAGATCTTCGAAGTCCACATACACACTCGAATTCTGCTGTCTTTCTTTGGCACTGGAACAATGTTGGCTAGCCAAGTTGGATAATCAAATACTAGCAAAAACCCTATATCTATCTGCTTGGTGACCTATTTCCGAATCTTCAAAGCCTAATTTGGTCGTATTCTTCGCAACTTCTATTTTATGGGTCGGGCCTCGAGGTCAAGAGGGATCCGATGCTGTAAAATCTTAGGATTGATGCCAGGCATGTCTTCGTAGGACCACGCGAAAACATCTTTGAAATCTCTTAATAAAGCGACTAAGTGCTCGCACTCCTCCGAAGACAACATGTACCCGATCTCGACCAGACGCGGATCCTTCTCAGTACCCACATTAATTATAATGATTTCAACAGAGAGGGGTTTTGAAAACCTCTCGTCCTCTTGATTAATTAAATTTTTCAAAACCAGAGGAATTCCTTTCTCGTCATTTTCATCAAAATTTTGAAAATTATGATCAATGCAACAAATAAAAGGCATAGAAAATTACTCAGAATCTACAGTGGCATTCTCTTTCAAAAGGTCTAGCTCATCCAATTCCTCGGTTACAACCGACTCAAAGGAAAAAGAAAAGGACGACCTGGACAAAGCCTCGGCATTCGGGTTATTAACCCTAGGAATACCGGACCCAGACTCAGAAAAATCGGAATCAGATTCTAATTCCACAGACTCTTGGAATCAGATTTTGGCTCAGTACCCGACTCAGGACTGCTAGACAGGTAGCCCTCCTCCAACTGCCAAACAGGGGATGGTGCGTCTGATGCATCCAAGATACTGCTAGAAGGGTTTGCACCTAGTTGGTCCCCGATCATGGAAATGGTCAGGTTATCTCCCAAGCTCTCTAAGTCGATCGGAGGATCCGAAAGGAGGTATGCCAGTGCTGCTCCTACTTGAAGCTCATTGCTGTCGGAATCACCTTCTGTGCTCTTTATAGCTTCAACGGTTAGCTCAAGTTGTTCCTCTGTATCACTCTCTTGCAGCTATAAGCCAAAGAAAATCTCCAATCCGAGAACTTGCAGCCTCTTAGAGTTGAACCAGGGCTCGGGGAAACCATAGAATGCGAAGTCTTCACCCTCTCAGACAAAATAGCCATTCAGGGTTCCCTGGATTGGTCTATGCACAAGTTCATAGCGCTTCCTGGTCTACTTAGCTCTGGCTCTTCCTGTCATCTCTTTCCCTTTCCTTACCCAGTCCTCTTCGGTAGGCGCGTAGCCAAGACCAAAGGCATGCAGGTTATGTGGCACATCGGCCAATGCAATGACGCCTTTTCGGCCGCTTCTTCCCAACCCCGTTCCTGGCATGTGTTGGATCTTGTTCATGAAGAATATAGATTGGGTGCTGACATACAACCCTCATCAATAGCCAAGATATTCTGAACTATCCGGGCCACAGCCAAGGTAAACCATGAAAGAAAAACATCTTCTTTGCCATGTACAATCTCCAGCACACGCGTAGTTACCTCTGGCGGAGGATGTATATATGAATTCCCGAAGTCTATGGCCACCCCATTCCCATGGGGTTACTTCGGCATTTTCTGGAGAGTGGAAGAGACAACTTTCACTTGGTGCAGCCAAGGTCGCCCAAGTAGTAAGTTAAAAGTGGCCGGAACATCCAGGACATGGAAGTCGATGTTCTGTTGAGCTGGGCCAATCTGAATCTGCACTATTCCCATCACCTCTTTGCTTGTATTGTCATACGCCCGGATCAATTGGGCTGTAGGCACAAAATAAGCTGGTTTTATGCCAATAGAATAAGCCGTGCGACAATGATAGACGTTGATTGCTGACCCAGTGTCGACCAATACCACTAGTATCCACTTTTCTCTGCACTCCACTGATATGTATAGGGTTGTTGTGTGCAGTGCCTTCTGGCGGTAGTTCCTTGTCGGAAAAGGTCAAAGTTGGCGCAACACCTCCCGATAAGACTAATCGCACTAGTTGTTCCAAGGTGGTGTCGATAGAAAATTTAGCTTCATCCATTGCTAATAGTACAGCCTCTTTGTTCACTTGGATGTCCAAGTCGTAATTGGTATAAAAAATGGGGTGTCTATAGTTGCCCCTCTTTGACAGAACTCGAAGTCATAAAATGACGTGAGTGAATGTCAAAGCTCGAAGACGACCCATTTTGACAAGGCCGTAAGACTTGGACAAACAATCAAGATAGAAGCAAATGGTTGCGCCCACAGGTTGCCTATGTATCCTTTTGTAAGGAATCAAAGCAGCGTAGTTCTGGGACAAAATGCAAATGATATGCATAATGCAACTTTGAAAGCAGGACTCACACACTTTGCGAAGCCGGCTACTTTGTAAACTCATGATCATTCAAGATGATAAAATAAGCAATAACATGATATAATATATGAACATATGAATGAGAAGCTTCAAACAAACCAACACAGAAAAGAAAAAAACACACTCTAACCACGTTAAAACAAGATACGAGGAAAGAAAACACCGCTCAGGGTCGCATTTCACGTATCCTGTGAAACTGAGAAAATTGCACGGGGTCGTGTTTCACACGCCTTAAGAAACTGAAAATGAAAATCGCTCGGGGTTGCGTTTCACACGTTTCGAAAAACAAGAAAGACCGCTCGGGTTCACGTTTTACGCGTCCCGAGATACTAGAAAACCAGCTCGGGTTCACATTCCACACGTTCCAAGACACCAGAAAACTGCTCAGGCTCACGCTTCGCATATCCTAAGATACAACCCGCCCAGGCCCGCGCTTCGCGCGTCCCAAGATACAACCCGTCCGGGGCCGCATTTCGCGCGTCCTAAGATACAAGAAAACCGCTTGGGCTCGCGCTTCACACGTCCTGAGATGAAACCTGCCCAGGGCCGCACTTCGCAGTTTCTGAGACACAAGAAAACCGCTCGGCCTCGTGCTTCTCACATCCTGAGATGAAACCTGGCCAGGGCTGCGCTTCGTGTGTCCTAAGATATAAGAAAACTGTTCGGGGTCATGTTTCACGCGTCCTGACCCGCCCAGGGCCGCGTTTCGCGCGTCCTAGGATACGAGAAAACCGCTCAGGCTCGCGCTTCGCACGTCCCAAGATAAAACAAAGGGGTATGCGATAGATGCACAATGGTAACAAGTGCAATAGATACACAAAAGGATTAAGTCAATTCAGTGACAACGCATATTCTATGCAAGATGGATAACCGATGTATTAAAAGCATGTTCTATGTAAGAAACAAAAGCATAAGCATATTCTATACATGAAATAAAAACATAATCTATGTATGATTGACAGCATGTTCCATGCAAGAATTGACAGCATGTTCTATGCAAAATTGATAAATGACATATGATGTATGTGTAGCATTTGACCAAAACGAATAAAATGATACTCGATGGCAACCTCCGATTTACCTCTTGGAGATGTGGCAACATGTTGAAAAAGGATACACCTCGTTCATGTTGGCAAGTGATGCACATCATGCACCAAAACGCAATTTTGAGCTTCCCTTGAAACATTCTGAACCAGACAATGAACCTTCCTCGCAATTCTTGGGAAACAAAGACACAAAACAGCATTAGGACTTAGAGAAAGGCCACCGGCCACCTGCCGGCCACAGGGGGATACTGCCGGCCATCTACCGGCCATCAAGAGGTCTTGCCGGCCACCGATGGTAATAGGGGGTCTTTCAGTCTTTTCACCGTTCGGTCTTTAAGTATAGACCTTGACTTCTCATTTTCTCACTTCTCTAGGTCCAAAATCCTTCCCTCTCTCTCTTTAGACAGTTTCCCTCTCTAGATCCGATCTTTTTGCGTATTTTCCAACGCCCCACGCATATTTTCTTCGCTACATCCTCTTGATTCTCTTCACTTTGAACCGATTGGATTTTGGTTTCGACACTTTTTCCTCATTTTCAACCTTCTAGGCTTGTTTCCCTTGAGTTTCTCTCCGGTTTCGTGAACTTTCCCGGGCTTTGACTTTTCTCCCATTTTCTCTCTCTTAGGGTTGAGTTTTTGCAAGTTTACACTCTTTTCTCCATTTTTCTTCACCTTTCACCCACTTTTAACCCATTTTCCAGATGGCCGATGATATACCACATGACGGGGCTCCTCTAGAGCTTCCCTCCGTATTCCCACCTGTTGCTGAGGCAGAGGAGCCGGTCATTGCCGAGGCTGGCGAGGTAGCTCATGGTATCGAGGCCGACCTCGAGGTGGAGTTTGATCCTGAGCTTGAACCGGAGCCGTTACCATTGAGGGTACGACCTTTTGATCTAGCGAGGTATCATCCCCGCACACATATCTTGCCAGCCGGTGGCATTAGGTGCTTTAGCGACTTCGTTCTCGGTGTATTGGAGGACCTCTTGTTGAGGGAGTCGGGTTCCCACCTTTCAGAGAGCGCCACAGAGGTATGAACTCTATTTTCATGCATTCCTGCCTTTAACCTGCATTTCTTGCACTGCCTTTCATCTGACTGTACTTTCATCATTTTCTACTACATTTCTTGCACTGCCTTTCATCTAATTGTACTTTCATCATTTTCTTACCTGATTCGTCTGTTCTTTGCTACAGGGGGAGTCTCATGCCTTCAGAGGGTACGGAGCTATGACTGCGACAGACTGGTACGACGAGCTCCCTGTCAGGGTTTATGACATTGTGGACGAGACTGGCTTCGGCTTCTTTTGCTCTGGCCTGACACGGATCATCGTGAGTCGTCCTCTTCTGGGAGCACTTGTGGAGAGGTGGTGCGACACCACCAACTCCTTCCACTTCTCCACTACTGGGGAGATGACGATGACTCCCTACGACTTCACCATGATTACCGGCTTAGGAGTTGGGGGTGATCTAATCCCTTTCGACACTACTATGGGGGAGTGGCAGGCTGCCTAGATCGAGCTACTGGGAGCACGTCCTTGTATCGGACAGCTATGGTCAGATATAGCTGGTTCGTTGAGCAGTTCAGGGGGAGCGAGCCCGAGACATTAGACGAGATGGAGCAGTACGCTAGGGGCTTTCTGATGTTTGTCCTCGGTACCACCTTGTTTTTGAACAGGTGGAATACCGTCGGCTTTTATCTATTGAGTGCCCCGGTGACCCTTCCCCGGGTGTGCTTTTATGATTGGGGCGGTGCTGGCCTCGCTACCCTATACAGATATATGAGCTCTACCTCCCGATTGTTGGGAGAGCTGATCGTAGGCTACTGGTAAGCCTGGGAGGTATGCACTTCAGTTCTCTCTTTGTACTTTACATTTCCTACTTCAGATTTTCTGCTTTATTTCTGGTCAACACTTGTGCTTTCCGCGTTGCACTTTCTGCATCTCTTCATCCTGTACGCTTTCTGCTTTGCACTTTCTGTATCTATTCATGTTGTATGCTTTCGGCTTTGCACTTTTGTATCTATTCATACTTTGTTGATCACATATTACTGCACTTTCCTTGCAAATGTGGGTTTATGCTTATTTCCCAGTTCTTGCCCCAGAGCCCATGGAGGAGCTCCTCCTGGCAGTTCCTTACTCGAGGTGATATGATCACAGATGTCAGGACAGGAGCTGTGAGTCGTTCGCATTCTTCCGCCATTATTTCGACATAGTGGCCACTCATGTCGTAACCCAAAACACAGCCATTTCTTCTTTACAACTATTTTGATTCACACTTTAGCAACTAACTGCAACTAACAATTTGTACACTCTCTATTTGCAGATCATGTGGCAGCCTTAGGCCATGATGTCGGCTGGGATTTGGGACCAGTACGGAAGGGCTTGGGCCACTTCTTACTTCCGCATTCTACTTGAGGGCCCTGTCTGTCAGGCCTGGTTCTTGATTGAGCAGTTTGATCGATAGACCACAGGCTTACCGGACTTGATCGTTCCGATGCCACCGCCAGAGTCTATGAGATCAGCAGACAACCTATCCGTTGATGCAGTCACTCAATTTATGGTGGGCTTGGATGATGATTATTTCAAAGTAGAGGGCGACTATGCGCCCTTTATTCCAACTCATCTCATGCCACCTTTGACAGGCACTCGTGGAAGCAAGGGGGCAAGGGCTCCTGCAGCGAAAGAGGTGCGTAGGGCGACTAGGGCCTGTGCTAGAGGGGCTCCCCTGGTAGGGCAGGGCACCAGTTGGCCAGAGCTTCCTACAACACTGACATGTTGGTAGCATACTGGGGTGGCTTACCAGATCAAGATTGAGCTTGCAGCGGCTGGTCACGAGCTAGTCGGAGTTCGGGGTCCGTCTCAGGTATGGACTATACTTTTCCATTTGCATTCCATATTTTATTTCAGATATGTTCATTCTAGACATTGATCATCCAAATGCATTTGCAGGCATCCATAGAGTACATAGGGAGTGCTCTCGAGCTGATAGCCTCCTTGATGGGAATGGTATAGAGGAAGGAGACGCTGCTCGGTCTCTACGGCATCTTGATAATTTCCTCAATTTGCACTTCATGTTCTCAAATTTCTATTGATACACTAACATTTCAACTGTAGTCTATTGTATCTGACACACTATATCTAATATACTGCATTCACACATTGCACTCATACTACATCTGACTTTCGCATACCGCTTATTATGCGTACTATGCTTGTATCTGATACACAGACTGTGACTGATATGTTGAAAACTGTCCCTTCATATCGCACCTATACCGATCGCTCTGGCAGCGACAGCAGCATCAGCATCGGCAGTACCTCCTCCAACAGCAGGGAGGAGAGGCAAAGATAGGGACACCCTAGGCCAGAGCAATCCTCCAGAGCCCATCTTGAACAATGATGATGCTGAGGCCAGTGACTCTGAGGCGGCAATGAGTTAGCATTTTGAGTCATCCGAGAGTGGAGACGACGATACTGGCTCGGGTTCTGAGAGCGGAGGTGATGATGCCGAGGCGGTTTCTAGAGTAGAGAGCGGAGACGATGCCAGCTCTGGTTCTGGCTCAAAGACTGATTCAGACAGCGGCGCTGATGGAAATAGTGCCCGAGTGTCCTCTCCTCTGAGGAAGAGGACAGAGAGGGCTTCTCGGGCTTAAGGCGACTGACGCTGATTTTTGATTTTTTGCTTAGTTTCTTTTTGTTTGGTAGCATTAGCAAATGTATAGCTTCAGATAGGTTTTATTTTGCTTTAAAACTTGTACTCCTCTTTTGTAAAAACCATGATCGGAATAAAACCGCGCAGTTTTTTTTTTATTTATAAAAAGTGTTGTTATTTTTTACATCATAAGCACCATATTTGCAAGAAATGTACATGGAATCGAAATGGCCAGAGCACGCTTGATTGAGATAATGTTCTTAATCAGGTGATGAGCCGACCAACAAACGAAATAAAAAATACCAAATACAACTCGATAAGAAAAACAACTCGATAAACAATGCAAAAACAACTCAAGTACAAATAAACAAACTTGCTAAAACCAAAAAGACTAAAAAAAAAAAAAGACCTTGAAATACTCAAAAATCAAGACAAAATACATGCTTTTAGCATTGCTTAGCACATAGGTGGACGGCAGACCTGAAAAGAAGGTTGTCGGCCAGAGATAGAGCCTACAGGCCATATGTCGACCACAAAAGGTGGCCTTGCTGACCATCAATGTGGTATGCCGGCTACCTACCAGCCACCTGTCGGCCATGAAATGTGGGAATCAGTAGATTGTTGATAGCTGGCTTCCACTTAAAGTCTTATCTTCTACAAAAAGTTTCATCTTTTTTAATTCTTCTCTAGAACTTCATTTCAGCTGCAATTTTTTCACAAATGGAGCTATTTTTCGCCAAAATGCTCTCAGATTGGATTGCGACTTTAGAAAACTCGGAAAAGGTAAATTTTTGGGGTTTCGGCATAAATACACTTTTTTCGCTGAGCTGTACTCCACTTTGTATTATGTTCCTTCATATCGCGGCACGATGTTGGGACCCGATTACACATGTGTTTAGCTTCGAGGGACAAGAAATATGCCCAACAATTGAAGAATTTCAGGCACTAATGGAATCCCAGCGCGATGAGGAAATCACACCTCAGCCTCGTTTTGCCCATGTCCAAGCTTTGGGACGGATGTGTGGGCTCACTCAACACGAGGCTCGATCTTTGGTCCACAACGGAGAGCTGGACATTCCCAGTTTGATTCATCACTTTTCAGACATCAGTGACCGAGGTGACCTTCTCTAGCGAGGTTTTCAACAACATGCCCTCTGCTTATGTATGCTTGCTCATTTTCTTCTTGTCCCTAGTTTCAGTGGGTCTGGTATTCGATTGATCGCAGTGGCCCAAGATCTAAAAGAAGGCAAGAGTTGCATTAGCTTGGTGCTGGCCCAAGATACTACTTAATCTGCTCAAAAGCAAATTGACATCGATCATCCCATTGAAATTTCTTTCCTTTCTTCAGGAGACCAAACAGTGGTTCACAAGTCAAGGTTACTTTAGAAATAAACCGTCTTATGAATTGTACTTTACCCAAAAAGCCTGGCACCTCCTTTTCAATCCTTGGTGGTGGCATTTCTAGGATGGCCTTGATTTTGCAAGGATCTACCTCGATGCCCCTCTGTGTGATCAAGAAGCCCAATATTTTCCCTGCTGTCATGCCAAAAGTACAATTCTACAAGTTCAACCTCAGTCTGTATTCTCTGACCCGTTGAAAGTATTTCTCCAAGGCAGTGTAGTGGCCCTCTCTTTCTTTGGATTTGACAATCATGTCATCCACGTACACCTCGACCTCTTTATGGATCATATCATGCAGAATAGTGCTTGCAGCCCTTTGATAGGTAGCCCCAGCCTTCTTCAACCCAAATGGTATCACCCTATAACAATAGGTTTCCTACGGCGTAGTGAAGTCGGTTTTCTCTCTATCCTCACGCGCCATCAGAATTTGGTTATACCCAAAAAATCCATCCATGAAGGAGAGCAATGCATGGCCCGTGGTGAAGTCTACCAACTCATCAATATGTGGAAGGGGAAAATCATCCTTCGGACTAGCCTTATTCAGATCCCTAAAGTCGACACAGACTCTAATTCTGCCATCCTTCTTTGGGACTGGAACAATGTTGGCCAACCACGTTGGATACTCAGACACAAGCAAGAACCCTACCTCAATCTATTCGGTATCTTCTTCCTTAATTTTCAAAGCCCAATTTGGACATATTCTGCGCAACTTTTGCTTCACGGGTCGGGCCTCAGGGTCAAGAGGGATCCGATGTTGTACAATCGCAGGATCGATTCTAGGTATGTCCTCGTAGGACCACGCGAAAACTTCTTTGAAATCTTTTAATAAAGTGACTAAGCGCTCGTGCTCCTCTGAAGACAACGTGGACCCAATCTAGACCAGACGTAGATCCTTCTCAGTACCCACATTAATAGGAATGATTTCACCAGCAAGGGATTTTGCAAACCTCCCCTCCTCTTGACTAATCAAAATTTTCAAAACCAGAGGAATTCCTTCCTCTTCGTTTTTGTAGACGTCCCCGAACGCCCCGGGAGGGTTAAGTCCCGTTCTGTTCATATTGGGTTCACTATAGTTTGGACTCAAATTGTCACGGTTCTTAATCTGAACCAAAGAGTCCAACTCTGGCAAATCGTTTTGAAGAAAAATAGATTTTTGAAAAGTAGTGCGAAACATGGACTGCTTTGCCAGATTACAGAGTCGCCACCTAAATATTTTTTAATGGGGGAATTTAGGAAACCCTGACTCGGTGCCGAAGGCCACGTGTCCGTCATCACCAAATGTCTTGGCTCGGGAGCTTGGGTACGATCGGGGAAGGTCAGCTATGAGCACCTCCTTTCGCCCGGTCCGAAGACCGGCCTCTACTAACCGTGATATCCGATTTTGAAAACATTACATGCTCTTATACCGGTTATTAGCCTAGATTTACTACGTTATGCGCACAGCAAACAAGTATAGACTAGATTGCCTAATTTGGAAATAAACATTGCATATCCGTTTGTTTTGAAAGCGTTTTGGAATTTGCTACTCGCAAGTAGGCTAAAATACGGATTTCAATGAGTTATTCCAACTCAAGCAATCCAACCTCCACCCACAGGCATTCAAACAGTTTATCTCATATAAGCATTTAGCCACATGGTAATCATGCTGTCATGTTAACATTCACACGCATGCGAGATGCTAAAGCGTAAATACTTACATCGTACTCCGTGCCAAAACAACAAACTAGTTAGCAAACATGCATGTCCTAGTTCATGTTAAGTGACTAATGCAACACAGGCAAGGATGCAATTTAGAGTAGGCTCAGCTAACCCTAAAATGGCATGTGAAATGCAATCATTTGATGCACGTATTCAATCTGGAATTGAAAATACTATGCAGTTTGTATGATGTACCGAGCCGGTGCATGTTAACAAATGCATGGGTGCACGCATGCATTGCATAAGGTATGCTAAAATAGACGTGCCCTAATCTACCATCATAAGCAGGTAAATAAAAGGGAAGAAAGAAATGGGGTTGGAAGACATACACACACTCACCCACACTTATTACAAATTTGCCCTCACTCGGAGGGACCGAATAATAATACAGTCCAAAAGAATAAATGAATAAATTATTACAAAATTCTAATTATTAAAATTAAATCAAATAAATAAAAGAAATGGGGCCTCAGCCCTGCCTCGGGATGTGCGAATGATGCATGCTCGATCCAACTTGCCCGGAAAACCCGCACCATGCCACTGCTGCTTCTGTTTCTACTGCCCTGCCTCTCCAAAAATTACCAAAGTCCCAGAACACCTTCCTTGCATACTGCTGAGTGCCACCGGCTGAAGGAAGTGACCACCGGCTGCTTAAATTGGCCACCGGCTTCTTGTAGGGTTTATCGGCACAAAAAGTGTGCCGGTCGGCACATTGTTCTGCCGGTCGGCAGAAAGTTCCTGGAGAGGACAGTTTGACAGCAGCAGCAAACCAGCAATGCATGGCATGGATTTTGAGCATATGTAAGCATGGCCAATGCCTCCTATCATGCTTGGGGACTCAATGAGGCATGACTCTTGGTTCTTGGGCCATCAATTATGCATCTTGATGCATGATGGCCTAAGGAACCAAGGTTGCATTTTAATGGTAATGCATGCAAACAAACAAATAAAATCCAAGGCCTTATCATGAGCTAGTCAAAGGTCTTGGTGACCAAGAATTGAGACGAGTTGCACCACTCGAAGTGTGAACTCCTCTCAACCCTATGCTTGGCTTGACAATCCCCAAGCCAAGCCATGGAATGCATGTATGCAACATGGCTCAAATGATGCAACAATGGGACTAAGATGCAAGGCATATCAAGTGTCATGCAACTATCACAATAGGCATGCAAAATGCTAGAGCATGCAAGGTATAAGTGGCATGCAAACAAGGGCCAATCAAGCAATGGGACCAACCTACTACAACATTCGATGAACCGAGCATACATCAAGTATATAATGAACATACAATGGTGGCCTTAACTTCAATGGGGCAGCCCTCAAACCACCCCAAAACAGTGGCAAAACATGCCCAAAATGATGACCAAAATGCTATACAAATCATGCGAAGTAATGAGCCTAAACCTAAGGCACTAAAGAGAGTAACTTACCACCATTATCAAGGCCATTCATGACATGTATCTAACAACCGAAAATAGACTTTTATCATGCAAAATGACACCCAAATCCCCTTGATGACAACCCAAAAAGCACTAAACAAACAAGCATGCATGAAGCCTATTCCTAGGCATAAAAGGGACACACCCTTGGAGCATGAAAATGGTCACATATGTAAACATACACACATGATTTATGGACTGAAATAAGGTCACAAATGATGCCAAATCATGAGGATGATCAATGTTGAACATGCTAGGGGCCAAAACACACAAGGCTTACAAGCCTAAAATGCAAAGCAACTATGTCAAGCACACTATACATGGCAAAATCAGTGGCTCACAGCCCTTATACATGGTAATATGATGCTAATACCCTCATGGAACCAAGCTAAATCATGCAAAGAACATGGCCTAGATGCATGGCATGCTTTTAAGCATAAGAGAGCATTTCAAAGTAAGTATGAGAGGCAAGTTAAAGGCCATAAATCTAACCTAAAACAGAGGCATAACATGTCATATTAACTACAAATATGCTCTGAAATGAAGCCAAAACTCACCATGCACACATGCTATTCTTTAGGCCCAAAACAAGGGCAAGCAAAGGACAAAGGGGAGAGGGGTGTCCCTCCCTACATGTGGCCTAAAATCATCTTCCTCACCACTGAAAACCCACTGGTTTTCAATGGTGAGAAGGCCAAAAACACCAAGTAAAGGCCTTAGGAAAAGGCACCAAAAATGGCCAAATAGGGCCTAATAGGATGAGCCTCTACCCAAACCACAAAATGACCTTAATGAAGGTTCAAGATCAAGTAAAAACAAGAGTTTTTTATGTTATAGACAAAGCTCAAAACACAAAGCAAAAGGGGTAGAAACTTGTTGCAAGAATGGGGAATATAAAGTAATAAGCTCACCCTTGAAGATCCTTTGAAGAACAGGTGGAGCAGCCCTCCTTTAGTGATCAAAACCAGTCCAAGATCACACAAAACAAACCTCCAAGCCTCCTAATCTCGGATTAAGGTGTAGTAGTGTGTGTAATGGTGCAAAAGTAAGGTAAAACCACACTTTTTGGGCCTAAAACACACACACAAGGATGATAGATATAGAAGTATAGATATATATGGATGTATATCAGAGATATATGTATAAGCTCTGGTTTTTTAGGTCTAAAGTGGCTAACCCTTGTAAAGGGAGATGAATGGATGTATATATAGGCAAGAATACTTAGTGGCTAAGCAAGAGGGGGGGGTTCAAGGGATTCAAGGAGTTCAAGTGAGTCAAGGCTTCTTGGAGAAGCTAAGACAGCTGGCCAAGCTTCTCCAAGAAGCTTGGCCAAGGGTTCAAGCTCCTAGAGGAGAGAGGGGGTCAAAGGGACCAAAGGATGCAAACCCGGGTATGGGGAGTGGCGATAGTGCATTCCAGCTGTCACAGCTGGCATGCACCATCCCTGGGGGTGCAAAGGGGTCACACCGACCAGCCAAAACAGTCACTGGCACAAAAGAGTGCCGGTCGGCATCATACAATGCCGACCGACCAAAGGTTTTGAGAAATAAGTGCCGGTGGCCACTAGGGGGGGCCAGTGGAGGTGTGGGGCAGCCGGTGGGCTTCAGGGATGGCTAACAAGCCTCCCCCTACCCTCAGAGGCAAAAACACACAAGTCTTGGTACAAAACCAAGCACAGAATAAACCGGTTGAGAGGTCCTGAGGCACGACGCGCAGCCGGGACCTCCGGGAACTCAAAACAAACACCACATGGATAATCACCGAGTGTTCCAATGGTGACGTCCAAGTCTTGAGGACGGTCAAAAATGGGGTGTCTACAGTTTTCATTAAAATTTTGAAAATCTTGGTCAATGCAATAAACAAGTGGCACAGAGAAATACTCAGAATCAGCAGCGTTCTCATTCATAAGATCTGGCTCATCTAGCTCTTCGGTTACAGCCGACTCAAAAGCAAAAGAAAAAGAGGACCTGGACAAGACGTTGGCATCCGAGTTATCACCCCCAGGAATATCGGACTCGGACTTAGAAGAACCGGAATCTGATTCTGACTCCACAGACTCTGTGGAATCAGATTCTGGCTCATCACCCGATTCAGAACTAGATAGGTAGCCCTCCTCCAGCTGCCAAACAAGCGATGGTGCTTCAGATGCATCCAAAATGCTGGTAGATGGGTTCACACCTGGTTAGTCCACGATCGTGGAGATGGTAAGGTTATCCCCCAAGCTCTCTAAGTCTGCCGGAGGATCTGAAAGGAGACATGCAGTACTGCCCCTATTCCAAGTTCGCTGTTGTCCGAGTCACTTTCCATGCTCTTTTCAGCTTCAGCAGTTGGCTCAGCCTTTTCCTTGGCATCACTGTCTTGCAACTGTAGGTCGAAGAAGATTTCAAAGCCAGGAACACGCTGCTTCATAGAATTCATCCAGGGCTCGGGAAAGCCACAAAATGGGAAGTTTTCACCCTCCTGAACAAAGTGGCCATTCAGTGTTCCCTGGATTGGCCTGTGAACAAGCTCATAGCGTTTCCCAGCCTGCTTGGCTCTAGCTCTGCCTTCCATCTCTTCCCTTTTCCGGACCCAATCCTCTTTGGTAGGCATATAGCCAAGACCAATGGCATGCAGATTATGTGGCACATCGGCCAATGCTGTGATGCCTTTCCGGCCACTTCTTTCCAGTCCCATTCCTGGCACATGTTGAAGCTTATTCATGAAATAGATTGATTGGGCGCTGACATACATGCCTTCACTAGTTGCCAAGATGTTTTGCACCACTCGGGCCTCGACCAGAGTAAACCTTGAAAGGAATACATCCTTCTCACCATGAACGATCTCCAACACTGGTGTAGTTACCTCTGGCGGAGGATGTATGGATGAATTCTTGAACACAATCGCCACTCCCTTCCCATGAAGGTATTTCAGCATTTGGTGGAGGGTAGAGGAGACTACTTTCACCAAATGCAACCACGGTCTCCCTAGCAGTAAGTTGAAGGTGGTTGGGACATCCAGGACATGGAACTCGACATCCTGCTGAGCTGGGCCCACCTGAACTCTAATTTGTACCATGTCCATAACCTCCCTGTTGGTATTATCATACGCCCGAATCACTTGGGCTGTGGGCACAAAGTTTGCTAGTTTAAGACCGATGGCATAAGCTGTGCGGGAAGGACATACATTGATAGCTGAACTGGGGTCAACTAACATCACCGGTACCCATTTTTCTCTGCACTCAATTGATATGTACAAAGGTTTGTTGTGTGCTGAGCCGTCTGGTGGCAGCTCTTTGTCAGAAAAGGTTAGGGTTGGCCCGGCACCACCTGGGAAGACCAATCCAACTTGCTGTTCAAGGATAGTGTCAATGGACAGTTTGGCTTTGTCCATTGCTGATAATGCAGCCTATGCAGGAGGCCATGAGCAAACCCCAAATTGAGATGTCGGCTTGGATCTTTTTCAGTTGCTTCAACACTACATCTTCCTCCAACTGCTTCTCTTTCAATTTCTCAACCTCTCTATCTTTCCCAGAGGCCTCAGCTTGGTCTAAGTGCAGTGGCTTGAAATACTGCTCACTTCTTGTTATGTGATCAATCTCCTCAGCGTATCTCGTGTCGTCTGGTAGAGACTCATCCCAGTCTTCATCGGTATAGGCCAGATGTAGATCATCGTCCTCCCACCATACACCTCTGACAACTGACAAACAATTGTCCGGCTCCGTTCTGATCACTCTTACGTCATAAGCATCCCCCACAGGGTGTTGGGCTATTCCATCTTTCTGGTTGTCTTCCATTTTCTCTTGTTCAAATTGCTTCAACGCAGCTTCCTGTTTTGTGTCCGCTGTACTCGCAGTACCCAATTCCTAAGCTAAATTCTTGACGTCGATGCTGTCTGGCAATTTCCTCTTTTCATCGACCATTCCGGCCATTGCAGCAATTCTTGCTTCCTTTTCTTTTAGTTTTGTTTCAGTTCCTTCTTCCGTGTCTAGTTGATCACTCAACCACCCTAAGTTGTCCGTCGACCCCTTCAAATCGAACCAGTCAATTTGCACTTCCCTTTGATCTTGTTCATCATAGAACTGTAGATTGTCTAAGTCCTCCTCTAGTTCCTCCAAATCATCCAATCCTTGACTGGGACCATTCTCTCTAACCACATTGATTTCCATCATAGTTGGCAACACCAATTCCGATTTGGCTTGATCAATTGACACAATATAGCAGCTTGGATTGTACACCCCCTCTGACAAGTCCTCAGAGCACTCAACCAGTGGACTCGTACTCTCCTTTAAGGCCAGCTTCCCTTCTTCTACCACTATCACCACCACGGGTTCAGGTTGAAGTGTGGATGTGTCCACCATGCACAAATTTGTGCTTTTAGGAATCAACAACGTCTGTCTGGGTAGGTGGGAAGGGGTAATATATACGTTGAGGTCGTAGGGGAGGGCTAGTGTATAGATTAGATTTAAATTGTGAGGTGGGGGAACTTGATTGTGGGTCGGGAGAGCGTTGGTAGCTACGTTTGGCTTCTGGGGTGGTGCAATCACCTTGTTATCAATGAGGTCTTGAATCTTATGACACAGCCTGCCACATTGGTCGGTGTCGTGACCGTGCTACTGGTGAAATGCACAGTACTTGGCTGGGTTGTATTTCGGTGGGAAAGGATCAGCTAATGGGCGAGGCTCTAATGGCTTAAGGTGCCCTTTTTTTATCAACACCCTCAGGGCTTGGGATAAAGGCATGTAGAGTGGGGTAAAGGTCCTCTGGGATTGGGTCTAGTTGTTTGAAGTTTGCGGAGCTGTATTGGCAAAGGGATTGGCACTCTTGGTTGTGGTGGGGGCGACACTCACATCAGACGGCCTCACAGCTATGCTTCCACTAGTGGTTGTATTGGAGCTGCACACAAAAGGCCTTTTGGCCTGCTTTTTCTCATCAGTAATCAAGCCCTGTTTCATGGCGTCTTCAATCTGAACTCCTATCTCATGGAGCTCGGTGAACGTGAACAAAGGTAGGACTATCATTTTCTGCGGCAATTTCCCGTGCAGATTGTGGACTACCATTCTTATCTGATCTTTCTCTGAAGGCCGTGTGGTCATCATTGAAGCCTTGACCCTCCACCTTGTCACGAATTCTGAAAAGCCCTCCTTTAGCTCCTAGCGCGTTGCTTTGAGATCACAGGTTGTGACCTCGATTTGGGTATTGTAGGAGTACTACGCAATAAAGGCCTCAACCATTTCCTTCCAACTCTACTTCACAGAATCCTTCAACTTCGCATACCGTATAGCAACTAGACCAGACAGGGTCCGGCCAAAGAGTGAGAGTTTCTACAATGTGGTCAGGGCCATTGGCTACAGGATGTTTGAAAACAGTCGGAGATGAACCATGGGGTCTCCAGAGCCATCGAACCGATTGATGTGTGGCATTTTTGAACTGGTCTAGCAATGTCACTGTAGAGTCGGTATACCTGTCTTCTATGTCAGGAATAGAGTTCACATCCTGAGCCCTCTTGAAAAGCTTTTCCAACTTGTTGACCTTAAGCACGGTCGGGTCCACTTCAAACTCAAATGGAGCCTCGGTCTGATACACAGGCGCTTTTGAGGCTTGTGGTGGGATCAGTTCTGCCAAATTGCCCTGATTCTCAGCCTGGGCAGTAGCAGTATGGACTGTGGCTCTCGGTGCTGGGATACCCGTAGGAGGTGCATGAGAAGCAAAAGCCGCTGCCGGCTGTGATTCTTGTTGTTGCAACCTATTGATACCTCAGCCTGACGTGCTATGACCTCGGCCCAACGAGTAGCGTCTTGCTGTATGGTTTCAACTATTTGCTGAAGATGATGGATTAGGTCCTCCATATTGACAGGGGGATATTGTGCCATCGGAATGGACGAATGATCTCGTAGTGGTCTAGGTGTAGAAAATTGAGCCTGACTAGATGCAGGTGATTGCTGGACTGGTGAATTATGCCTAACTCTTCTCCGTACAGTAACCGATGGGAGCGAAGCAAACACAGGTTGTCCCTTAACAAGATGTAAGGATCTGTAAAGCCTCCTGACACGGGTCCAGAGCGCTTGGGGGATATCTGAACTGTTCGAAGCTATGATGTTATACTATCTATCAAAAAGAAATAAAGCAAAAGAAATAAAAAATTAGAAACCGCACAACACCCCAGCTCAGATGTTAATAACACAGATGTAACCAAAGCTGTAGGACTGCACTCAACACTAAATTCTGCCCCCAAAACCGATACCCAACTTCCAACTGATACGCACGTTCCTGTACACATACCAGTTACATGAGAACCAAAACACCCTATGAAGGGGTAAGGTTACCCTGTCCTAGTTTCATTAGGAGCTAGGGTTCACTATTCAGACAAAGTGGTTTTCACGCAATCCTCCATTCGGGTAGGCATCCTGTCCTAGTTTGGATCAGTCTCTATGACTTTCAGTATACCACTAGGCCAAATGGTCAAAAAGGTACCTCGGCAAGACTACCTAATATACCTCTCACACCTAACACTAAGAAGTGAAAGGAGGATCAAACGGTACAGCAATAGTCCAGTCCAAGGGTTGTGTTCTCATCATGGCAGAGCCCGTGACCGGTTAGCCTTTTGGCAAGCTTTTCAGGCAAGCCTCCGACAAACCGTCCAGGAATAGTAGATGGAAAACACAGTGACTTAAATGTACCATTGCAAATGCAATGCAAAGAAACATACAAGTGTAGATAAAATTTCATATCATGAATTTCAAGTCCAGTTCTCTAGTTCCCCAGTAGAGTCGCCAGAAACAGTAGCTTAACTTTTTCGCGCCCCTTTCGGAAGTTTGAAATATATAAGCCCTATAGTTCTGACTTCCGTGGTTCTGAATCTAATCTCACAAGTGCATTGTGAAATTGATAAACACCAAAGAGTCTAAATCTGACAAATCTTTTGGAAAATCGATTTTGAATCAAATTGCCAAAAATGGACTACTTTGCCAGATACAGAGTGCCCACCTAAATATTTTTTGTTTTGGGAAAATTTAGGAAACCCATGACTCGTGCCAAAGGCCACGTGTCCGTCATCACCAAGATTGTCTCGGCTCGGGAACTTAGGTACGAGGGGGGAAGGTCATGAATACATTTGAGCACCCCCACTCGCCCGATCAAAGATCGGCCTCTACTAATCATGATATGACTTTTATTAACATTATATGCTCTTATTCCGGTTATTAGGCTAGCATTACTATGTGATGCACACACACACAAGTATAGACTAATTTGCAAGAATTGGAACATTTCGAGTCATGTTTGTTTTTGAAAATTGTTTCAAAATATGTACGACTTGAAAAAGTGATCGCATATAAACATCACCCAAATTATTCCAATTTAAGCAACAAGCCTTCATCCATAGGCATTCAAGCAATTATAGCACTCAAGCAATTAGCCTCATGGAAAGCATGCTAGATATGGAAACAATCACACAATGCGATATGCTAAAGCGAGTAAAGGCTCACCTAGTACTCTAAGCTAAAAAAGAGGAATGAGTTAGAAAAATACATGATTCCTAATTATGCGATATGACTAATGCAACACATGCAATATGCAATCTAAATAGGCTCGGCTACTTAACATGGCATATGAATTGATTTTGTTAGCATGCGGCCTAAGCATGTATTCAAAGAAGTATAAGTGATAACAATGTAGTTAGAATGATGCGCTGAGCCTCGGTGCATGCAATACAAATGGATGCAAACATGGAGAATGCTAATTGAAATGTGATGTCCCTAAACCAACCATCATAAGCAGTTAAATAAAAGGGAAAAGATATGGGGTTGGAACACATACACATTATTACATTGCGCTCTCACGAAGGAGAGTCCGAATGAATAAACTAAGCTAACTAGCTAACTAATTAGGATAATAGAACTAACTATTATAAACCGAATTGAAAAACTAGCTAAACTAATTAACTAATTATTACAAGACTTGAATTAACTAACTAGTTAACTAACTAATTAAATAATTACAACACAAGTGCAATTTAAAGTAAGCAATTGAACTACACAACTAACTGCTACGCCTCGAGAAATGAAGGATGTTTATGCGCATGCTCGATTTCCACCGGAAAAGGCATTGTTTTGCTTCTGAATGCCTCTGTTTGCACAGTTGAACACCAACACTATTGCCCACTTCCAGAACAGCTCTAATTGGCCTCAGAAACACACTGCTCAAATTTTCATCAGTGGCCAGCCGGCCAGTGATGAAGGTTGTCTGCCACCAGAGATGGCCGGCTGGCCATCAAAGGTGGTCTACCGGTTACCTACCGGCCATGGAAAGTGGCCTGCCAGCCACTACTGCCCATTTCTCCTTGTTGTAATAAAGGAGAAACAAAGCATATACAATGTATTTCAAGGGCTTGTTTGCACCACTCACGCCTCCTTTTCATGAGCAAATCAAAGGAGTTGCAAGTTCAGTTCACAAACCCCCAATGGATGCATTTTCATTGGATGATGGCTAATAAAACCAAGTGTGCAAGTTCAATAAATGCAAAACAAGACACAAACCTCCTCCCTTTCATGAATGATCAAGGGAAATGGTTGACCTCGAAACTTTAAATCATTTCATCACTAATGAGTATGAAATGGTTCAAGTTTCCATTTGCTCAATTAACGTCCAATTGAACATAACCAAGTATTATCTTGCACCATTTTAGTCTCAATTTTAGTCACTCAATTTTAAATTACCAACCATTCTTTAATCCATTAAGTCGAATGGTGAGTTCAAGTCCTCTAAATGGAAAGAAGGCTCAAACTGAAAATTGTTTTAGGCATGAAAGAGACATCAAGCCATTGGTAATGAACCCCCTAAGGGATTAAACCATTAAGCATGACATCTCAATCTCATGCTTTAAACAAACAAGTTGTTTGAACCACTTTCAAAGCAAAACGAAAGTCAAGAAAAGAGCGAGGTTGCAGAGATGATTAAGTGCTGAAAATGAGTGAGAAAAGCATAAATAAATGATATCAACTCAAACAAGATGGTGTCTAAGGCCTAGAACACCAAACTTATGAGGACTAGTACACTGCAAGCATGCAAAAAAAAAAACTCAAATGCGACTAACAGCCCAAAACGGTGCTAAAACAGGTTAAAATAAGTCTTAAAACATGCTGGACTTGAGCTAAAAAAAGCTAGATTAACATGCTAAAACACAGTACCAATTAGGCTAGTAAGCAAGACACAAGGAGGGGAGGCTAACCCTTCCAAATTTGGACTTCAAAACATGATTTTGGCCACTGAAAAAGCTCTGAAAATCAGTGTTTGAAAGCTTGGAAAAAGATAGTTAAGGGGTGGGAAACACAAGGGCAAAGGCCTCCAAAACAAGGTGCAAAGAAGGATGAACCACCCCCAAACCTTTAATGGCCTTAAACCCAAGCTTCAACCCAGAAAACCATAGAGTCTTGACAGCCCAAAACAATGGAAAAATAGTAGGAAAAAAAAGTAGACAAAACAAGCAAATAGGTAAAGCCTTATACCTCTTAAAGAAAAGAAGCAATTCCAAGCAACAAAGCCAAGTAAACACACCCTCTAGAGCACAAACCAACCTTAAAAATACCTCAACTGAAAGATGAGAAGATTTTCTTAAGGGTGTATAGGCAAAGGTTGTAGAATTGTAGGCTAAAGTGTAGAAATTTGCTAGAGAGAGAGAGAGAATTGTGGAAAGGGAGGATAAAAAATTGTCAGAATTTTATAACCTTAAAACATGAGGGAGGGGCCTCCTATATATAGAAAACATGAAATTTGCTCAAGGAGATCCAACCCTACACGTAGGGATAGATGCATAAATATGTGCAAACAATTGGCACAACTAGTATAAAATATCTGAAGAAAAACATATTGAAATGACTAGTATAAATATATAAAATAACTAGTATACACTTTGTTTTCCCTTCACTAGTATATACAAAGTGTATACTAGTTATTGTTGTAAATAAATGAAAGCAAGGAAGAAGGTGGCAAGCTTATACCTCTTGAAGAGAGAAAGCTTTTGTTGTAAACCGAACTTGATCCTGAGGCACTCTCAAGTGTGGATTGTGGTTTTAAAGTCTCAACCAAGGCTCCAAGCTTAAGCTCTAAGCGTGTGTATAGTGTATAGATATAGCTTAAAGATGATATAATAACACAAAGATGACTTGCAAAGGAAGAAGGAGCTCTCAAAGGTGTTTTAAGCTCTTTGAAATTTTTCTAACCCTCAAAATAGAGGCATGAGCTCGTATTTATAGAATTTGAGGTAAATAGGTCACAAATATATTAAAAAATAGACAGCTAGCGGATTCCCACCCAAAACAGTGTTTATCGCCCAAAAGGCATGGCCAGCCATAATGGACACTGTTAGGCCCCAATGTGGTTCCCTTATTTCTCAATTCAGGTTCAATGTAGGTTGGCACAGTGCTCAAAAATAGATTTCTGAGGTAAAAACAATGTGGGCATGGAAGGTTGGGATTGTTTAGAGCTCAAAATCGAATTCCTTCATTGAGAATTCAAACCATTTACACAATGTAGCTTTCATCATCGAGTGCTCAGTGCCCAAGTCTTGTGGGCGATCAAAAATGGGGTGTCTACAGTTGCCTCTCTTTGACAGAGCTCAGTACATCATGAAATGATGGAAGTGAATGTCAAAGCCCAAAGAGGACCCATTTGACGAGGCCATAAGACTTTGGCAAACAAATGCTAATACGATTGGTTGAACCCGAGGGTTGCATGTGTATCCCTTTGCAAGGAATCAAACTGGTGTAGTTCAGGTGCAGGATACAAAATGACATATAAAATACGATGCATTTGGAAGTTGGACTCACACATCGCGCGAAGCCAGTTACTTTTGAAAAAGACTATGAGCATGCAAAACGATGCGATAAACAATAACCAAGTAAAAACACAAATGAAAAGTCCCAAAACAAACCTGACTGTGCCTCGTACAGAAGTGAATAAGAAATTAACAAGATGGTGCCATTGACAAACACGTTTAACCAAGAGAAATCAACAATCTAACGTGGCTCATGCGAAATGAGGTAAAGATAGCGTGAACAACAGGAGCACCTGATGTTTTTTAACCGAGTAAAACAACTGCCTAGTGCGTCTCACGCGAAAGGAGGAAAGATAGTGTGAACAACAAGAGCACCTGATGTTTTTTAGTCGAGTGAATCAACTCTGAGCACATCTCACGCGAAAGGAGGAAAGATGGTGTGAACGCCAAGCACACCTGATGTTTTTAACCGAGTGAGTCAACTCTGAGCACGTCTCACGCGAAATGAGGAAAGATGGTGTGAACACCAGGTGCACCTGATGTTTTTAACTAAGTTAGTCAACTCCGAGCACGTCTCACGTGAAAGGAGGAAACATGGTCTGAACAATAGGCGCACCTGATCTTTTAACTGAGGGAAATCAACAACATAACACGTTTCATGTGAAAGGAGAAAAGATGGTGAACAACAGGCGGAGCTAATGTTTTTAACCGAGGGAAATCAACAACCTAACACGTCTCAAGCGAAAGGAGGAAAGATGGTGTGAACAGGATGCACACCTGATGTTTTTAACTAAGGGGAATCAACAACCTAATGCATCTCATGCGAAAAGAGGAAAGATGGTGTGAACACCAAGCGCACCTGATTTTTTAACCGAGTAAAACAATTCCTAACGCATCTCATGCGAAAGGAGGAAAGAGGGTGTGAGCACCAAGCACACCTGATGTTTTCAACTGAGGAAAATCATAACCTAACGTGTCTCACATGAAAGAAGGAAATCGAATCAATGAAAGAGCAAACAAATTTTTGAAACTCGATGCAATGAGATTATCCCATCCCGGGAACCTGCCTCTGAAAACGCTTCGGAGAATGAAGCTTACGGAGATAACACAATTCAAGGTACAATGATTTTCTCATGAGTTTAGACAAATCAAAACGAAATTGAAATGATGCCTGAATTAAAAAAAGAAATCAATTATGCCAATTTTCTCATGAAAGTGGGCCTAATTTGAAATTAACATACCTCAGAAAAATGATATAAAGAACTGAATACAATTTGAATTATGATTCCGTAACACTTGAAATCCAAAACAAATTACGGAGAAAACAAAACATTCTTTTTTTCCTTTCATATTTCCTTCCCTTTTTTTTTCTTTGCTTTCTTTTTCCGTTCTCTTTCTTTTCTTTTTTTTTTCTCTATTCCCTTTGCTGCTCTCTTTCTTTTTTCTGTTCTCTTTGCTGCTCTCTTTCTTTTTCTATTCTCTTTCCTACTCCGGCCCACCCAAAAGTTGAAAGAAGACTAGTCAGTGCTGAAATACACAAAACAAACAAACTATGTTGCACTTGGGACCGGTCGGGCCCAAATGAAGCACGGTCGTGCTCCAATAGGGCCAGCCGAGTTGCGATAGCGGTAGAGGGACAATACGGAAAAACCACAAACGGTTGCCTTTAAAACACAACCCAACCCTTATTTCGTACATGTAGACACCCCATTTTTGACCGTCCTCAAGACTTGGACGTCATCGTTTGAACACCCGGTGATTATCTATGTTTGTGTTCGTTTGGGGTTCCCGGAGGTCTCGGCTACGCGCCTTGCCTCAGGATCTCCGAACTCGACCGTTTTGTGACTGGTTTTGCACCAAACACTTGTGTTTTGCCCTGGAGGGGCAGGGAATGCCTTGTGAGGCATCCCCACACATCACCGGCCATGGCTAGAGGCCACCAGCTGGTATTTTGTTGCCATCGGCAGTGTATATTGCCAACTGGCACTCTTTTTAGCCGACCGGCCATCAATTTTGTCAAAATGGCAATTTTGAGCAGCCCACTACTGTTCATCTGCTTTTGCAGATATTTTAGGACAGTTGTGTGGCATTTTGTTCCCTATGGAGGGATGCTCCTCTTGTAAGCTTGTTGGACAAGCTTTACAAGATGGTTTTGCCTATAAGAGGAGGGCTCTTCTCTTGGCTTTAGGGTTAGAGAATTTTGTGAGAGAAACACAGAGGAGAGCTCTGGTTCTAGGGTTAGAAAGTTGTAACTATTCTATCTCTCTTTTTTTCTCTCTTTTATGTTCTAGGTGCTTTTGTCCATACTATTGCACATAAACACCTAGTCTTTCACCTTTCCTTGGCTTTTGAAGGACCAGAGGTTTGTTCTTAGTGTTCTTGGCTGGATTTGAGCTTAAAGGAGCAACAAGATCACCATTGTTAAAGAAAGGCTTCAAGGGTAAGAAACTAGTCCTTTTTACCCCATTTTTGCATCCTACTTTTGACCATCTTGTAACTATTTTTGTGTTTAGTGTATAATACAAAAAAGTTCTGTTTTTAAGCCCTCTTAATAGTTTATTTAGAGTGTTTTGTGGTTTGGAGGTGTTAGACCCCTCCTAAGCCTTGAGAGGCCTCATTTTGTGCCATTTTTGGTGAGCTTCGAGACTTTGGTGGTTGGGCCTCCTCACCACTGAAATCTTGAGAGATTTCAGTGGTAAGGATGGTGCCTTAAAGTCTCAAGAAGGAGAGGGCCACCCCCTCTCCTTGTTGTCCTTGAAAAGGACCAATTTTGGCCTCTTGAGGGAGCATCATGCTTAAGGTTTGTTGATCATGCCATGGCTGTATTTCATGCTTATATTGCCATAATATAACATTGTATTAAGTTAGTTTTGGTACACCATGCATGCTTAGCATACCTACCTTGTAATGCCATGTTTATACCTTAATATGCCTTAGGTTGTAAACCCTTGTTCAAGCATGTTGTAGGCTTGGCCTTCTGAAGGTTTTGTGCTTATTTTGCCATGTTCAAGGTCTGTCCATAGTTGTTTGGGTCGATCTTGACATGCATTATGTGGCCCCTTTGTATTTTGGCTTGTTGGCCTTAAGTATGTAAGTGTGTAGCATGCCATTCTTGCATGGACTTAGTGGGTTGGGATCATTTTTCATGCTATTTCAGTCCCTCTAACATGCTTGTATGCTTGCCTTAAACACCTCTTTAATGCTTTGAAGGCTTGTGTTGTATGCTCCATGTTTTGGCCATTGTGCATGCTTTCGAATTCGAGCCACTTAGATGCTACCTAAGGGTCCCTTTTGCATGGTCAAGGACTGCCTTTAACCTATTTTAAGCCTTCTTGGCCTTACGGGGCTTGGTTGGCTTAGCCATGGTTTAAGCCTCTTTGACTTGCTTCAAGTACTTGGACTATTTCCATGCTAATGTTTGTCTTGTTTGAGTTGGTTTGGCACCTCTTATAACATGATTTTCAGAGCTTATGTTGCATGCCTAGTGTCATGTTATCCCCCTTTCAAGTGTGCTTGAGAGTTATTTGCTTAATGCTTAGATTTGTGTCTTAACATGTGCATGTGTGTATGTGTTTAGCCTTCATATTTGAGCATTTTGGCCACTGTTTTTGGACCTAATCTAGAGCTGTCCGAATAGTGTAAGTTTATCCCTTGCATGTCATTCAAGCGTTGTTACATTGTACCATGTTTGCATGCTTTGGTTGCATATGTTGCATGCTTGGAATTACTTGCATTTGCCTTGCATTCCTTTGGCCGAATGCCTAGCATGTTGCATGCTTAGATTCCATCTTGCATGCTCTAATGGTTTGCATAATTGTGGCATGCTCGTTTGCTTTGTTCCTAAGGTTGTGTGCCTAATGTGCATTGCATTGTATGCTTCCCTTTTATGCCATGTTGCATACTAGTTAGCATGCCTAGGTTGCATTTCATCTAGCATGCATGCCTTGTCCCTTGATCTAGTGATAGGGATTGGGCTCTTATTTGTTTGGTTTGCATTGCATTTGAAATCAATGTGCACACTTGGTTTTTGGGCCATCATGCATCGAAATGCTTGATTGGTGGTCTGAAAACCAAGGACCATGTCCCTTTGAGTCACAAGCATGATGAGAGGCTTGGTTGGTGCATACATGGTTTGAATTGCATTGCCATGCAAGTTCTGTCCTCTGCTGCTGTAAGTTGCAGGTTCTGCAGGCATTTTTGGCCGACCGGCAACATATAGTGCCGACCGGCCATCTATTGGTGGCCGATGGATGCTTCTTGTGCTGATGACCACATTTCACTGCCGGTGATAATCCTACTCAGCCGGTGGTATTCCCCAGTGTCCAGGGAAGCAATTCAGAGACTTTGGCAGTCTTCAGAGGGGCAGAGCAGGGAAAACAGAGGCAGTCTATGCATGGCAGTGCGCTTCTGAGCAGGACCCGAGCATGCATTGCATTGGACCCGCTTCCCGAGGCGGTTTACTATTTTCCCTAGTTTAGTTAATTTGTTAATTAATTAAGTGGTCTGTAATAATTAATTAGCTCGTAGTTAATTAATTTGTATTATTCTTTTGGTCCCTCCGAGCGAGGGCGAATCTGTAATAAGTGTGGGTGCGTGTGTGTGTGTCTTCCAATCCCCACTTCTTTCTTCCCTTTTATTTACCCGCTTATGATGGTAGATTAGGGCATGTTTAAATTAGCATACCTTATGCTATGCATGCGTGCATCCATGCATTTGTCTTGCATGCACCGGGCTCGGCGCATCATGCTAACTACATTTGTACTTCAAATTCCAAATTGAATACGTGCATCAATTGATTGCATTCCATATGCCATTTTTAGGTTAGCCGAGCCTACCCTAATTGCATCCTGTATGTGTTGCATTAGTCAATTTGACATGAACTAGGACCATGCATGTTTGCTAACTAGTTTATTGTTTTGGCACGGAGTACGATGTAAGTATTTTCCTGCTTTAGCGTATCGCATGTGTGTGAATGCTATCATGACAGCATGCTTACCATGTGGCTAGATGCTTATGTGATAAATTGCCTGAATGCCTGTGGGTGAAGGTTGGATTGCCTGAGTTGGAAAAACTCATTGAAATCCGTCTTTTTAGCCTACTTGCGAGTAGCAAATCCCAAAGCATTTTCTAAAACGAACGGATATGCAATGTTTTTCCAAATTAGGCGATCTAGTCTATACTTGTTTGCTGTGCGCATAACATAGTAATTCTAGGCTAATAACTGGAATAAGAACACATAACGTTTTCAAAAACGGATATCACGGTTAGTAGAGGCCGGTCTTCAGACCGGGCGAAAGGGGGTGCTCATAACTGACCTTCCCCAATCGTACCCAAGCTCTCGAGCCGAGGCAACTTTGGTGATGACGGACACGTGGCCTTTGGCACCGAGTCAGGGTTTCCTAAATTTCCCCATTAAAAAATATTTAGGTGGCGACTTTGTATCTGGCAAAGCAGTCCATGTTTAGCACTTCTTTTCTAAAAGTCTATTTTTCTCAAAACGATTTGCCGGATTTGGACTCTTTGGTTCAGATTACGAACCGTGACTATTTGAGTCCGAACTGTAGTAGACCCGCAAAACGAACAGAACGGGAGTCACCCTCCCGGGGCGTTCGGGGACGTCTACAGTTTCTGGCGACTCTACTGGGGAGTTTAGAGAGCTTGACTCGAACTCGTGATATCCTGTTTTGATTTCATGTACGTGTCTCTTTGCATTGCATGTGCATTGGTGCGCCTAGGACACCGTGTTGGCCATCTGCTATTCCTGAACGGTTTGCCGGAGGCTTGACTTTGTCAAAGCATGCCATAAGGCTGACCGGTTGCGGGCTCTGCTAGTATGGGAACACAAACCCCGGTTTTACCGGGGCACCCTTTTCGACCATTCGACCTAGTGCATATTCGGAATCCATAGTGACCATTCCAAACTAGGATAGGTTGCTTACCCGATGTTAGGTTGTTTGAAACCGCTGCGTGCATAGTGAAACCCTAGCTCCTAACAAAATAGGACAGGGAAACCCTACCCCAACATAGGGGTGTATTGTCTCTCATTTACTTGCTATGTGCTTAGAGTGTATCTCTACAGGAACGCACATATCAGTTTGCAAGTTTGAGTGTCAAGCCTGAGGGCATCAGTATCAATTTGTGAGAATCAGTTATGTCTGTGGATATCCGATTCAGTGTTTTGGGGCAGTGATTTTTGGGGAACAGTGATCAGTAGTAGAGTACAGTTGTTCGGCTGCACCTGTATTTGATCCGTTTGGGCTAAAATGCCTGCTTGTTTTTCCTTTTAGCTCAGAGAGTTCCATAATAGTCAGTGTTCCCCCTTGCTGCGGCAGGACTTACGATGACGCAGAATCCAGAAGAGATAGTGGTTATGACAGCTGCATTAGATCAAGGGATCACTCTGCAAAGTGAGACCAATGTCGATGTGCCGCATCCACCTAGATCGCCGATTGCGCACCCGGTTTGGACCCCCTAGCTATATCAGGCTCGCGAGCCCACCACATTTGAACTAATGGGGATGATAGGTGATCTTCAGAGATCCGTGGCGGATCTCGCCTATGGAATGTCTGCTTCGCCACCAGCTGCACCATATGCCGGAGGCTTTGTACCCCAGGAGCCCCCGCTGTTGGGACGAATCGTGATTGAACTCAACCAACCAGAGATGGCCTCCAACTATAACAATGACGTGTCAACGTCGACCCAAACCCTTGATCAGGCCAATGCCAGAGGTAAAGACAAAGTGAAGGAGGATGCCGATCCTATCGAACACCTGCTGTGGGCAGTCGAGGCATTGAAAGCCAGGGGAATGAACAAGCAACAGGTATCCGCAGTTGTAACAAAAGCTGTGGAGGATACTTTCCCGCTCCACCTGAGGGTAGTTCAAGCTAGTCAGAAAGCCAAGATAGGCCCCGTCATGCCAGGACAGTTCCTTCTGCTCCCAACCCTGCACCCGGGAAGGATCAGAAATCCAAGGCCGCGCCTGCTGACCCGTTCGCTAGTGCGTCTAGCAAGAATACTCAACCTCCGAAGTACCTGCCCCGAGGGCGCAGGGTCTTCCATGCTCTCTACATGCCATTGTCCAAGGCACTTCAGATCCTTGCCGAGAGGGGACATCTTAAACCCTTGGAGCCTCGACCTCTGCCGAAGAATCTCCCTACTACGCATGATCCTGCTCAGTACTGTACGTACCACCAACAGACAGGCCATGCTACCGACAATTGTTTCCGCCTCCGTCATGAGGTACAAGATTTGATTGACAATGAGGTTATCCTCCCGCCCACCTCAGCTAAGTCCGTTACTACCTAGCTATTGGATTTTGAGGATGCGGATACCGTGAGTATGTGATCAGGGTTGGACCACTTGTGAGCGGCGCCCAGTGTTTTTGATGTGGCGTCTGGCACGCATTTTTGAGCATCTGCGAATGCTAATTTTGTAAAATCTGGCTTGGGTGTCGAGTCAGTCTTTGTTTTGTTTTGAGTCTGTCTCATTGTCGTGAGTCAGTCCTTTTTGGGTTACAAGTCTGTCTTGTTGTAGCGAATCAGTCCCCTTTGTATAGAATGTCAGGTGATTCCGGGGTTGTTGCCTCGAACACCGTTTTGTAATTATCCTTTTGTTTTTCCTTTTGAGTCTGTCTCTGTTGAGGAGCCAGTTGCAGTTGGAAGTCCTGAATGAAACAGCTGCGGCTATCACGTTTCCGTACTTGTTGCTGTTTAAGCTAGTTGTGCCAGAGGATGTGAATGGAACGGCAGTACATTCTACCTACTCTCTTGTGCCTTGAACAACGTTATAATGACCTGAGTTTTTCAAAACTTTTTGAACGTTGCGGTGAAAACAAAGAGGAAGGAATTCCTCGGGATTTGCAAAATTTTGATCATATTTGAGAGAAAGATAGGCATACTAAACTTTTAATGAATGAAATCATGCCTGTCAGCGTGAGTACTGAGAAGGATCCTGGCTTGGTCCAGATTGGTTCCACACTTTCTTCAGCGCGAGCGATTCGTCGCCTTCTTGAAAACTTTCAAAAACAAAATGTTTTGCGCAGTCTTGTGAAGACTTGTGTGGAATCGTTCTTGAGATTGTGCAACCTAGGATCGCTCTCAGCCTCAAGACTCAACCTATCTGTTTCGAACTTGGAATCCGTTCAAAATGTTCAACAGTTAACTGCCATGTAAGGCCTGTGTGGCCCAATTCGAAATTGCCCTCGAGCAAGATGCACCAAAATCAGATCAAGAAGGTCAGGTCTCACTGGAAAAAGCTCGTGAAGCAATCGTGATGGATTCTTTTGCAAATCGACACAATAGTCACTCTCCTGGATACGGAGGGCTTCAATTTCAAAACCATTTGGCATGGACTTGTTACACTTTTACCCTTTGAGAGGCTCGTTGGGCTGAAAACCCGGAAGGGCGACCAGGCAAAAGTTAGAGCAAGAGAAATATACAAAAAAGAAAGAAAAAAAAGAAAAGAATGCAAAAGAAAAAAAAAAGAAGAGGAAAAAGAAAAAATGCGAAAAAAAAAGAGAAGAGAAAAGAAATAAAAAATGAAGAGAAAAAGAAAAGAAGCTCGCAAGGTCGAAAACCCGCATCGGGCACCTTGGCAAAAGTTAGAGCTTGAAAAAGTGAAGGTTAAAATACCCGAGTGTACCTTAACCGGAACTACGTATGGCTTGATTCCCATGTTTGGGATACGTAGGCAACTTCATCCTGAAGTCCAGCCCCCAACGCTTTCATAGCGCCTCAGTCCATGTAATGGTCTTGAGCATCCTTGCCTTCTCTGCATCCGACAGTTCGGTTATGACAACCGTGAACTACATAGACTTGATTCCCATGTCTGGGATACGTAGGCAACTTCATCCTGAAGTCAAGCCACCATTGCTCTTACAGTGACTGTGTCCATATATTGGTTCAGACCGTCGTCTTCGGAGTTCAGTCGTCATTGATAAAAGCAGTTTGCAGCATGTTGCGGCACCATCCAGACAAGGGGCAACTTTCCATTGCCATGCATTGCCATAAGTTGCCCTGAGTTGCCGTCCAAACCAGGGGCAACTTTCCGTTGCCATGTGCCCCCTTTAAGCAAGGGGCAATTTTCCATTGCCTCCGATCCGAGGTTGCGCATCTCGAGGGTGAGTTCCGCGCTCGTCGAGCGTTGATTGTTTGCAAAAATAGTTTTTGAAAATTTTTACTGAGGTTGACTATTTTCTCGAAAACTATTTCATTTTCCAAAAATCGGACCATTTTCTTGGACCCAAAAGGGAAAATTTTCAGTGCTCGCAGCTTGACTTGCATGATTTTCAAATCAAAAATTGAACAAGTATGTTAATCCGACTCTCATTTTTGGTCAAAACTGTTTTAGAAAGAAGAAAACGAAAAAATGGTCAAAGTGACGAACTAGGGGCGCATTCGAGTCAGGTCTTCTGTCTTTTCCTTGCCGTCAACATACTTCCCAGAAGGGCACTCTATCCACCGGAAGAAATAGCCGTGAGCTAACGGTGTTGGGCACGAACCCGCAACTTCCTATTCATCCATCAATCACCCTGGGGAGGGATAAAAAATGAGAGATTGAAGAATAGAGAGGTGTAAGTGGAGAGAGAAGTGAGCAAGAGGGTTTTGAGAGAAAAACCGAGCCTGAGGGCCGAGCGATGTGAGAATTACAAATCAGAAAGGGTGGGAATAATACCCGGAGGAACTGGCTTCTTGAGATCCGAGGTCTTTTGTTTCCATAAACACGTCTGTGTGTCGTGTCTTTTGATTTGTCGGTCTCAACTTTCATCTTGAGTCTTTTCCGAGCATGCCTCGTTGTGTCCAGGCCGCTCACCTTTTGTTTGAGTCTTTCCCGCTGTGTTCGGTTTTAGGCTCGATACCCCGGTTGTAGAACCCCTCTTCAAAAGTCGAAATCGTTTATGCTCAGAGTGCTGTGCCATTCTCTACATTGTATGCGAAATAAAAGAAGAAAAGGGAAAAATTTGGGGCATCCGAGTGTGTTTCAACTGCAACCGTTTCAGCTTTCGTAGTCCGTCTTGTCAGATTGGGGCTGTTTGTTCAGGGTTTGCTGTGTGCAGAATGAACCGAGTGCTGTGTTATGGGCCGTATACAGATCAATCCCCAGTGGAGTATGGGCTGTCTGATTATTACAGCACAAATACTCAATTTACAAGTGCTCAATTTTCAGACAACAAGCCAATTTCATTTACATTGAGATGTAATATGATATGATGTAATGCGATGCAATGCATGAGACACACAAATATAACAACTTTTAGACAAAAAAGAGTTTGTTTCATTTCATATAATCTTTTTCAAGTACAAAGTTTTGAGGAAAACAAAAATCTGCCTGCCGCAGTACAAGGTAATCCAACCAAAAAGAGAAAAAGTACAAAAAGAAGGAAAAAGTAGCAAAAATCTGAAGTAGCATCAATGGTCTCATGCCTGGGGATCCGTCCTCGCCCTCTTCCTGGGCAGAAGTCCAGGAGCATCACCAGGAGCATCACCGTCTGAGGCCGAGTCGGAGCCATCACCAGTCTCCTCCTCCGACGACTCTGCCTCCGCCTCTGTCTCTACCTCAGACTCGTCATCTAGAACTGGAGCCCGCGAGCTGCTTCCGACATCAGTGCGCCCCCCTCTGGTGCGGGGATATACTCTGCCATCCCGGGTAGAAATGGGAGGTCCAGCCGGAGCACCACCCACCGGAGGAATCTGGAAGGGAGGCTGAAAAAGCATGAAAGGCGAATATATCAGAATACTGTGAGCAGTGAATCAGTATAGAATGCAGTGTATGAGTACAGTCTGTGAGTGCCGTGAGCAGTGAATCAGTATAGAATGCAGTGTGTAAGTACAGTGTATGAATGCCGTGAGCAGTGAATCAGTGCAGAACACAGTGTATGAGTACAGTTTGTGAGCGCCGTGAGCAGTGAATCAGTGCAGAATGCAGTGTGTGAATATAGTGTATGAATGCTGTGAACAGTTTATCAGGTGTTGTGTTGTGCGTCAGATTATGCAAAGCAGTTTGTGTATGGTTTGAGGCTGTGGTCGGAAAGAACATACCGGGATACTGTAAAGGGCCAGGAGGTCGAAGGTCCACTGTAGCATCCCCATCATGGAGGCATTCATCTCCAAAGACTGCCGGGTGTACTCGGAGGAAGCTTGCAAAAATATCGGGTACATCAGTATTCTGCGGAATATTAAATAAACTGAAATGAAACGACTATACAAGAATGCAGTAATACATACCGGAGGCAAGTCGGGGACACCGACGAACTCGTGATCAGCTGGGGGAGGGGCAAAGGGGATCTGGTAGGTGACCCCACCCTGCCCTCTGAAAGTCAGTGAAGTGGGCAGAGCGGGCCAGCCGGTCCCCTGCCCTCGCTGAACTCCGCCCCTGCTACGGACTCGAGCTCTCCTCGACACTCCCCCTCCAGCCCCTACTCCCGCTCCAGCCGCTGGCGCCGCAGGTCTCTCTCTCTCCGCTCGGCGGCCGCCGCTCAAAGGTCGCATGATGAAGGTCCAGACGTACTCCAAGTAATCGCCCTCGCCTCTGAAGCCGTCTGCCTCCCAGCCGATCATATAGTCGGTCATCTGCTCGGCAGTGAATCTCTCGGTATCCCTCATATGCTCAGGAGGGTGCACCGGGACTATCTGCTCCGGTAAACCTAGGGTCTGACGCAAGAAACGCTCACCCAGGTACCAAGCCCGACAGATCGGGCCCTCCAGCAGAATCCGGAAACGCGAGGTCTCATCGGCACCGGCAAACCGATCCCGCATCACGGCTGGCAAAGGAGCCCAAGGCTGCCAGGTGATCTGAAAATGAAATACAGTTTGTTATCTACTGTTATTGAAATATGCAGTGGACAGACGAAGCTTAAATGAACTGCAAGTAAAACATACCCCTGCGGGGGTGATGTTGTCGAAATAACGGCGGAAGAAGATGAATGACTCGCGGGGCCTCCGCACGCACCTCCCGTCGAAGCGGCGCGAGAACGGGACGACGAGAGGGGTCTCTGCGTCGGGTACGGGAGCAAACCTAGGAAAGTAGGCATAAACCCACAATTGCAAGGTAAATACCAATGCATTTATCAGATAAAGCAGAATTTAGAATAAAAGCAGAAATAGCAGAGCCATGTGTTGTGCAGTGTGAGCAGTGTACAGTCAGTGTAAAGCAGAGTATGTGTGTGCCGTGTGTACAGTATACAGCAAGTATAAAGCAGACTACAGTGTGTGCAGTGTACAGAGTACAGAAATGAAAGGCAGAAAAAGAAATGTACCTCCCAAACACGCCAGTAGCCCCCGAGCAGCTGTCCGCTGCCGCGGGAAGCTGAGCTCATATATCTATAGAGAGTGGCCAGAGCGGCGCCACCCCAGTCGTAATGTAAGATATCCCTAACGTCCACCAGTGCGCTGAACAAGCAGAGAGGCACGGTGTTCGCCCGGTCGGCGAAAATGGTCGTCCCAAACAGGAACATGAGAAAGCCGCGTGCGTATCTCTCCACGGCCTCCTGAGTCATCGGGGCTGCCTCGACAAGGGTGGGCTGGACCCTGAACTGCACCTCAAACCAGGAATATCGGACGAAGCCGGGACGCGCCAGAGGTAGCAGCTCGCCGAGCAAGTAGATCTAAGCGGCCTACCACTCATCCATATCAGTATCAAAGGGGATCGGATCACCCCTACCCCGATGCCTGTGAGCACCGAGAAATCATAGGGAGTCATCGTCATGTCCCCCGTCGTAGAGAAATGAAATGAATCGGTGGTGTCCCACCACCTCTCCACCAGAGCGGCAAGGAGAGGTCTGCATGTAGTGAGTCTGGAGAGTCCTCTGCAGAATGCGCCAAAGCCGACCTGGTCCACGATGTGGCGAACTGCATCGGGTAGCTCGGCGTACCAATCATGAGCGACAGTGTTCCCATACCCGCGGATGGTATGGGAATCTCCCTGTTTTCAAACAAGTAGTTGCGAAGTAATATAAAATGTACAGTTTTGAAGAAACAATCAAAATTAGTGCAAATTTAGCATGCGTGCAAGTTTTTCAGATTCAAGCAAATACCGGGTGCCGGTGTGCTTATAGTGAACTACAACGTGTGATGCGTCAACGTGTCTGCGTGGTTCAGAGCAAATATAGCATGCGTGCAAGTTTTTCAGATTCAAACAGATACCGGGTGCCGGTGTGTTTACAGTGAACTACAATGTGTGATGCGTCAGCGTTTTTGAGTGGTTCAGTATAAATTTAGCATGCGCGCAAGTTTTTCAGATTCGAACAGATACTGGGTGTCGGTGAATTTGCAGTGAAATACGGTGTGTGCCGTGTGTTTGGGTGATTAAGGCTAGTGCAGTGTGTGTGCATGTGTCGGTTTTAAACAGATATCAGTTGCAAGTTTGTTTGCGATCGATTACAATGCATAGTGTATCAGAGCATCTGAGCTAAAGCAATTAAAGAATGTAATCAGCTATGACGGTTGACAGTTAAAATTTCTACATTGCAGAATGTAAAACAGAAAAAATGTTACCTTGGAAGCGCCGAAGGATAGGTGAGAGGCAGGCTCGGGATCCAGCGCCCTGTCAAAACTCCTGAACTGGCGCAGTCCGTGGGGGGCAGAACGTGAATCGCCGGCCGGTAGGTCGCCGGGTCGAATGGGCAGACGCTCAAAGGAAGGAGCTCGGCCCCGGGATCCATCTCGTGATCCGGAGGAGTCCCGCCCTGTGGAATATCGTCGGCCATGTCAAAATGACAAGGAAAATGGTCAGAAAATGAAAATCGGCTGGAATATGGAAAGTCAACCGAAAAGTCAACCCCCGGGAGGGTAGAAAATGGCCGGAAAAGCCGGGATGTGAAAAAGGCACAGAAATCAAGAGGAAAGTGAGGGGAACAAACCCCAAAAAGGTGGAAATAGCAAAGGGTGTACCGAAACGAAGTTTCAATCGGTTGAAAACGTTCGAAACGCGAAGGAAATCGCGAATCCAACGACGAAACAGGAGTAAAACGCGAAGAAAATGACGAAATGGGGAGAGGAAAACACTCTAGAAAGAGAGGGGGAGAGATTTCGGCTAAGGAGGAAGTGAGAAAATAGGGTTAGAAACCCTATTTTAAAAGACCCGAGGTGAAATGTCAAGTCTGCCCCCGATTCAGGCACTTTTTGCCGGTCGGCAATATATTGTGCCGATGGAACTGTTTGATGGCCGATAGACGGCCGGTGATGAGATGTGATGGCCGGTGGACGGCCGGTGGTCTTCCACAGTGGTTTTCGAGCCTTCTACACCTTTCCTTGGGTTGTATGAGTGGTCCAGAGCCTTCCTTGCTTAAAACAGTGCCTCTCCGACGCTCAACCGGCCTATGTTTTGGCCTTGGATCGTGTCTTCTGCGCGTGGCACTTGAATTCATGCAATGTTGTATCCTTTTGTATCCTTTTGTCTTTCATAAGATCCAAAAGTTACCCCGTGCGTGTTGCACACATTCATCGCACTATTTCGGTTCATGGTTCGCGTCGTTTTGCGCTCCTCATTTGCATTGTTTTGCATCCCATGTGACTTGCGTTGTCTTGCTCGTCACTTGCATTGTTTTGCATCCCATGTGACTTGCGTTGTCTCGCTCGTCATTTGCATTGTTTTGCATCCCATGTGACTTGCGTTGTCTCGCTCGTCACTTGCATTGTTTTGCATCCCATGTGACTTGCGTTGTCTCGCTCGTCACTTGCATTGTTTGCATCCCATGTGACTTGCGTTGTCTCGCTCGTCACTTGCATTGTTTTGCATCCCATGTGACTTGCGTTGTCTCGCTCGTGACTTGCATTGTTTTGCATCCCATGTGACTTGCGTTGTCTCGCTCGTGACTTGCATTGTTTTGCATCCCATGTGACTTGCGTTGTCTCGCTCGTCACTTGCATTGTCTTGCATCTCTTGTGACTCGCGTTGTCTCGCTCGTCACTTGCATTGTTTTGCATCCCTTGTGACTTGCGTTGTCTCGCTCGTCACTTGCATTGTCTTGCATCTCTTGTGACTTGCGTTGTTTCGCTCGTCACTCGCATTGTCTTGTTCATCACAGTCTGGCAAGACCTTAAACACGCACGGTCTAGGAGACCTTAAATCCTTCGAAGGTGCAAAACCTTTATTGTTACGCATGTCTGCATGCGTTGTAGTATACATCATCCCTTACATCATTTTGCATGACTGCACGCATTGTAACGCGCACATTTTGCATCATCATGCACTTTTCCCGCATCACGGTCTAGGAGACCTTAAATACTTGGGAGGTGCAAAACCTTCATTCGCATCGTCTGAATGCACCGCGCTGTTTTGCGCACCTCATTGCATTTGGCATGCATTCCATCGCACTGTCTCGTGCCCCGCATCCCAAATTCATTTGCATTGTCATGCATCTCAAGCCGCGCATCGTCGCGCATCAAAATCATGCATTGTCATGCATTTCAAGTAAACTTGCGTTGTCACGCATTCCATGCAACATGCATTTCACGCATCATTTGCATCCAAAAAAAAACACCAAAAAAAAAACACATGCATTGTCATGCATGCATTTTGCATCCCGGTCTAGGAGACCTTAAATCCTCTAAAGGTGCAATTCCTTTGGTGTTTGTCGTGCCTGAACGACTTTCGGTCGTCTGGTAAAGCCACCTGCCCGTGCATGCGGTGAGTTCCTAGAAGACCAACTGGGACAGTGAAAACTAGAGTTCGAATGGCTTATGCCTAGAATGCAAAGGTTCGGGAGTTCCGAGACTAAAGTCTGGTTTAAATACCCAGAGGTGTATCTCGGCTTGAAATCTGTATGGAAGCCCCATAGGTTGAGGCAGCATGTTTGTGCCTCAGTCCTGGATACTGAACCAACCTAGTGTATCACCCTGTTGGTAAGATAGGGAAAGCTGCAATCATAGTCGTTGCATCATAGTGCATATTGCATTATAGTTTGCATGCATTCATTGAATCACCCCCTCCATCTATGGCTTGCACCTTTCCTTGTTGAGCTTGGTTTGGTATGTGCACGTACTTTTCACGTTGAAGCACAGTTCTGCATGTGTACGCGCCTATTCCTTGATGAACTTGGTTTGAGGGTGGCGGCATGTTTTCTGTGTTAGACATGGCTTGTTTGTGTACATGCCTTCCCTAGGCAAGATTTGGTTTGGCCTGCATGCCTTATCCATCGTATCTATCCATTCCAGTGCATATCGCATTATAGTTTGCATGCATTCATTGCATCACCCCCTCCATCTATGGCTTGCACCTTTCCTTGTTGAGCTTGGTTTGGTATGTGCTCGTACTTTTCACGTTGAAGCACAGTTCTGCATGTGTACGCGCCTATTCCTTGATGAACTTGGTTTGAGGGTGGCGGCACCTTTTCTGTGTTAGACATGGCTTGTTTGTGTACATGGCTTCCCTAGGCAAGATTTGGTTTGGCTGCATGCCATGTCCACTATATATATTACATTGTAGTGTAAGTTTTGCATCCAGCATTAGGATCATTGTTCTTTCGTTAGTGTAGACACCCCATTTTTGACCGTCCTCAAGACTTGGACGTCACCGCTTGAACACCCGGTGATTATCCATATTTGTGTTTGTTTGGAGTTCCCGGAGTTCTCGGCTACGCGCCTTGCCTCAGGATCTCCGAACTCGACTCTTTCGTGTCTGGTTTTGCACCAAACACTTATGCTTTGCCTTGGAGGGGCAGGGAATGCCTTTTGAGGCATCCCCACACACCACCGGCAGTGGCTAGAGGCCACCGGCTGGTTGGTGTTGCAACCGGCACTATATTGTGCCGGTCGGCACTCTTTTGTGCCGGTCGGCAGTAAATTTTGGCAAAATGACCATTTTGCCCTGCCGACTACTGTGCAGTTGCTTTTTGAGATATTTTTAAGCAGCTGTGTACCACTTTCTTCCCCTCCATACACGTGTATGGAGGGATGAGCCTCTTGTTTGCTTGGTTGCTAAGCTTACAAGATTGCCTCCTCTATAAGAGGAGGCCTCGTCTTCTTGGCTAGGGGTGAGCCATTTTTGAGAGATCAAAAACCATAGCTTATACATTCTCTCTCTCTATATCTCACTCTCTCTCACCCTTGTGTGTGTTTTGTGGCCAAATAGTGCACTTTTACCTTACTTTTGCACCATTACACACACTATTACACCTTATTTCGAGATTGAGGGACTTGGAAGGTTGTTTGTGGTGGTTTTGGACTGGTTTTGATCATTAGAGGAGGGCTGCTCCACCTGTTCTTCAAAGGATCTTCAAGGGTGAGCTTGTTACTTTAGTTTCCCCATTCTTGCACTAGCTTTCTACCCCTCTTGCTTTGTGTTTTTGGATTTGTGTTTAACATAAAAAAGACTTGTTTTTCCTTGCTTAACAACATTCATCAAGGTTGTTTTGTGGTTTGGGTAGAGTCTCACCCTCTTAGGCCTTGTTTTGGCCATTTTGGAGCCTTTTCTTGAGGCCTTGCTTACTCGGTGTTTTTTGGTCTTCTCACCACTGAAAACCAGTGGGTTTTCAGTGGTGAGGAAGGTATTTTTGAGTCTCATATAGGGGAGGGACACCCCTCTCCCCTTTGTCCCTTGCTTACCTTTGTTTTTGGGCTCAAATAATAGCATTTATGCATGGTTGGTTTTGGCTGCATTTCAGAGCATATTTGTGGTTCATATGACATGTATGCCTCTGTTTTGGGTTGGTTTTATGGTCCCTAACATGCCTCTTATGTTTGCTTTGAAATGCTCTCTTATGCCTAGAAGTATGCCATGCTTTGAGGCCATGTTTTCTCGCATATTTTAGCTTAGTTCCATGGAGATACTAACATCATTTTGCCATGTATAAGGGCTGTGGGCCACTGTTTTTGTCATATTTAACATGCTTGACATGGTTGTTTTGCATGATGGCTTGTAGGATTTGGGTAGGTGATCCATGTACATACATTGGATAGTCTATTTAGATGATTTGGGATCATTTGACATGCTATTTCAGACCCTAATCCATGCTCATATGTTTGTACTTGTCATCACTTTCGTGCTTTAAAGGTGTGTCCTTTTATGCCTAAGAATAGGCCTTGTGTATGCTTCCATGATTAATACATTTTGGGGGTGCCATGTGAGGGGATTTGGGTGTCGTTTTGCATACTAAAAATCTGTTTTTGGTTGTTAGATTCATGCCATGAGTGGTTGTGTAAGTGGTAGTAAGATGCTCTTTTTGGTGCCTTAGGTTTAGGCCCATGAACTTGCATGTTTGTATAGCATTTTGGTCATCATTTAGGGCTTGTTTTGCCACTGTTTTGGGGTGGTTTGAGGGCTGCCCCATTGAAGTTAAGGCCACCATTGTATGTTCATTATATGCTTGATGCATGCTTAGTTCATCGAGTGTTGTAGTAGGTTGGTCCTATTGCTTGATTGGCCCATGTTTGCATGCCACTTATACCTTGCATACTCTAGCATTTTGCATGCCTATTGTGATAGTTGCATGACACTTGGTATGCCTTGCATCTTAGTCCCATTGTTGCCATCATTTGAGCTATGTTGCATACATGCATTCCATGGCTTGGCTTGGGGATTGTCAAGCCAAGCATAGGGTTGAGTGGAGTTCACACTTCGAGTGGTGCAACTCGTCTCAATTCTTGGTCACAAAGACCTTTGACTAACTCATGATAAGGCCTTGGATTTCATTTGTTTGTTTGCATGCATTGCCATTAAAATGCAACCTTGGTTCCTTAGGCCATCATGCGTCAAGATGCATAATTGATGGCCCAAGAACCAAGAGTCATGTCTCCTTGAATCCCCAAGCATGATAGGAGGCATTGGCCACGCTTACATATGCTCAAAATCCATGCCATGCACTGCTGGTTTGCTGCTGCTGTCAAACTGTCCTCTGCAGGAACTTTCTGCCGACCGGCAGAACAATGTGCCGACCGGCACACTTTTTGTGCCGATAAACTCTACAAGAAGCCGGTGGCCAATTTAAGCAGCCGGTGGTCACTTCCTCCAGCCGGTGGGGTACTGCAGTTCATGTAGAAGGTATTCTGGGACTTTGGGAATTTTTGGAGAGGTAGGGCAGTAGAAACAGAAGCAACAGTGTCATGACACGGGCTTTTCGGGCAAGTCGGATCGAGCATGCATCATTCGCGCATCCCGAGGCAAGGCTGAGGCCCCTCTTTTTTTTTATATACTGAATTTAATTTGATAATTAGTTTTTTTGTAATAATTAATTTATTCTGTATTTGGACTGTATTATTTTGGGACTGTACTATTCTTTTGATCCCTCCGCGTGAGGGCAAGTTTGTAATAAGTGTGTGTGAGTGGCGTGTATGTCTTCCAACCCCCATTTCTTTCTTCCCTTTTATTTACCTGCTTTGATGGTTAGCATTAGGGCACGTTTACTTTAGCATACCTTATGCAATGCATGCGTGCATCCACGCATTTGTTGACATGCATCGGGCTCGGTACATCATATAAACTGCATTGTATTTCAAATCTAACTTGAATACGTCATAGTTGTAGCATTTCACATGCCATTTTAGGGTTAGCCGAGCCTACGCTAAATTGCATCCTTGCCTGTGTTGCATTAGCAACTTAACATGACCTAGGGACATGCATGTCTGCTAACTAGTTTCTTGTTTTGGCACGGAGTACGATGTAAGTATTTTACGCTTTAGCATACCACATGCGTGTGAATGTTGCCATGACAGTATGCTTACCATGCGGCTAAGTGCTTACATAAGATAAACTGCTTGAATGCCCGTGGGTGGAGGTTGGGTTGCTTGAGTTGGAAAACTCATTGAAATCTGTATTTTAGCCTACTCGCGAGTAGCAGAACCCGAAACGCTTTCAAAACAAACAGATATGCAATGATTATTTCCGAATTAGGCAATCCAGTCTATACTTGTTTTGCTGTGCGCATAACGTAGTAAAACTAGGCTAATAACCGGTATAAGAACGCATAATGTTTTCAAAATCGGATATCACGGTTAGTAGAGGCCGGTCTTCGGACCGGGCGAAAGGGGGTGCTCATAGCTGACCTTCCCCGATCGTACCCAAGCTCCCGAGCCAAGACATTTGGTGATGACGGACACGTGGCCTTCGGCACCGAGTCAGGGTTTCCTAAATTCCCCCATAAAAAATATTTAGGTGGCGACTCTGTAATCTGGCAAAGCAGTCCATGTTTGGCACTACTTTTCAAAAATCTGTTTTTCTTCAAAACGATTTGCCAGAGTTGGACTCTTTGGTTCAGATTTAGAACTGCAACACACAAAAGGAGAGTCCGAGCTGTAGCGAGGTCCCACGTGGGCGCTGCTACAGTTAGCGGGTTGTTTCCCCACTTATGTCATTCCACCCAATACTTGTTCATGCGTCCGTCTACATCACTCATAGTTCTGCATGTGTACGCGCTTTGAGGGTTGCGGCACCTTTTCTATGGTAGACGGACTTGTTACTTCCAACAATCTATTTGACATTTGTGTGGTTTCGAACCGCTCATGATTGGATCATGATTCAATTGCTTTGCATTGTTTCAATTGCACTGCATTTTCATTTGCATTATTTATACATTGTTTTGTATATATTGCATATCATTTTGCATTCATTCTTGCATTGTCATGCATATTGCTAACAATATTGTATATGTTAAGATTGTTTTCTTTGCAGGCACGATATTGTATGTACGGTTCATTTACCGCTGGTGGAACCAGACGAACCGGACAGGTATTGTATCCTCCGCGTGAGACATATCGAGAATTACATAATTCTCTTACATCCTTTCTGCATTGTAGTGTAGTCTGGTGTAGGCTAGCTTAAAACTGTCGCATGCGTGCTTCATTACAGCTTTCTTTGCATGATCATAAGTTATGCTCGGCTTCGTGCGTTGTCTTGCATTTTGCCCCTGCCTTCGGGCGCATACCTTGTTTGTCTTGCAATGTTTGTCTAAGTCTTCGACCTTGTCAAAAATGGGTCGTCTCTGGGCTTTGACATTCACTCCCGTCATTGTTATGACTTTCGAGTTCTGTCAAAGAGGGGCAACTGTAGACACCCCATTTTTGACCATCCTCAAGACTTGGACGTCACCGTTTGAACACCCGGTGATTATCTATGTTTGTGTTCGTTTGGGGTTCCCGGAGGTCTCGGCTACGCGCCTTGCCTCAAGATCTCCGAACTCGACCGTTTTGTGTCTGGTTTTGCACCAAACACTTGTGTTTTGCCCTGGAGGGGCAGGGAATGCCTTGTGAGGCATCCCCACACATCACCTGCCATGGCTAGAGGCCACCGGCTGGTATTTTGTTGCCATCGGCAGTGTATATTGCCGACCGGCACTCCTTTTGGCCGACCGGCCATCAATTTTGTCAAAATGGCAATTTTGAGCAACCGACTACTGTTCATCTGCTTTTGCAGATATTTTAGGACAGCTGTGTGGCATTTTGTTCCCCTCCATACACGTGTATGGAGGGATGCTCCTCTTGTAAGCTTGTTGGACAAGCTTTACAAGATGGTTTTGCCTATAAGAGGAGGGCTCTTCTCTTGGCTTTAGGGTTAGAGAATTTTGTGAGAGAAACACAGAGGAGAGCTCTGGTTCTAGGGTTAGAAAGTTGTAACTATTCTATCTCTCTTTTTTCTCTCTTTTATGTTCTTGGTGCTTTTGTCCATACTATTGCACATAAACACCTAGTCTTTCACCTTTCCTTGGCTTTTGAAGGACCAGAGGTTTGTTCTTAGTGTTCTTGGCTGGATTTGAGCTTAAAGGAGCAACAAGATCACCATTGTTAAAGAAAGGCTTCAAGGGTAAGAAACTAGTCCTTTTTACCCCATTTTTGCATCCTACTTTTGACCATCTTGTAACTGTTTTTGTGTTTAGTGTATAATACAAAAAAGTTCTATTTTTAAGCCCTCTTAATAGTTTATTTAGAGTGTTTTATGGTTTGGAGGTGTTAGACCCCTCCTAAGCCTTGAGAGGCCTCATTTTGTGCCATTTTTGGTGAGCTTCGAGACTTTGGTGCTTGGGCCTCCTCACCACTGAAATCTTGAGAGATTTCAGTGGTAAGGATGGTGCCTTAAAGTCTCAAGAAGGAGAGGGCCACCCCCTCTCCTTGTTGTCCTTGAAAAGGACCAATTTTGGCCTCTTGAGGAAGCATCATGCTTAAGTATTTGTTGATCATGCCATGGCTGTATTTCATGCTTATATTGCCATAATATAACATTGTATTAAGTTGGTTTTGGTACACCATGCATGCTTAGCATACCTACATTGTAATGCCATGTTTATGCCTTAATATGCCTTAGGTTGTAAACCCTTGTTCAAGCATGTTGTAGGCTTGGCCTTGTGAAGGTTTTGTGCTTATTTTGCCATGTTCAAGGTCTGTCCATAGTTGTTTGGGTCGATCTTGACATGCATTATGTGGCCCCTTTGTATTTTGGCTTGTTGGCCTTAAGTATGTAAGTGTGTAGCATGCCATTCTTGCATGGACTTAGTGGGTTGGGATCATTTTTCATGCTATTTCAGTCCCTCTAACATGCTTGTATGCTTGCCTTAAACACCTCTTTAATGCTTTGAAGGCTTGTGTTGTATGCTCCATGTTTTGGCCATTATGCATGCTTTCGAATTCGAGCCACTTAGATGCTATCTACGGGTCCCTTTTGCATGGTCAAGGACTGCCTTTAACCTATTTTAAGCCTTCTTGGCCTTACGGGGCTTGGTTGGCTTAGCCATGGTTTAAGCCTCTTTGACTTGCTTCAAGTACTTGGACTATTTCCATGCTAATGTTTGTCTTGTTTGAGTTGGTTTGGCACCTCTTCTAACATGATTTTCAGAGCTTATGTTGCATTCCTAGTGTCCATGTTATCCCCCTTTCAAGTGTGCTTGAGAGTTATTTGCTTAATGCTTAGATTTGTGTCTTAACATGTGCATGTGTGTATGTGTGTTTAGCCTTCATATTTGAGCATTTTGGCCACTGTTTTTGGACCTAATCTAGAGCTGTCCGAATAGTGTAAGTTTATCCCTTGCATGTCATTCAAGCGTTGTTACATTGTACCATGTTTGCATGCTTTGGTTGCATATGTTGCATGCTTGGAATTACTTGCATTTGCCTTGCATTCCTTTGGCCGAATGCCTAACATGTTGCATGCTTAGATTCCATCTTGCATGCTCTAATGGTTTGCATAATTGTGGCATGCTCGTTTGCTTTGTTCCTAAGGTTATGTGCCTAATGTGCATTGCATTGTATGCTTCCCTTTATGCCATGTTGCATACTAGTTAGCATGCCTAGGTTGCATTTCATCTAGCATGCATGCCTTGTCTCTTGATCTAGTGATAGGGATTGGGCTCTTATTTGTTTGGTTTGCATTGCATTTGAAATCAATGTGCACACTTGGTTTTTGGGCCATCATGCATCGAAATGCTTGATTGGTGGTCCGAAAACCAAAGACGATGTCCCTTTGAGTCACAAGCATGATGAGAGGCTTGGTTGGTGCATACATGGTTTGAATTGCATTGCCATGCAAGTTCTGTCCTCTGCTGCTGTAAGTTGCAGGTTCTGCAGGCATTTTTGGCCGACCGGCAACATATAGTGCCGACCGGCCATCTATTGGTGGCCGATGGATGCTTCTTGTGCCGATGACCACATTTCACTGCCGGTGATAATCCTACTCAGCCGGTGGTATTCCCCAGTGTCCAGGGAAGCAATTCAGAGACTTTGGCAGTCTTTAGAGGGGCAGAGCAGGGAAAACAGAGGCAGTCTATGCATGGCAGTGCGCTTCCGAGCAGGACCTGAGCATGCATTGCATTGGACCCGCTTCCCGAGGCGGTTTACTGTTTTCCCTAGTTTAGTTAATTTGTTAATTAATTAAGTGGTCTGTAATAATTAATTAGCTCGTAGTTAATTAATTTGTATTATTCTTTTGGTCCCTCCGAGCGAGGGCGAATCTATAATAAGTGTGGGTGCGTGTGTGTGCATGTCTTCCAATCCCCACTTCTTTCTTCCCTTTTATTTACCCGCTTATGATGGTAGATTAGGGCATGTTTAAATTAGCATACCTTATGCTATGCATGCGTGCATCCATGCATTTGTCTTGCATGCACCGGGCTCGGCGCATCATGCTAACTACATTTGTACTTCAAATTCCAAATTGAATACGTGCATCAATTGATTGCATTCCATATGCCATTTTTAGGTTAGCCGAGCCTACCCTAATTGCATCCTGTATGTGTTGCATTAGTCAATTTGACATGAACTAGGACCATGCATGTTTGCTAACTAGTTTATTGTTTTGGCACGGAGTACAATGTAAGTATTTTCCTGCTTTAAGCGTATCGCATGTGTGTGAATGCTATCATGACAGCATGCTTACCATGTGGCTAGATGCTTATGTGATAAATTGCCTGAATGCCTGTGGGTGAAGGTTGGATTGCCTGAGTTGGAAAAACTCATTGAAATCCGTCTTTTTAGCCTACTTGCGAGTAGCAAATCCCAAAGCATTTTCTAAAACGAACGGATATGCAATGTTGTTTCAAATTAGGCGATCTAGTCTATACTTGTTTGTTGTGCGCATAACATAGTAATTCTAGGCTAATAACTGGAATAAGAACACATAACGTTTTCAAAAACGGATATCACAGTTAGTAGAGGCCGGTCTTCGGATCGGGCGAAAGGGGGTGCTCATAGCTGACCTTCCCCAATCGTACCCAAGCTCTCGAGCCGAGGCAACTTTGGTGATGACGGACACGTGGCCTTTGGCACCAAGTCAGGGTTTCCTAAATTTCCCCATTAAAAAATATTTAGGTGGCGACTCTGTATCTGGCAAAGCAGTCCATGTTTTCCACTTCTTTTCTAAAAATCTGTTTTTCTCAAAACGATTTGCCGGATTTGGACTCTTTGGTTCAGATTACGAACCGTGACTATTTGAGTCCGAACCGTAGTAGACCCGCAAAACGAACAGAATGGGAGTCACCGTCCCGGGGCGTTCGGGGACGTCTACAGTACACACCAAGGTTGAAAACTCTCTCCCTAGACTCCTCATATCTCTAGATTTCCTCTCTTTTCACAACACCAATCAACCCTTGTCAATTTTTCCTTGAAAACCCTTCTATCCCTCTACATTTTGAACCGATTAGAATTTGTTTTGGTTGAGTTTTTGCATTTTCCTTTATTTTTCTTGGTTTCTCACATGTTTGCCCAAGCTTTTCCATTTCCCCCTTTGATTTTCCTATTCTCTCCTTACTTTCTCTCTCCTAGGGTTTGGATTTTTTGGATTTGTCACTCAATCTCACTTACCCACCTATTTTTCTTCATGCATTTCTCATTTTCCCACATGGCTAGTGATGAGGTTCCCATTCTGGACCCTGCCGTGGGTATTGGAGCCATCCTTGGTCAGGACATGGAGGCCGAGGGTGTTCTCTCTCATGTACTTCAGCCTGAGTTACTTCCTCTTGCCGATAGGCCTTTTGATGTAGCCACCTACCAGCCACGCACATATGCCTTCGCCCCTGGTGGTATTTTGAGATTTGACGACCTCATCCCAGGTATTGATGAGGATGTCATGCTGCGAGAGCCCGCGGAGCACTTGCCTACTGATGCCTCCACGGTAAGAAACCATTTTTCTTTGTTTTTGGAACACATTTTGAATATCGTAAGCAAATCCTCTGTTGTCCTTTAATGCGAATACTGACAACATTTCCCACGCCACAGGTGATAGTCAAGAGGATAGGCGGCTAGGGGATTGTTTTCGACCCCCGACATTGGTACGAGAGGCTCCCCCTAGAGGTCTACACATTAGTTGACGCTGCCAGCTTCGGGCCATTCTGCTTATGACTATACAAATGAGGGCTGACTTTTCGATGCTCACAGGCTTGCAGGTAGGGGTTGGAGGCCCGATCCCATTCGATCCTGACATCGCACAATGAAAAGCCACACAGCTTCACCTTTTTGGGGCGATCCCCGAACACTACCAGCCATGGGATGGTACGTTACAACTAGTTCTTGGACCACTTCTCCGGCCTCCAACTAGCTACTACAAAGGAGATTGCTCAATACACTCTTGGTTTCCTTATGTATCTCCTCAGTACTACCCTATTTGCGAACAGGGAGAATACCGTAGGACTTTACTTTCTAGGAGCACTGGTGCACCTTTGGCAGGTGGAGGAGTATGATTGGGGTGGTGCCAGCCTGGCCACCCTCTACTACTACATAAGCTCGGTATCTTGCCGAAAGGCAGACTCACTTGGTGGATACTAGAGAGTCTGGGAGGTATACCTTTACACTTCTTTTTCTGTTTTACTACAAACCATCCTTTCTGCTTTGCAATTTTTTTTTTATAACTACTTCATTTGTTTACTTGGTTTCTCAACATGTTTTCCTTTTGTAGCTGTGGGTTTACAATTACTTCACTTCCCTTGCCCCAATCCCAGTGTGGCCGATTGATTTGTCTGTACCCCGCTCTCGGTACTACTACTCTCGATTTGAGCGCCGACGATGCGTAGATCATGACTTCCCCTACTGTCGCTTCTTCTTCGATACAGTCACCGTAAAGAGGGTAACACAGCCTCATACTGATCTCTTTTTTTACCGTATTTACTACTTTCATACTGTTCAACTCTTGACCTCAGACATTTGATTATAGACTGACTGGCATCTTAGACGGGCATTCTTCAGGCATTGAGGGCGACCTATGTTGCTGCACAGGAGGCTTCCACCATGTAGATTTTGTTGGAGGGTCCTTTTGGCAAGGCATATCATTTGGGAGAGTGATTCATTCGCTAGATGCAGGGTCGAGCCAATCCTGATGTTCCACATCCCCCTCCTGCAGGTTTGAGGATCGCTAATGATCTCCGAGATGGGCCCCTGATTGATCACCTTTTGCAGGGAGAGGACGGTAACCGGTACCACGGGGCCGACAACTTCATTGCCTTCTTACAGACTCGGGTGATGGCTTCTCTTACCAGGGGTGTGGTTCATGCACTCCCTGAGGTTGCTACCACCGCTGCTAGAGATGTTCCTGTTGTAGCTTCTATTCCTGGGCTTCCTACGATATCGACCGAGGTTGTATACATGCGACCAGAGTGAGTGATTGAGCAGACCCCTCTTGAACACATTGAGGAGAGGGACCGCAACTTGGTGCTTGCTCTTAGCGTCAAGCAGGTACACACTTCCTCTACATTTCTGCCCACTATGCTTTACCACTTTGTTCCACATTCTCAAGTTTTCTCTCTTTTGCAAGTGCTTGTGGGGTATGTTGATGACCTCCTTCGGACAGTTGACCGAATGCTTCTCATGGTGTGGATGAGACAGACTACTCTGGTTACTCATGGGATCAAGGTATACTGTGTCTACAGTTGTTACAATCTTTCCTATAATCTTGTTGAATTTATTCTGATATCTGTACTCTTTTCATCTTGAGCCGGCACCAACTGCACCTGCAGGACCTCCTCCAGCTAGGAGAACGAAAGGGAGACGAGCCCCAGTGAGAGGTAGAGGATGGGTTGATTGTGGGAGAGGCAGAGTGAGGCAGAGCTCGCATTCTTCTGAGGTTACTTTTGATGAGTGCACGACCCCTGAGGATAAGGGGGATGATGTCAACATCCAATCCAGGAATGCTAGCGATGACAGCGTCGTACCTCCCCCACAGCTGAGGGTGAAGAGGGCCAGGATGGACTGATTTGTTTCCCTTTCCCTTTTTTTCTTTGTAGTTAGGAACTATATAACTTCAAATAGACCTATGTTTTGTTTTTGAAGACTTTTCTTTTGCTTTTGTTCTTGTAAAACAATGATCATCGTTGGACCCACCAATTTATGAAAAGAAAGATTTTGGATGGTTTCCCTTGCATAATATGTGATGAACAACGTAACCCTTGCATAACAATACTTCACAGTAATGTTCGCTTTGAATTTATTCTTGAATTGTATAATAACCTACAACCGGGAAAAATGCAAAAATATAACTCGATAACAAAAAAAAAAAAGAAACGAAAACAACATAAAAAGACTAATAACACTTGATTCAAACAAGGTAAAACTCAACAAACAGCCACAGTGAACCATGGCAAGAGCTAGTCCCCTTCTATAACTGCTCTACCTTGGGGAGATATTTAGACCTAGTCGGCTCCAAATAGATATGGTTGGGCCCAAAAAGGATGTCAGTGGGTGTGATCCAGTGTCAGGCACTGCCTCTTCTCAAACTCTATAAAAGGTGTTCCCATGCTGCTTTTCTAGCAGAATAGCAAGTTCTTGATATTTTGCTCTCAAGATGGAGATTTTACTCAACAATTGGCTCCAGGACTGGATAGCCACTTTGGATGGCTCGAAAAAGGTGAATTTTCGTGGTTTTAGCATAAATGCTCTATTTTCATTGAGTCGTACTTCGCTTTGTTTTTCATTCCTCCATGTCGCTGTTCGATGTTGGAACCCGGTTACACACGTATTTCACTTTGGGGCCCAAGAAATGTGCTTTACACTTGAAGAACTTCAAGCTTTGATGGAATCTCGGTGTGATGAGGAAATTGTGCCCCAGCCCTGCTTTGGCCGTGCAAAGGCTTTGGAACGGATGTGTGGGCTTACTTTGCATGAGGTTCGGTTTCTGGCTCATGATGGGGAGCTGGATATACCTAGACTAATTCATCGGTTTTCCGATATTGGAGACAGGGGTGACCTTTTTTGGCGAGGTTATCGTTAACATGCCCTCTGCTTATGCTTACTCGTGCATTTCCTTCTTGCCCCTAGTTATGGGTGGAGCTAACATTAGGTTGAACGAAGTGGCCCAATGCCTGAAGGAGGGTAAGAGTTGCATTGGTTTGGCACTGTCCGAGACTTTGATGGGTTTAGATGCTTTCCACAGGTAGGAGACCACTCAGTTTGTAGGGAGTCCACTGCTTCTCCAGGTATTGTTTCCTACCCTTCTTATTTATGATACTCACATCACTTGGCACTCACTCTCGATCTTTATCTCAATGCCCTAGTCTTACTTTTCCCTCAACACACATCTCTCTATTCTTTAATCTCTCTTATTTTTCGTCCTTTCCTAGGTGTGGTTGATGGATAAGATAAAAGTCGTGGATCCTTGTCCTGCATATTCTCCCAGTGCCTACTACTTTCGCCAGTGACTAGTGGACTTCCCCTTAGAGGGATTGTGGTGTGACTGGATGCGCGGCAGATCTGCGAATGACATTACCTGGCATTGCCCCTGGCTCAATTTGACTAAGATGAGCTACAATATGTCCTGACAACCGGGTATACAGTTGATTGGCCTCACACACTGCGTGTTCTATTTTCCATTCTTGTTCAGACACTACTTTGGACATGATCAGACCTGTCCGAAGGACGGGGTGGAATACCTGCCTCCATTTCCCATTTATGGTTCACACTTGCCTTGGTACCTCATTGCTTGGAGGGCGAGAGAACTTCTGGCCCCTGCCCCTAGCTTCAGTTATGCCCTTTCTGGTGAGTGCTTGGCTTGGCTTGAAGATGAGGCACAAGTTGGGTCAACCTTGGCAGCAAAACCTCCACAAGTGCAAGCAGAAGACACAGGATGACTTGACTTGTCTATGCCCCTAATTTATTGCTTGGACCTTTTTTTCAAGTTTTTATGATATAAAAGCAACTTTGGTTTAACCAGAGAGTTAGAGAATGTACTTGTGTTGAAATCAATGGAATTAAAGTTGCAAGCACTGGAAATTTTCCTTTTTGGTCTAAAATGGTTTGTGTTGAAAAGGTAAAATTTTGAGAAAAATCAAGTTATTAAAACTTTTCAAAACAATTTTCGAAAATGATCACTGCCTAACACACACAGAATCAACCTTTAAGATGTACAACCCTAAATCAGAAGGTCGTAACTATGCAGAACTACATTCACCATCACCACTTTATCATGTAACTAACCTTTTTGCCATATGGAGGTAACACGACCAAGCCAACAGATGATTGAAAAAGATGGACCAATCACACAAATAGGCAGGACGGTTGAGTTGGAGACGGTTATGGCTGAACTTCAGGATGAAGTTGCCTACGTATCCCAGAGATGGGAATCAGGCCTTACATAGTTCGGTCAGGGTTCCCTTAAGTATTAACTCTCCCCTTTTGTGCTCTAACTTTTGCCAAAGCCACCCTTTTGGGTTTTCAACCTTGCGAGCTCAATTTTTCTTTATTTCTAATTTTTCATGCTCTAACTTTTGCCTAGGTTGCCCTTTCGGGTTTTCAGCCTAGTGAGCCTCTCAGGGATAGTATTTCTTCAACTTGTCCATGTTGATCGGCTGCAAGAACTCCAAGCCATCTAAATCTATAATAATAATCACTCCTCCTGACCAGATTGATTTAATGATGTAAGGACTAGTCCAATTAGGTTTGAACTTGCCCCTAGGGTCATAGATGGTGGCTCAGTTGTCGTTGAGCACCATATCTCCTTTATTACGATTTCTGGACTTGACTTTCTTGTTGAAGGTCCTAGCAATTCTGCGTTGATACCCTTGGATGTGATATAGTGCTCTCCACCTCCTCTTGTCAAATAACATCAACGCATCGAACCTGCTCTACTGCCAATCTGCCTCCACTATTTGACAGTTAGCCATAATTCATAATGACAGTACTTCAATCTCAATTGGCAGAACAACTTCCATCCCATATACTAGAGAATAAGGGGTTGTCCCTGTAGATGTTCGAATTGACATTATGTAGCCCAGAGTGCAAAAGGCAATTTATTCGGCCAATCCTTGAAAGTCTCAACCATCTTTCGCAGGATGTTCCTGACATTCTTGTTAGCGGCCTCAACAGCTTCGTTGGTCTGTGGTCTATAAGTTGATGACTGTAGACACCCCATTTTTGACCAACCTTAAGACTCAGACGTCATCGTTTAAGCGCTCGATGATTGTGCATGTTTGTGCTCGTTTCGAGTTTCCGGAGTTTTCGCTGAGTGCCTTACCTCCGGGCTTCTGAACTCTTTGTGTTTTGGCTTGGTTTGTAGACCATGCCTTGTTGACCTTTCCTGGAGGCAGAGAGAGGTCTGTAGACCACCTTTTGTGGTCATACACCACTTTTCCCTCTTGGAGGCTAGTTTCCGGTTTCCAGAGCCTTCGGTCGCGTGCCTTGTCTCGGGATCGCTTAACGTTCTCCTTTTGGACTGGTTTTCGAACCATGCCTTGTTGCCTTGGTCTAGAGGGACACAGAGGTCTCGTAGACCACTTTTTGTGGCTATAGACCACTTTCCCTCTGGTAGACCACTTTTTGTGCTCGTAGACTAGTTTTCGAGGCTTCCGGCTGCGCGCCTTGTCCCGCGGACTTTCGTCTTTCATCATTTTTGGTTTGTTTTTGGCACAAACCTTGTTTTCCTTGCTTGGAGGGTGGAATAAGGGTTGGAGACAAGTTTCTCTCCCTAAAAACCATTTTTCTTCCCTGCCAGCCAGTTTTCTGGTCGGCCAACTGGTCTTGGAGGCCTTTAGACCACGAAAAGTGGTCGGCAGCCATGCCACCACTTTGCTTTCTTGGTGCAGACAACCTCTCCCCCCTTGCCGACCACTTGGTCTCCTTGCTGACCACTTGTGCTAGTCGGCCGACCAGTGCAAGTAGCTGGCCGACCACTTCAAGTGGTCTGCAGCTTTCTTGCAGTTTCCTGCAGATATTTTGGTGCCAGCTGTGACGGCTGGTGAGCACAGAAACCATCCTCCATTATTGCATCTAGCTTCAAGCTTGTTCAACAAGCTTGAGGCTTGGTCTTCTATAAAAGGGAGGCCCTCTCTCCTTTCTCTAGGTTCAGAAAATTGCTTAGGGAAATATACATACACTTCTATCTCTATATTGCTCCTTTGCTTCATATTTGTGCTAAAAAATGTAGTTTCTTCACACTTTTTCACACAAACACATAGTGAAACACCACTCTTGTTGCTGAGGTAACTGAGGGTCTTGTTTGAACTCGATGGTTGGTTTTTAACTTAGAAAGTTGCTGAAGTTGCTTCCTTGAAGTGGTTCTACAAGGGTGAGTCATTAGCCCTCTTTTAAGCGTTGTGTTCATTGCTCGTTTGGCCCTATTTGCATGTAGTTTTTGGCTTAACTTTCTACTACAAAAAGTTCTGATTTTAAGAGCTAGAAATGTTTGTTTAAGGCTTTGTTGGTGTTGGGGGTGATCTACTCCCTTGCATGCCTTATTTGCTAGGCTTTTGAGCCATCCCTTTAGGCTTTTGTTTTAGCCTTTGCATGACCTTTCTACCACTGAATTCCAAAGGAATTTCAGTGGTAAAAAGTGTGTTTTGAGGCCTTAAATAGGTGGGGGTGGTCCCCCATTTTGTGTCTTGGTTGCTTGCCTTGTATGGCTCATGTTTGAGGATGTCTTTCTAGCATGTTTTTGGTATTGTTTTGCCATGCCTTCGCTTTATTTTGGTTTGGTTTGATAGCCTCTTGCATGCTCCTTGCACTTGTGGTACGTTGAGCCATCATTCTAGCATGTTTTTGGCTCTAGTCAAAGAAGCTTTTGGCCATGTTTTACCATGCTTAAGCTCTGATTTATGTTGTTTTGGTCATGCATGCCTTGCTTTGTATAGCCATAGTGCATTCTAGCTCACTAGTTTTGAGTTTCCAAGCCACTAGCATGCATTACTTGGGATGTTCACATGATTTGGCATCATTTGATATGTGATTTCAGTGCATGTAGTGTGGCCATACACTCACATCTTTCACTCATTCAATGCTTTGGAGGGTTGGTTCTTTATGCCTTAAGTATGAGCCATTGTGCATGCCATCTTGCCTAGCCTTTTGGGCCACCATTTCAGTGTGTATTTGGTCCTATTTTGCCATGATACAACTCTGATTTTTGTTGGTTAAGTCATCTTATGCTTGGTTTTGGTAGGCGTAGTGTAATCCTCCTTGTTGGCCTTACATGCTTGTTGTTTTGGTTCTTCATGCTAGCTTGTTTTGGCTACACTCCGTGCATGTTTTAGCCTTGATTTGACATGCTTTAGGACTATTTTGGGTTGTGTTGGCCATATGGTTCTTGTATTGCATAGTTGTAGTGAAAATTGACCTTGCTTGCCTTGAGTTTTGAGCACCATAACATGCTTCATTTGTGACATGTGCATGATTTGGCATCATTTTACATGTTATTTCAGAGCATATATCACTGCCATGTTCCCATTTCTTTCACCCTTTGAGTGCCTCTAAGGGTCATGCATTATTGCCTTGTTTGTGGACTAGCTTCTATGCATGCATGCATAGACTTTTGAGCTCCCATTTCAGCATGTTTTGGTCTTTGTTTTGACTTATTTGAGCTCTGTCCATGGTTGGTTCAATCATTTGTACCATGCTTTGCATGCTTTTTGTGTAACACCCTTTACTAGCCTTAGTGCTTAAGGACCCTAGCATGCAATACTCGTGTTCTTTGGATGATTTGGCATCATCTCTTACATGATTTCAGAGCATTTAGTGTTGTCACACTTCCACATTTGTCACTCCTTGAGCACTTTTGAGAGTTGTGTTCTTGTGCTTAGTTGATGAGCCATTGCATGAGCATCACCATCTTGCCTTTCATACCATCATTTCATATCATATTGGCCACTGTTTTGGGCATGATTGAGGTCTATCCATATTCGGTTTAAGTCCATATAGCATGTTGTTTGCATGTTGTTGCATTGCATTGTGTTCGCAAGTTGTTTGCATGTTGTTACATTGCATTGTTGTTTGCATGCTCATGTTGCATTAATATTGTTTGTATGCCATTAGCATTGCTAGGTTGATTATGTTGCATTAGCATTGCTCGCATGCCATTAGCATAGATAAGTTGATCATGTTGCATTGCATTGTGTTTGCATGCTCATGTTGCATTAACATTGTTTGCATGCCATTAGCATTGATAGGTTGATCATGTTGCATTGCATTGTGTTTGGATACGGTGTTAGTCCAGACACGAGAAACGAGGGACGTTTCATACTTGAAGTGATGAAACGTGCCTCATTTCTCGGTCGCCGACCCTCTTGATCATGCATGATAGAGGTTAAGGCCCTTTGTAACAAGTCCGCGGGGGACCTCGCTACAGTTCGGACTCGATTGTTGTCACGGTTCTTAATCTTGAACCAAAGAGTCCAAATCCGGCAAATCGTTTTGAGAAAACAGATTTTTAGAAAAGAAGTGCCAAACATGGACTGCTTTGCCAGATACAGAGTCGCCACCTAAATATTTTATTTTTGGGAAATTTAGGAAACCCTGACTCGTTGCCTAAGGCCACGTGTCCGTCATCACCAAAGTTGCCTCGGCTCGGGAACTTGGGTACGATTGGGGAAGGTCACTTCGTGAGCACCCCCGCTCGCCCGATCAAAGATCGGCCTCTACTAACCATGATATCTATTTTTGAAAACATTATGTGTTCTTATTCCGGTTATTAGCCTAGATTACTATGTGATGCGCACAACATACAAGTATAGACTGGATCGCCTGAATTGGAACAAAACATTTCATGTTTGTTTTTGAAAATAGTTTGATGGTGTTACTCGCAAGTAGGCTAAGACGTGGACTTGCCACCCTCGGGTGGGCTTAAGAAAAACATGATTTTGCCACTATCTAGTGGGCTTAAAACAAACATTTGATGAATTGTTCCAATCCAAATAACCCAACCTTCACCCACAGGCATTCAGGCAGTTATATCACATAAGCACATAGCCTCATGGTAAGCATGCTATTCATGGCAGTCACTCACACGCATGCAAGGATGCTAAAGCATAAAAACTCACCGAGTACTCCAAGCCAAAACAAAAACCGATTAGAAATCCATGCATGATCCTAAGTATACAGAGATGCCTAATGCAACACATGCAAAAATGCAACTATAGCAGGCTCGGCTATTCTAAACATGACATATGAGATGCAACAGCTATCAAGTATTCAATTTGAAATTGAAATACAAATGCAGTTAGTATGATGCGCCAAGCCCGGTGCATGCAAAACAGATGAATGAATGCAAACATACTATCATACTGTATGCTAATTGAAACATGCCCTAATCTAACCATCATAAGCAGATAAATAAAAGGGAAGAAAGACGTGGGGTTGGAAGACATACATCACACTCACGCACACTTATTACAATTATGCCCTCGCACAGAGGGTCTGAATAAAATAATATACAGTCCCAAATGAATAGTACAGTCCAAATGAATAATACAGTCCAAATACGTACAAATCCCTAATTAATTAACAAATTAACTAAGGAAAGCAATAAACTAGCATGCAAGCTAGGGACTACCTTGACTCTTCTCCAGATGATGAATGATGCATGTTCGGGTTGCCTTGCGCGGAAATCCATGGCGATGCCCCAGTTAGCCTCTATTTGCACTTATTCTTGGAATGCGTGCCAAGCTTCGGAAGGCTGCTGATTCTTGTTTTGCTGCAACAGAGAGCAACAAAGGGGCATGGCAATGTATTTTCACAATATGTATGCATGTCTCGATCTTCGTGCCACCAATCACGCATCTCGATGCATGATGGCCGAGGAGTCAAATTGCACAACTCAATATGAAATGAATGCACGTGAAAACACAACAAGACCTAACTCCATCATGGATGATCCGGAGTGTCGGTGACTGGGGAATTGAGACACGTTCCGTCACTCGGAGTACGAAACGTACCTCGTTTCCCGTGCTCGTCCCGAACACAATGCAATATGCATGACATGCATGAAATGCAACTAAGATACAACCTAACATGCAAAATGCTATGAAATGGCATACACGATGCACGAGGTAACATGGCATACACAATGCGCTAACATACAACCTAGCATACACAATGCTATGAGATGAAATGGCATACACAATGCATAATGGGCTTGCACCAACACAAGTGGAGCTCAGCCACACTCACATAGGAGGCCATTAGATGAAAATGAGACACTCGAGATGCGTGCACACATGCACGCAAACCGAGGACCGAACCTAAGGCACAAAATGCCACTCTATCAAGGCATGGCAAGGCATGGAATATGGCATACTAGCATGCAAATTTCAGTAGCAAAAAGTGATGCAAAACAGCCCCGAAACATGGAAACATGGCACCCGATGCATGGAATGAGACCCGAAACATGAAATTAGGTACATGGAATGACCTATGGCTATGCAAAGCATGCATTATTTGAACATGAAGTATGAAGACAGAATCAAGACAGTCCCAAAAAAATCATATTTACAGTTTTAAGCAAGGCCAAAAGGTGAACACAAATGGCGCTAAGCTAACATGCAAAAATGGCCCCAAAAGAGAGATAAAGAAGCAAGTAGCAGCTTTTGGCCTTAAATGGCAGAGAGCCCTTCAACAAAGTTGAATAAGGGCTCAAAATAATGCACTTTACAGTTTACAACAAGCCACGAAAATATACAAAAGTATGGCTAAACTATCATGCAAGAAAAAGGCCAAAAGAGGGACAAAGAAGCAAGTGATGGCTTCTGGCCTCAAACAGAGGAGGGCCCTTCAACAATGTTGAAGAGGGGCCCGAAACATGGCATTTTACAGTATATAACCAAGCCCAAAACAGTTTATAAATGGGCCTAAAATACTATGCAAAATAAGGCATAAAAGAGAGCTTTAACACAAAGTGAAAAAAAGGAGCCTCAAACAGAAAAAGACCCTTGGTCAAACATGAAGAGGGGTCAAAATAAGGCTATTTACAGTTCGGACCAGAGCCCAAAAATACAAGCACAAGGAGCTAACAAAACATGCAAAAATAAGGCCAAAAGAGGGATAAAGAGGCAAGTGACAAAAGTAAGCCTAAAACAGTGAAGAGCCCTTCAACAATGTTGAAGAAGGGCTCAAAATAAGCCACTTTGAAGTTTGTAACAAAGCTCAAAACAATTTAAAAATGAGCCTAAAATACTATGCAAGAAAGAGGCGTACAAGAGAGGTAAAGAAGCAAGTGTAAAAAGGAAGCCTCAAACAGGGAGAGGCCCTGAAACAAACATGAAAAGGAGCTCAAAATAATACTATTTACAGTTTGGGTCAGAGCCCAAATATGCAAGCAAGTATAGCTTAGATTGTATGCAAAAATAGGGACAAAAAGAGGAGAAGAAGACTTACCCTTGAAGAACCAATCTTTGACAGCCTTTGGATCAAGTTTGGGTGCTCCTAAGCTCTGAAAAACAGCCTCAAGTTGCTGGTATGGAGTATGGAGGCCTTGTGCTATGAGGTGTAGTGTAAAATGGTGTAGGATTTGAAGAGTTTTGGTGCTTGGAGTAGAGAGGGGGAGAGATTTGATGCAAGATGCTTAAACCAAAATTTCTAACCCTTAAAACTGAAGGGGAGGGGCTGGTTTTATAGGCAAAGGAGTGGAGAAAAGGGGGGAAAAATGGGGGGAGATTCAAATTCAATTTTCCCCCCAAAAGGCCAAACCCTCGGACATGGGTGAAGTGCAGAACAAAATACATGGCTGGAATGCACTTGGGACAAGGATCATGGCCGGCCAGCTCAAAAGGGCAAAAAAGGTCATCCACCAGGTAAGTGGCCGGCCGGCCAGAAAAAGGTGGCCGGCCTGCCAGGTCAAAGGGGTAAAGTGGCCGGCCACCCCCTAGGATGAAGCCCCAGAGGTTAGTTTCCCAATGCCGCAAACCTTGCATCAAAATTCCTCCTGTGGAAAAAGTTATGCTAGTTTCCGTGAAGCCGCGCAGATTCGGTCTAACCGGACTTCAACCAACCATATCTCCTCCTCCCGGACCTGGACTTAGGAGATTCCTGAGTGCAAAATGAATCCCCGGAAGTAAGCTTTCCAATGGTGGTGGCCTCATATCTTAATTCCTTCTGTGCAAAGAGTTATGCCCATTTCGGTGAAGCCGCGCAGATTTTTCTCCTTCCCGGATTCATGTTGAACCACTTTGGACTCAAAAAAAGTTGGGTTTTCAGCAAAATTGCTGGCCTCCCACCCTCCTACAAGCTTTCTAACAATGAAAATAAGGTCCCTGCCAAAAATGGACCAAGACGGATGCAAAATGAAGGTTCGAGGGCCAAAACACGCAGTTCGGGGTCCCGAAAATAGGCTGTTAGGCACCGGAAGTGGTGTTCGACCACGAAGTTGGTCTCTCGGACCACAGTGTCCCTCAAAAGGGAGGAAATAAGGTATGTGCCAAAAACCGGAGCAAACGGAGGTGGTTAAGCGGTCCCGAACCGAGGCACACGGCCAACGGCTCCGAAAAACCGGAAACCGGGCTCCAAACCGGCAAAATGGCCTACGACCACGAAACGTAGCCTACGGCCACTGAGAGATGATCTACAAGACCTCTCCCTCCCTTCGGGAAGAGAAAACAGAGAAAACGGAGCCTGGTTCGCAAATCGAGGCAAGGCACGAAAGAGTCCGGAAGTCTGGAGGCAAGGCTCGCAGCCGAGACTCTGAAACCTCTGAACGAGCACGATATGCAACATCACCAAGCGCTCAATCGGTGACGTCTGAGTCTTAAGGTCGGTCAAAAATGGGGTGTCTACACCCTTATGTGTTATTTGTGCATTTATTTACATTGATTTGTGCAATCTTGTCTTCTCGGCCATCGTGCATTGCGGTGCTCAATTGGTGGCCCGAGAGTCGAGAACCGCACTCCCTTGAGATTATGAAATGATAAGGAGGATGGTTGTCCAGACATATCTTGCAAATACATTGCCATGCCCCTTCTTATTCTCTGTTGCAGTAAACTGGAAATGTGCAGAATTTTCTGGTCAGCAGATCAGTAAAAGTGGCTGGCCAACCACTTTTTCTGGTCTGCAGCAAATATAAGTGGTTAGCAGGTGGTCTACACCACCAATAAGTGGTCGGTAGCCTCCCTGAAGGTTCCTATGGTGGAGTAGAAGCTATCTGGAGCTTTGTGCAATGTTTTGAGATCAAATGCAAACAGAGGCAAGTAGGGGCATCGTGATGGATTTCCGAACGAGGTGACCAAGCATGCATGCACTTCTCGCCCTGAGGACCTCTTTTATTGCTTTACTTAGCTGCTTTGCTTAGCTAGCTTATACTTTGGTTTTGTACTTAACTAGTTAATGAGCTTAACTATTCAATTTGTGTTGTAATAACTAAAAAGTTAACTTGTTAGTTAATTAGTTTTGTTTTGTAATAATTAGTTTAGTTAGCTTAGATTAGCTAGTTAGCTTATTATTCGGACCCTCCGTCGAGAGGGCACAACTGTTGTAATAAGCGTGCGTGTGTGTGATGCATGTCTTCCAACCCCCATTTCTTTCTCCCTTTTACTTAACCACTTTCGATGGTTAGTTTACGGTCATTTTCAATTAGCATCCTTATGCTTGCATGCGTGCATCCATTCAGCTATCTTGCATGCACCGGGCTTGGCGCATCATTCAAACTGCATAATATTTCAATTCTAATTTGAATACATGTTATCAAGTTGCATTCACATGACATCTTAGAATAGCCGAGCCTATCTTAGTTTCATTTTGCATGTGTTGCATTGGGCATTTTTGACATAGCTAGGGTCATGCATTGATTTCTAACTAGCTTCTTTTTTGGCTCGGAGTACACTGTGAGTGTTTACGCTTTAGCATCCTTCCATGCGTGTAAGTGTTGCCATGATAGCATGCTTGCCATAAGGCTAACTGCTTAATTGATTAACTGCATGAATGCATGTGGGTGAAGGTTGGATTGCTTGAATTGGAACAATTCATCAAATGCGAGTTTTAAGCCCACTTGAAGTGGCAAAATTATGCTTTCCTAAACCCACTTGAGGGTAGCAAATCCGTGTCTTATCCTACTTGCGAGTAGCAACTTCAAACCATTTTTCAAACAAACGAACATGAGATGTTTTGTTCCAACTTGAACAATTTAGTCTATACTTGTATACTGTGCGCATCACATAGTAAATTATATTAATAAACCGGAATAAAAACACATGTGTTTTCAAAAACAACATATCATGTTAGTAAAGGCCGATCTTTGATCGGGCGAGCAGGGGTGCTCATTGCATGACCTTCCCCTCTTGTACCCAAGTTCCCGAGCTGAAGCAACTTTGGTGATGACGGACATGTGGCCTTAGGCACGAGTCAGGGTTTCCTAAATTTCCTCAAAACAAAATATTTAGGTGGCGACTCTGAAATCTGGCAAAGCAGTCCATGTTTGGCACTTTTTGATTAAAATCGATTTTCCAAAATGATTTGCCAGATTTGGACTCTTTCGTGATTATCAGTCTTACGTTGCACTTTGTGAGATTAGATTCAGAACCGTGACATGAGTCTGAACTGTAGTAGCTAGAACTACAATTCGCGCCCTCACGTGCGGAGTGGAGTTCCGGGCGGTCTACATTGACTTATGAAAAGTCATGTTATAGAGCCATTGTCGAAGATAATTTCATTTGGCACCCCATACCTATAGATGATGTTGTTCATGATGAACTTGGCCATATGTGACGCCTTCAACACATAATAAGATTAAGCTTCTACCCATTTGGTAAAATAGTCAATTGCCACTAGAATGAGCCCCAAATTGAAAAAGGCCATGGCAAATTTATGTTGTAAAGTTTTGACGGCGGGATGTTCATGCTATGAGCATGAATTTGATATTTGTGGCATCTCCGAACAAAGTTGATATAATCCTCCTCCATAGTTGACCAATAATAGCCTTGCCTGAGGATTTTCCAAGCCAGCATCACACCATTCATGTGCGCTCCACATTTCCCTCCATGAGTGGCCTCCATGAGACGCTTCAATTCTTCTTCTTCAACACAGAGCTTGTGCCTTCCCAAATGACCTCTTTTATACAGATTGTTTCCCTCAGATGATGAATTAGATGGCCAAACGCTGTATTTCCCATTTTTCCTTAGCATTTGCCCCTAGTGGATACATATCCTTCTCCAAAAAATTCCAAATGCCGTAATACCAGGGGTTTTTGTCTTGAACCTCATCTATTGCGGCGATAGTTTCATAGGCAAGCGTGTACTTCTGTTCAATGATGATCGGACGCATTTTGACTCCAAGAGTGATGTCTACCATGGAAGATAGAGTTGCTAATGCATTAGCGAACCAATTGTTCTCTCTTAGCAGATGTGTAAACATCAGCTTTTCAAACCTCGAAATTAGAATATCCAAGGCCTGATGATAAGCCTTCATGTTCTCTTCCTTAACCTTCCAATCCTCATTGGCTTGAGAAACAACCAAATTCGAGTCTCCGATGACATCCAACCTTATTGCCCCTAGTTCTAGGGCAACTTCCAATCCAGCGATACACACCTTATATTCTACTATGTTGTGAGACACTCTGAACCGGAGTTTGAAAGCTAGGGGTATGTGGGAATCATCGGGTGCTATTAGCAACACATCAATCCCATAACCATATATGGATTAGATGCTCTGTCAAAGTACATTGGCCATGTATATGGAATAGATACCATACTGCCTCATCTCCTTCTACTGAGTGATCTGCCAAGAATTTTGCTATGGCTCTCCCTTTGACTGATTTGCACGTGACATACTTGAGATCAAATTCGGAGAGAAGCAGCAACCAACGAGCTAGCCTACCCGTAAGCATTGGTTTTCGAAAAGATATTTGATGGGATCTAATCTCGAAACTAGAATTACAGAGTGGGCTAACAGGTAGTGCCTTGACTTCCTCATTGCGTATACCAAAGCTAAACAAGCTTTCTCGTGATGAGTGTAGCGGGTCTCGTACTCCAGCATCTTCTTGCTCGGATAGTATATGGCCTTTTCTACCTTAACTTCTGATTCTTGCGCCAGCATGCACCCTATGGTCGAATTCGTTACTGAAAGGTACAAGATTAGTGGCTTCCCCGACTCTGGTGGTGACAATACCGGTGGATTCTGCAAGTATCACTTGACCTACTCGAAGGCAAACCGACATCGATCATCCCACTAGGACTTCTTCCCTTTCTTGAAGAGACCAAACAGTGGTTCACAAGTCAAGGTTAATTTTGAGATAAACCGTCTTATGAATTGCACTTTACCCAGAAAGCTGCGCACCTCATTTTCAGTCCTCGTTGGTGGCATTTCTAAGATGGCCTTGATTTTGGACAGATCTACTTCGATTCCCCCTTACATAATTAGAAACCCCAACATTTTTCTTGCAGTCATCCCAAAAGTGCATTTCTATGGATTTAACCTCAGTTTGCAGTTCCTGGTCCGCTCAAAGAATTTTTCTAGTGCGGTGTAGTGGCCTTCTCGCTCTTTAGACTTGACAATCATGTTGTCCACATACACCTCAACCTCTTTATGGATCATGTCGTGCAAGATTCTGGCCGCATCCCTCTGATATGTAGCCCCAACATTTTTCAAACCAAAAGGCATAACTCGGTAGTAGTAGGCACCCCACAACGTAGTGAAAGTAGTCTTCTCTTTGTCCTTCGGTGCCATCAGAATCTGATTATACCCGGAGAACCCATCCATGAAAGAAAGCAAGGCATGGCCTGCGGTGAAATCTACCAGTTCATCGATGTGGGGCAATGCAAAGTCATCTTTTGGACTAGCTCTGTTCAATCTCGAAAGTCGACGTAGACTCTGATTCAGTCATTCTTTTTTGGAACTGGAACGATATTAGCTAGGCAAGTTGGGTACTTAGACACCATCAAGAAGCCCTCATCAATCTATTTGGTGACATCCTCCTTAATTTTGAACACCCAGTCTAGATGGACTCTGCATAGTTTCTGCTTAACTAGTCGGGCCTTAGGGTCAAGAGGGATCCGATGCTGTAAAATCTCAAGATCGATTCCAGGCATGTCTTCATTGGACCATGCGAAAACATCTTTGAAATCTTTTAATAAAGCGATAAATGCTCGCATTCCTCTAAAGACAACGTGGACCCGATCTGGACCAAGCCGGGATCCTCCTCAGTGTGCACGTTAAATGCAGTGATTTCGTCTATGCGGGGCTTAGCACGCCTCTCCTCTTCTCGGTTAACCAAATTTTTCAAAGCCTGAGGAATTTCTTCCTCTTTATTTAAGTCAAAAATTTGAAAATCAGGATCAGTACAACAAACCAAAGACATAGAGAAGTAAATAAAATCTACAACATTCTCATTCAAAAAGTCCAGGTCCTCAGTTACAGCTGACTCAAAAGAAAAACTAAAAGAAGACCTCGACAGGACTTTGGCATTTGGGTTACCAACCTTGGAAGTACCAAACTCAGACTCAGACAAACTCGAATCTGATTCCGACTACACAGACTCGGTGGAATCAGATTCAAACTCATTATTCGGTTCAAAATTGCCAACGGTACCTTTCCCAAATTGCCAGACCAAGCGTAGAGCCTTAAACGCATCCATGATAAGACCGGAATAATTTGAAGTTGGTTTATCCCCGATCATAGAGATAGTAACACTATCCCCCAAGTTAAGGGACTCAACCCCAGTATTACAATCCATTAGTAGATCAACCAGTGCGTTCCCTAGCAACTCCTCTTCGTCAATGCCTAAGCTTGCAGTCCTACCTTGCGCTGTGCTGATACTCGGGTTAATCTACTCATCCTCATCTTCTGATAAATGATGCCCGAAGAAAATCTCAAATCTCAGGTACTTTGTCTTTGTTTCCCGGTCAACCCATGGATCTGGGAATCCACAGAAAGGGAAATCTTCCCGTTGGCGAACAAAGCGTCCATTTAGGGTTCCCTGAATTCGCTTGTGGATTAGTTCATCCTTTTTCTCTTTCAGTCTCCCTCTCAACTCAACCTTTTTCTCTTTCAATCTTCAGGAGTAGGCTTATACCAAGCCCAAAAGCATGGGTGTTATGACTCATCTCTCTGGTGACAGTACCTCCTTGCTTGTCACTTCTACCCAATCTTGATTCGGGAATATGCCTTTGTTTGTTCATCATGTAAATGGGCTTGGTGCTCACATAGTTTCGATCATCTTCCACCATGATAGTTTGGACCAGCCGGGCCTCTGCTAAGGAGAGGTCGGAAAGGAACACGTCCTCTTTCCCATGCATTATTTCTAACAGAGGCGTGGTAGTTCCCTGGGGAGGATGGATTGCAGAATTACCTTAGACAATAGCAATCCTACCTTTAAATGGATATTTCACCAGCTGGTAAACCGTTGATGACACTGCCTTCATCTGGTGTAGCCAAGGCCTTCCAAGAGTTGATTAAAAGTTACTGGGACATCCATAACATGTATTTCAACCTCATGTTCAGACGGGCCGATTAATATTTAGCTCTTAAAAGTCTCCATAACTTCTCGAGTGGTGTTGTCATAGGCTCGAATAGCTTGAGTTATGGGCATGACGTTAGCTAGCCTCAAACCTATGGCGTAGGCAGTCCTTGCTAGACATACATTAATTGTGAGCCGGTGTCTACTAGCACTACCGGAATCCACTTCTTCCGGCTTCCTAGGGTCACATACAAAGATCGATTATGATTAGCACCCTCAGGTGGCAACTCTTTGTCTGTAAAAGATAGCACTGGACTAACATCCCCTGATGTAACCAATGACACCAGTTGGTCAATGGTGGTGTCGATAGGAAGCTTCATTCTGTACATTGCCTCTAGCAGCACCTGCCTGTGCTCTCGGGAAGCCATTAGTTGCCCCCAAATTGATGTCTGGCTGAATTTTCTGGAGCTATTTCAAGACTAGGTCTTCTTTAGCGTCTTTCTCATTTGATTTCTCAACCTCTCTCCAGGAATATTATGGCTGATCTAAAGTCGAGGGTTTGAAATATCGACCACTTCAGGTCATGTGGTTGATCTCATCGGTATACGCATGGCTCAGATCATTGGAATTGTTCTTACTCTCGTTCTTTGACAGTTATAGGCACAGCCTCAGTTATGGGCACGACCTCAATATTACTGCTATCACCAACTTCCTCTCGGTTCACAACCTCCTTTGCCTGCTCCTCCGTATCTGATTCCACTTTACTTAACCACCCATTGCTGGTTTCGGGTTGGCTTGGGTCCCACCACCTAATCTGTACACTACCCATATCCTCCGCTTCAAAGAAGTAAAGGTTCTCCAGATCTTCCTCCAGTTTCGCCAGGTCCTCTTCTAATGCTGCCAAGTCAGTAAGGCCTTGTTCAAGCCAAACATTCTGATTTTGCTCTAGCTCATCTTCCCTGATGGCGTTGATACTGAGAGAGTCTGGCAGTGCGACTACATGCTTTGGCTGATCAGCAGCCACAATATACAAGCTGGGGTCATACTCTTCTGTGATTAAGGCTCCCTTCTCTATCACTTAGGTGCCAGACAACCCTTTCTCTGGTGCATTCTTCTTCTCCTCCATCTCCACTACCACAGGCCCTGGTTGGGTTGTGGGTGTTATGTCCATCATGCACATGTCTGTGCTTTCTGGAATAACCACCTCTGGTTTAGGTAGATGGGATGGGGTGCTATATGCATTGGGGTTATAGGTAGGCAGTAGTGTATGGATTACGTTCATGTTTCTAGGCTGAGGGACTTGGTTGTGGGTGGAAGTGGGTTGGTGATTACATTGGGTTTTGTGGGTGGAGCTGAGGGTGGAGCAATAATTTTATTATCGATGAGATCCTGGATCTCATAACGTAGGTGGCAGCAATGATCGGTGGGATGACTGTGCTGCTGATGGAAAATGTAGTACTGGGTGGGATCTTATCTAGGTGGGAGTGGGTCAGGGAGAGGTCGAGGGTCAAGGGGTTTGAGGTGTCCCTTTTCCATTGATGACTTCAGAGCACGGGCTGGGCTCATGTGGTGGGGGGTAAAGGTTCTTTGGTTTTGGGCAAACATGGAAATTGGTGCTACTATCATCCTTTGCAACATATCCGACTCAAGATTCTGGACCACCAACCGGACTTGCTCCCTTTCTGAGGGTCTGTTTGTCATCCTGGCTGCCTTTCCCCTCCATCAGGCAACAAAGTCGATGAAGGATTCTTTAGGGTTTTAGGTAGTTGCTTCTAGCTCACTGATGGTTACCTCTATCTGAGTGTTATAAGAATATTGGTTAACAAACCCCTCAAACAGCTCCTCCCAATTCCGTTTAGTAGAATATTCCAGCTTGGCGTACCAAATAGCCACCACGTCGAACAAAGTTATGCCAAACAAGGACAATTTCTAAGCTCAAGATAGGCCCATTGGCAGCAGAACATCTGAAAACAGGCAAACATGAACAATCCGATCCTCACTCCATCAAATCTATCAATATGAGGCATTTTGAATTTCTCCGGCAATCTGACCGAGGCTTCGATATAGCTGGCTTTAATATCCGGAATGGAATTGAAGCCTTGGGATTTTTTAAGCGCTTCCTCTAGCCTTGAAATTTTGATCATGGCTGGATCAATATCATTGATGTCAAAGGAAAGGAGTTCCCCATAAGGCAGGGCTGTAAGCTGGAGCCTGTACAAACATTTCCTAAGGATCGCGGACCTGGGGATTTTCAATTGGTGGAGGAGGGTCTGGATTTAGCTGGGCAGCTGGGATTGGACACATAATAGATGCTGATGCCCCAGATGGGCGTTACATGTTAGCGATAGTTTTGTCCTGAGCGGCTATCCATTGGTTCAAGCTATCCATAGTTCTCTAGAAAGCTGCCATCATGAGGGCAACCTCTTCTGCACTCTGCGCCATTATGGGCCTGGGGGAATTAGATGCTGGTGAATTGAGTGGGTGTGAACAAACAGGTGATTGCTGAGTGATATGTGCTGGTGATGATAACTGCCCGTTCCTTTTTCATCAAGCAACAGGTGGAAGACAGACTAACACTGGTTGACCACCAACAAGGTCTTGAGTTGTGCAAAGTTTGCCAAAATGAGTCCACACAACTTGGGGATATCGAGTCTGTCTGAAGCTATGATTGTAAACTACCTAGCAAAAGAAAGAAAAGAAAATGCAATCAAAATCGGACAGCACTCCGGCCCAATTCACAACAAATAACACAACTGAAACACTGTGTTACCCACCGAACTCTACCCCCAAAACTGATATCAACTTATGTACCACTGATACGGTGTGTTCCTGCATAGTTTCACTGTAAAAGCACATACCAGGTAAAAGAGAACCAAAACACCCCTATAAGGGGGCAGGGTTACCTTGTCTTATATTTTTGACATGATCTAGGTTGCGCTACTTCAAACAAAGAGTTTCACAGCATCCTGTGTATGGGTGGCATCCTGTCTTAATTTGGAACGATCACTAAGGCTTTGCTATATACAGCTAGGCCAAATGGTCAAAAGGGTACCTCAACAAGATCACCTAATATACCTCTCATACCTAACACCGAGAAGTGAAAGGTAGATCAAGCGGTACAGCGGCAATCCAGATCCAAGTGTTGTGTTTCTAACACGGTAGAGCCCATGACAGTTATCCTTTTGGCAAGCTTTTGGGCAAGCCTCCGGCAAACCGACCAGGAATAGTAGATGGAAAACACAGTTACTTAAAGTAACAATGCAAATGCAATGCAAAAAACATCTAGAACTTCAAGTCAAGTTCTTTGAATTTCCCCAGCAGAGTCGCCAGAAACTGTAGCTTGCTTTTCATGCTCCTCGGAGGGGTTTAGTCTCCTTGAATACGATAGCCCTAAGTTCGGACTCATGTGGTTTTGAATCTGATTTCACAAGTGCAATGTGAAATGGATAAACCCAAAAGAGTGCAAATGCGGCAAACCTATTAGAAAATCAAGTTTGAATCAAAGATGCCACAAATGAACTGCAATGCCAGATTTCAGAGTCGCCACCTAAATATTTTTGGGAAATTTAGGAAACCAAAGGCCATTAGTCCATCATCACCACAGTGTCTTAGCTTGGAAACTTAGGTATGAGAGGGGAAGGTCATGAACTGAGCACCCAACTCACCCGATCAAAGATTGGCCTCTACCAATCATGATGTGATTCTTATTTACATTATATGCTCTTGTTCTGATTATTATGCTATTGTTACTATGCGATGTCAAACAAATATAGAGTAATTCACAAAAGTTGGAACCCTTTGTTTTCATGTTTGTTTGAAAATTATTTTGAATATGTACCACTTGAAAAAAGTGATCTCCTATGTACATTTATTCAAATCATCCCAACTTAAGCGAAAATCCTTCATCCACATGCATTTCAAACAGGTATATTAACTAAGCACTTAGCCTCATGGTAAACATGCTTGACATGAAAACAATCACATACATGCAATATACTAAAGTGAAAATGCTCACCCAGTACTCAATCGAGGCAAGCCAAAAGGAATAAAATAGTTAGAAAAAATGCATGATCCTGATGATGCAAATGGCTAATGCAACACGTATAATATGCAAATAATAGGCTCGACTACTAGCATGACATGTAAGTCAATTCAAGGCATGCGATAAATCACATATTCGAGTAAAGAATTTGAAATTGATATTGGTTAGTGTGATGAGCCGAGCCCGTATGCATGCAAACTGAATGGATGCAAGTCATGGAAAATGCTAATTAAAACATGATGCTATACAACCACAGTAAGGGGATAAATAAAAACGAGAAAGAAATGGAAGTTAGAAGACATACACACATTATTACAATTTTTCCCTCGCACAGGAGGGTTCGATGTCTAAGTGTCTGAATTAACTACTTATTACAAATTTGAATAAATAATGAATGAAGGACTATCTAATTTATTACAACAATAATATTCCAATAATCCAAGAAATAAACCAATGATTGCGCACAATGTTCTTTAGAAACTGCTCTGTCTGCCTTGTTGGGAAACTGCCCTATGTTCACCCTCAGCCACTGCTCTGTATTTTCCAAAACTACTCTATATACCACACATTGGAGCTTGGTCCGCCCCCAATCAGACCCGGCCGGGCCTAAACAAATCTGTTGGTGCCTTATTTTGTTGCAAAAAAATGTTTATGTGCTCTAAGGTAAAAACAGTGCAGACAAAGCTCTTCACTATCATAAAGATACTCAAGAGAAGAGCGGGTTCGGTTCCCAAACAATCAATAGGCACAAGTTGACTGCTTGATGGTTTCGAACACGATAAGACAAAAAATTAATGAATGCAATGAGAGACACACTACCCCTTCCTCCTATCATGAAGTTAGTTCAAGGAGGGAGGTAGACACACCTCAACAATCATCAAACATCACAAATTAGTATGTGATGACTCTAGAAGCGATGGATTCAATATAATATCCGACCGAATCCAACAAATTTTATTAATCTTCTTTACATTGGTTTGATCAATTTTAAGTCGATTTTATTATCCTTTTTCAACTTACCATTCCACTGATTAATCATTTTGTCCGAAAGTGAGTGTTACATCCACTAAGTGTAAAAGTAATAATGATGAACAAGTATCGACTTAACCTGAGAAATGAGCCTTTCAAGGCCTTTTCTTTGAGGGAAATTACAAAGGAGGAATCAAACTCGTTTGCAACCGATAATGGATTCCAAATCAAACCCAAGATGAGCGATAAAGACTAGCCAAACTCAAAAGAGCGATAATGACATAGCCCAACCCATAATGAGCTATAAGGATTCTAAACCCAAACTTGAGAACAAGCTATAATGAGACCTTCCTTTGTGATTTCCAAGGCCCTAACTAGAAAGCTAGCCCCTTAGAAGCAAATACACTGGTGATAAAGAGGAATGACAAACAAAAGGTTTTGCTTTGCATAAGAGATATGATGCCTTGGTAATGAACCTCCGAAGAGATTAAACCATTAAGCATGTAAGGTCTCTTTCTTATGCTTGAACGACAACCTTTTATTAAATACAACTCTTTGATCCAAAAAAAAGAAAGAATGGAATGAGGTTGCAGAGATGATTATGCAAGGTTGATTATTACAAAAGTGGGACTCTTTACATGAAAACTAGGTAATGAAAGCTATCAACTCAAATGACTCGATGTCTATGGCCTAAACAACCGAAGCCATGAGGACTTACAACATAACAAGTATAATTTTTAAAGAATAAACTATTTAAATGAATTAAACAGCCCCAAAAATGTAAAAAAAAAATAGTACCCAAAATCATGTTTAAGAGAGCACAAAATATAGCCAAAAACAAGGAGATACAAAGCTAGTAAGCAAAACTAAGGAGGGGTGGCTAACCCCTCCACTTTTGGCACTTCTAAACCATATTTTTCACCCCTTTAAAACTCTAAAAATCAGTATGTAAACCAAAGAAAAGAGTGGGAAAACAAAGGGTATAAGCTAGGGGATAAGGTTCAAGAAAAGGTGATAAGCCCCTCCACCTTTGTTAGCTCTTTAACCCAAGTTTCAGCACTTGGAATTGATCCAAAGCAGTATGAAAACACGAGAAAAAGATTGAAAAGGATTGAAATGAAAGCAAGGAAGAAGGTGGCAAGCTTATTCCTCTTGAAGAGAGAAAGTTTTTGTTGTAAACCAAACTTGATCCTAAGGCACTCTCAAGTGTGAATTATGGTTTTAAAGTCTCAACCAGGGCTCCAAGCTTAAGCTCTAAGGGTGTGTATAGTGTATAGATATAGCTCAAAGATGATATAATAACACAAAGATGACTTGCAAAGGAAGAAGGAGCTCCCAAAGGTGTTTTAAGCTCTTTGAAATTTTTCTAACCCTCAAAATAGAGGCATGAGCTCGTATTTATAGAATTTGAGGTAAATAGGTCACAAATATCTTCAAAAATAGATAGCTGGCGGATTTTCACCCAGAACAGTGGTTATCGCCCAAAAGGCACGACTGGGCCCTAATGGACACGGTTGGGCCCAAATGAGGCACGGTTGGGCCCCAATGTGGTTCCCCTGTTTCTCAATTCAGGTTTAATGTAGATTGGCACAATGCTCAAAAATAGATTTCTAAGGTAAAAACAGTGTGGGCCTGGAAGGTTGGGATTGTTTAGAGCTCAAAACCTGATTCCTTCGTTGAGATTTCAAACCATTTACACAATGTAACTTTCATCATTGAGTGCTTAGAATAAAGCACCCAAGTCTTGTGGACGGTCAAAAATGGGGTGTCTATAGTTGCCCCTTTTTGACAGAGCCCAATACGTCATGAAATGATGGGAGTGAATGTCACAACGCAAAGACGACCCATTTGATGAGGCCTAAGACTTGGACACACCAGTTAGTGCTACTACTACCAATCAAATTACAACTACATAAGAAAACAAACATTATATTGTCATACACTAAAAAAAATTATGAAAATTAACCCCAAAAAAAAAACTATAGAACTCCAAAACCCGACCCCAAAATTAACATAAAATTAAGGAATCTTAAAAAATAAAATATGAAAGAAATTACCTCATACCCATTCAATCTTTACTACCCATCTTCCGAACTTTACCATGAATTCAACAACTTTCCTAGAAACTGAAAAACAATCTCCACCTAATAGCCTCAACTACCATTGAAAAACCTCAAGAAAAACCTCAAGAAATTTCCCAAACTCTTGAAAGAAAATTCCTAGACTCTGAATTTTAGCTCCAAAATTCATCAAGAAAAACCTCAAAAAACCTCCAAAAAAAAGTGGGTATTTATGTGCTCCCATTGAAGGAGCCTTAGAAGATCATCATCAACACCAAAAGCACAAAAACAGAAATTTCACAAAATCTGCTAGGCCCTTTTATAAAACCCTAAATTGATCGAATTAATGTTTTAACAAATCCCAAACAAAAACAGAAACTTTTCACTTTTATTTTCCTTTTCCCTCTATATTTTCTTAGATTTCTAAATGGGTTATGCAAAATCGTACCTAGCGTAAATGATCTTAACCCTATTTTCAGGTTGGGTTGGGACCAATTGTAGGCGATTGAACCCGCTATGCTGCTTAACCACAACATCCTTCAAAAAAACTTGAAACGAAAATAATCAAATCAAAATCATAATCAAACCCAAAACCCAAACTCCATAGATATATATATAGAGAGGGAGAGATTACCAATAATGTGAAGCTTGCGATCAACGACCCATTCCCTAATAGAATCAAAGGTGTTGTTCTTTGCTTTAGTCATTTTCGTCAATTGCTTTTCTTAGAGTGAAAAAAAATTGGAGATTTTTATTTTGGTTTGTATTTGTGTATTTGTATACACAACATCCTATATCCTCTCTCTGTCTCTCAAGAACTCTCTCTCTCTCTCTCTCTCTCTCTCTAGAACTGTAAACAATGACTTGAAAACAAACAATCTTACCTTGCCAGTTCGAAGGGAAGGAGGAGCAGCGTCGGCAGCAAAAGCGTCAGTGGTAAAGAGGGTGGGTGTTTTTCAGCGAGCTCTATTGTGAAGAGGAGAGGGCTGGAGTGATGATGGGGATGAGGGAGTGAGAGATGAAGGAATTGAGGCTATGGCTAGGAAAGAGGGAGGAGGACAGGAATAGGGTTTCGAGTTTGGGTCTCCGGTGAGGGAGGGAAGAGGTTCTTGGTGGTCGTCGATGTCGCAATAGCGGTGGTCGTTGCAAGGAGAGGTGGGTTTTTGCTGTTTGCTTATCTTCCCCTTCAATGGTGGTAGTAGACTAATGTTGATCAACAGTAGTAATGATGATAAGCAGCGGCGACATCTACTCTTTCTCTATTGGTTGACATTAGGCTAGAACACAACACCCATCTCTTTCTCTGTACTACAACACCTTGAAGAACATTATGGGTGATGAGAGAGAACGTGAGAGAGTACATGTAGAGAGGGAGTTGAAGAGTTGAAGAGAATGTGTTTGGTAATGAAACTTATAGGCGTGGGCAGATATGGGAGAGAGAGAGATGGACGTTTAGGCAGGAACTAAATGTATCTAAACCATTAATATATACTTAGGATTGATCCAGACCATTATAATCAAATGTATCTCTGATACATTTTATACATTTTCAAAAACCCTTTTGTCTTATTATATAGATATATATATAGGTTAGATTACCTTAGGCTCTTAATCTAATATTAGGCTAATTAATTAGGACTGAAGCTTAATTAAACAAAACATAATTTTACTAAACTTAATCAATTTTTAATCAAATTTCCCAAAAGGCTTTAAAAATTATGATAACCTAATTCAACTCATCAAATTCAGAACAGAATTCCTAATAGATAATTCACCAAATGAATAGATATACACAAATTACACATCAAACACATAATTAACTTTCAAATCTCAAGAGGTTATCACAGTCTTACCCCTTTAAGAAGTTTGGTCCTCCAAACTTACGTTACCTTGTATCGGAAATCGTTTGGGATACCATTGCCTCATTTCATCTTCTTTCTTCCATGTGGCTTCTTTGCTATAATGTTCCTTCCACTCTACCTTAATCATTGAAATTTCTCTATTCCTCACTTGTTTCACTTGTCCGTTGATAATTTGCATCGGTGTTTCTTCATATTCCATATCATCATAATTAATAATGTGAAACAGATCCCGAAGATAACCCCTTAACAAAGATACATGAAACACATTTGCATTTGCTCTATTCCTGGTAGTAAAGTTATTAGGTACGCAACTGGACCAAGTCTTTCCAAAATCTGAAATGACCCAATACACCAAGGTGATAACCTGCCTTTCTTCCCAAATCTTGATTGAGCTGTCATTGAAGTTACCCTAATGAACACATGATCACCAACATCATACTCTGAAGCCCTTCTTCTCTGATCTGCAGAATTCTTCTATCGGCTTTGTGCGATTTTGAGCCTTTGCTGAATGATCTTAATCTATTCAGTCATTGTTTGCACAATTTTAGGTCCAAGTAAAATTATATCCTGTCCAACAAACTGGAGACCTACATTTTGTACCATACAAAGCTTCCTATGGTGCTATACCAATGCTAGTGTGGAACCTATTGCTATATACAAATTTTGCCAACGGTAAGTAGGTTTCCCAACTACCTTGAAAATCTAAAGCACACATTTGAAGCATATCTTCCAAGGTTTGAACGGTTCTTGCAGACTGTCAATCAATTTGCGGGTGAAAGGTGGTACTAAATCTCAACTCTGTTCCCATTGCTTTTTGAAGACATTTTCAAAATCTGGACACAAACTTAGGATCCCTATCAGAAACAATAGATATCAAAATTCTATGCAAATGAATAATCTCACTGATATAAGTGGTAGCAAGCTTATCCGTATTATAAAAGGTTTTCACAAGTAGAAAATGTGTTGACTTAGTTAACCTATCCACAATAACCAAAATAGAACTCATACCTCTAGGTGTACGAGGTAGTCCAACAATGAAATCCATGGTTATGTGCTCCCATTTCCATTCTGGAATAGGGAGAGGCTGAAGCAATCTTGTCGGTCTTTGATGTTCAACATTAACTTGTAGACATTGAAGGCATCATGACACAAATTTACCAATTGCCCTCTTCATGTTAGGCCACCAATAAGTTTGCCTCATGCCTTGATACATTCTAGTGTTGCCCAGATGCATTGTGAACTTGGACTTATGAGCTTCTTCCATGATTCTTCCTTTAAGATCGGCTACATTAGGAACACATAATCTTCCTTGAAATTTCGAGACTCGATTTTCAATAGCGAACCTCGGTCTTGGATTTGAATCTATCTCATCAAACACTTTCTTGACAAATTCATCTCCCATTTTCCTTTGCTTGATATCGTTAATAATTGTCGGTCGTGCCGAAATTGCGACTAACACTCCGCCTTGTTCGTGGGACACCATTTCTGTCTCAGATCTTTTCAAGTCTTTCAACAATTGTTTTGGTATGGTAAGTAAACATGCCAAGTTTCCCGTTGAGTTTCTACTAAGAGCATCGGCTATGGTATTGGCCTTGCCTGGATGATACTGAATCTATAGGTCATAGTCTTTAATTAGTTCCAACCACCTTCTTTGACGCATGTTTAACTTTTTTTGGGTGAAGAAGTATTTCAAACTTTTGTAGTCGGTGTAGACTTCACAAATTGCTCCATAGAGATAGTGGCGCCAAATCTTAAAGCAAACACAATAGTGGCTAACTCTAAGTAATGAGTCGAGTAGTTCTTTTCATGTGGTTTCAATTGTCAAGATGCAAAAGCTATCACCTTTCCATTCTACTTAAGCACACAATCCAAACCTTTATATGAAGCATCACTATAAATTACAAAACCTTTCATGCCTGATGGCAATGTCAAGACTGGTGTTGTAGTTAGCCTTGTTTTCAATTCTTGAAATGTAGACTCTTTTTCATCTGTCTATTCAAATGGTTCTTCTTTTTGAGTAAGTTGGGTAAGCGATACAACTATTTTTGAGAAGTCTTTCACAAATCTTCTGTAATACCTTGCTAAACCCATAAAACTTCGGACTTCTATCACATTAGTCAATGTAGGCCAATTCACAATTGCCTCAATCTTTTGTGGATCCACAAAAATTCCATCCCTGTTAATCACATGCCCAAGAAACACAACTTCATCCAACCAAAATTCACATTTCTTTAACTTTGTGTACAACTTCTTCTCTTTAAGTGTTTGAAGAATGGTTCTTAAATGTTGTTCATGTTCTTCTCTAGCTTTCAAGTAAATTAGGATATCATCGATAAACACAACTACAAACTCATGAAGATAGGATTTGAAAATTTGGTTCATTAGATCCATTAAAGCTATAGGTGCATTTGTAACTCCAAACGACATAAGTAAAAATTCATAGTGTCTATACCTTGTTCGAAATGCAGCTTTCTCAATGTCTTTAGCTTTCACTTTTAATTGATGGTACCTGGATCTCAAATCAATTATTGAAAACACATGTGCCCCCTATAACTGGTCAAACAAACTGTCAATTCGAGGCAGAGGATATTTGTTCTTAATTATTACCTTATTCAATTCTCGATAATCGATACACAATCAAAGTGCTCCATCATTCTTCTTTACAAACAAACCTGTGCTCCCCACGGTGATGTGCTAGGCTAAATAAACCCTTTATCAAACAAATCTTCCAATTGTACTTTCAATTTTTTTCATTTATGCCGTTGATATTTGATACAGAGTGTTTGAGATAGGTTGAGTATCCGACATAACTTCAATAGTAAATTCAATCTCTCAATCAATCAATTCTCCCAGCAATTCTTCGGAAAGACATTTGAAAATTCACTAACTACTAGATAGTATCTAAAGTACCATTTGTAGATTAAACACTCAAAATACTTCATAGATAACCCCGACATCCCTTTTTATGTAATTTACATGCTTTCATTGCCGAAATTAAATAGGGTGGAGGTACTACACCATTACCCTCAAACTAAAACTCATCTAGTCCCTAAGGTCAAAACAAAACTCGTTTTGTTACACAATTAATAGTAGCACAGTCTTTAGACAACTAGTCCATTCCCAAAATCACATCAAAACGACTCATATCAAGAGGTAGTAAATCCACATACAATGTAGCATTCCCAACAAGAATTCCACAAGCAGGATATATGGATGTACACAAAACAGATCCCTCCGATGCTACATATACATATAACACATAATCCAATGATTTTATAGACCAATTCAGTTTATGAGAAAGTAATGTAGAAACAAAGGAATGTGTTAAACCCAAGTCAATTAACACATACGCATATTGATTGCAAATATAAAGAGTTCCTAAGACAAAGGCATTGGTATTCTGAGTATCCACTGGAACAAGTGTGAAAACACTCCTCTGTCTGAGTGTATCTCTTATAGCAGTAGGTCTTGCAGTATTTCTTAGCATAGGAACTGAACCGGTAGAACTAATGCTAGGTCTTTCTCCACTTGGTTCATTTTGAGGACAATCTCTCACCATGTGACCTGTTTTACCACATCTAAAACAAGCCCCAGAAGTATAGTAATAGACTCCTCAATGTTTCTTACCACATTCAGTACATGTTCGTGCTGAGTCCTTCGTAGAACTGGAAGTACTTGACATTCTCAAATTTTGTTTCTTAAAAGATGCCGATCCCTTATTTGAATAAGTGCCTTGCCTATTTCTTTTCCATTCGGATGGTTGGTTATGTGAAGCCATATTTGATTAAGACATCAGAGCCCTGTCTAACACGTCTACATACTTTGACAATTTTAGAACATTCACGCTCTCTTGATTGAACCGCGAAGTCCACCTTAAAATTTTCACCCTTTTTTATAGTCGGTGTCGACCATGTGTGGTGTAAATCTAGCCAACTCAGTGAATTGCGCCTCATATTCAGCTACTGTTTGATTACCTTGTTTTAATCTTTCAAACTTAGACACTTTCCGATCCGGATACTTTGCGGAAAGTACTTTTCATAGAAAATTTGAAGGAATTGTGCCCAACTAATTCTTGTACTCTCATCCCTGATTAATATCTACCATCTACGGGCTTCACCTTCCAAGGTAAATGCTGCTAATAGAACTTTTTGTGCATCAGTGCATGGAAATACTTTAAACAACTTTTCAATGCCAAGTACCCAAGCCTTGGCTTTCAGAGGATCAACTCCTTCCCAGAACAATGGCGGTTTCATCTTTTGAATTCTTTCATTAGAGTAATGGTTTGGTCATCTTCTTGATGATTTTGCATAGGAGGTGGTATAGGCATTGCGGTGGCAGTGGCGGTGGTTGTTGTTGTTGTCTTAGCATTTCGACCATGTCCTGAATCATCCTTTCTATTCTATCCAAACGGGCGGTAAAAGATTCTTCTATTTCATCAACCCTTGTTCTCACCATGATTTATATGAACTCATCTTATAATAAATACAGAACATTTGTATATATATATACATAGGCACATTTTCACATATGCACATAATCACATATTCACTTATTTACAATGTACACAAATGATACACTTATGAAATGAATATATTCTTAAGTCTTTTCTTGACACCTTAATGCTCAATTAGACAAGTGTGTGAGTTATTAAATTGTGCTCTAGTATCACTTTGTCAAGACCCGAACCCAGCCCTAGAGGTTTGGATCATAATTGGCTAGTAATCATGAGATTACTTATGGTCTCAGACAGAATTTTAAAACGTAATTATGTATATGGAAGTAGAAGCGGAAGCAGAATAATAATAGTAATAAAATTGTCCAATGAGCTGTGCATAAATAACATAAACAAAAATCTCATATCTTAATAACTCACTTTCAAAACATACGCATACATACGGGGTTGCACATACAAATACTTATACAAGGGAGTACAATTCATCAAAATACAAAGAAACTTATGTTAAACTCATATAACCCAAAACATGGTCAAACACGACCAACAAAAGCAAAAAGATAAAAGCCTTATCCAAGAGGCACCCCTCGGTTGGCATCGCAAAACTTGGGTAATCATCCACACGATCACTAGGGTTGGACATCCTGTTTCCTACCTATATATATATGAAGGAGTGAGTTATAGGCTAGGGAATAACATCAAAGTAAGGGGTTTCATGAATGAGTTCCAATACTTAAACATAATCATTCTCAAATTAGATTCATTACAAATAGAATGACCTCAGGTCCAAAAATGACAGAACAACATTTGGTCCAATATATGTTAGAATGACCTCTGGTCCAACATACAACAGATATGATAGATATACAAAAAACAATAGATCATAGCTTTTCAGAACGACCTTGGGTCCAATTGATTACAGCTTCATTAGATCAATAAAATTACTATTTGGTCAAACACATTATCAGATATGCAGAACGACCTTGAGTCATCTTATCAGAAATACAGAACGGCCTTGGGTCCATTATACACATTTATATTTTTGGATAGCAAAACGTTCAAATAGATAGAAAGCTCATTCACAATCACAAAATGATAAGTTCAGAAAAGCTTACCACAATGAAACATTTAGAAAAAATAGATTATACGAGAATATCTTTACTAAGATATTACTCATAGTGATTAGATTATTGTAACGTCTCCATGGATCAACCAACACATTACACATAAACAAACACACATTGAAAACATATAGCTAAATCAAATCATTCTTTTCTATTCAATTCTTTTAAGTCCATTTCTAGGTTATTAAGCCATTCATAAGGCTTAATTCATGCCTAATGTGGAGATGTGGTTTGGAAATGCTCTTCAGATCTTGGGGGACGTTCGTGATCCTTAGCTAGTCACCTGAAAAGGAATGAACACTCCGGTCGGGGGTGCCGGAATTAGCACTCCGACGGATAAGTCAGTGTATACCCTCTTGATTGCTTGTAACTTAAGTTAAGCATACTAGTTCTCACATACCTTTCTCTGACTAATGATCCCGTATTTATAGTATTCTCTTTGGGCCTTAGGGCCAGGCCCACCCATGATCCTTTACATGCACTTCTACTCGGCCTTTGTTCCACTGGCTGGAGGGCTGGTTATTTTATTCGGCTCTTCAATTGACTAGGATCAATGCCGAATAGAGGTTACATTCCGGACCAAACGGGTCCATTCATCCCTATTAATCCAATGATATTTGGCTCCTACAATTGCCCCCCAAACACCCCACTAGCATCAGTTAGTTGGCATGTTTGGCTTCTAGCCTAGGAAGTCGAAAATTCGGCGGTTATTCCTCTTCCCAATGCGTGTTAGAACGCGCACACGCTTTTTGGTCATTGTAACGCTTTCCTGCCCCTTCGTACACTGCCTCCATTTAATGTGATTTGAAATTGTCTCTTCGAATGTATGTTTTGAATACTCAAAGATATCTGGTTCGCCTTCTAGTGCAACTTCTTCACTTCGCGGCTTCTGCAACTCCTTGTTTCCCGTTTTTCCTCTTCGCCTCCTGTAAGTTTTCTCCTCCTTCACTTTCGATACCGCTTCCTTGTTTGCTTTTAGTTTTCCATAATCCTTGGGCTGGTCAAGATGGCAAAGCATCTGAAGGAGCTTCTTTCAGCGGACCAAATCTCCGGCTTTCGTCGACATTTTTCCATCCCTGACGACGTCCATCTGTCACTTTTGGCAGACAGCACCACTGATATGGAGAGGGATGATGAGAGCACAATCGTCTTTCCCTCCTGTCAATTGCTGAGGGCGGAGTTCGTTTTCCCCATCATCCATTTTTTAGGGCCGTTCTACGATACTGGGGTCTAATCCCTTCCCAGCCCAACGTGAATTTCTTCCGTATCATAATGGGAATTGTAGAGCTAAATCGATGTCTTAGGATTAATTTAGGTATACTCGCCGTTCGACACTATTATGTCCTAGCCAAATCTACTGGCCGACTAGGACGCTACTTTCTTAGAGCCAAGGATACTGATCATCACTTAGTGACTATGCTTGCCAGCTCTGGCAAGCGTGTCTACGACGTGATGGTCGTTGTCCGCGGCAATTGAGAATTTGGCGAAGGTGAAGATCGCCTAGACCCGGTGCCAAGGCGGAAAGGCGAACCAGGTGGCCGATCAGATCACTTTTGTTTCTATTATTTTGATATTTGTATTCAGAACTATATACATCTAACTGTTTTGTTTGTGCAGACAGCGACTTGAAGAGAGTGTTAGTTTCAAATGACGACGTTGTGTTTGCAGAAATCAAAACTGCGCTACGGTTCGTCGGCCGTCCAAACCTTCAAAAACAAGAGAGGGCGTCCCACATTCTACTGCGGTACGAGCCGACTTATACAACATTCTTGGCGGCAGACAACATTTCATTCCGCGAGGTGACAAGCATCTTATAACCCTCATCTTCCCCAGTTTCAAAAACTTGAGACAGATTGGTTTAGAAACATCCGATTCTGAACACGTAGAAGAACAAGCTGCCGAACCAATCGCTGAGGACCCGAACCAGTTGGCAGCAGAAGTTGACGAAGTAGTTAACTCAGCCTTTGAGGAACCCGGACTGAACTCATTTGACCCTCCGTCCACATCAGGCCGAGGGGATGCCTTCGAAGATATTTTTACAAATTTGGGAGACCTTCCCAACGCTTATTCTGAGGGTATGGCTGGGGAAAGTCTCACGCAGTTGGCACGAAAGAAAAATGCCAAACGCATGGCCGCCCGATGGAAAGCCAAGGCCACCCGTTCTGGACCTGCCTGGACTGAATCTTCCGCACCCATTATTGTAGAGGAAACGGCTCAAGTTCATGAGGCTGAGATGGAAAAGGTTGCCGAGCGGCCGATTACAGAAGAACAGTCGATTTCAGAAGATCGGGGAGAAAAATGCACAGCCGAGAGCGACGCCGTCTCCGAGGAGGGCCCGTTGATAAACGGCCACACTTAGAGGAGTCGGGTGTGGTTGCTCCTTTGGTTGTTGAACCAAAAATAAAAAATATGCCGATCTCCTCTAAAGCGTCGGCTTTGAAAGATCCAGCTGTGGCGCTAAGCTTGGCTGCCTCGGTCTCCTTGCCGGCTGACAAGGCAGCCTTTCGTGCTGAGCCGGATTTGGTGGCAATAGCATTAGCTGCCCAGTCAGCCCTTCTGGTATGCGACTTGATCTTAACTCGTTTGGTTTGGTTTGCATACGATATTTCTTGGTATGTGATGATCCCAACTCCTTGTTTTGCAGACGGTTGGAAGGATAGCTGAACTAGGCCGCCACCAGCACGATGCCATTCAGAGAATTGGCCGCTTGAAGTCGGAAGCTGATGGTGAGCAGAGCAGGGCCGAGTTTGAGGCGGCGAGGGCCACAATGGAAAGTGCTCGAGCCGAAGCTGAGAATGAGAGGCTTAGACTACTGACCAGCTCAGATCCGATGCCGAGGAAAGGGCAAATGCAAGCGAGGAATCGCTCAAGTTAGCCAAGAAGGCGTTTGCCAAGGTGGAGGCCGAGTTAGAAGAGTTGAAGAAGGCCAAGGAAAAAGCCAACTCTGAAGCTTTCGCGGCGTTCGAGGATGGAAAGAGCGCCGCCCTTGAAAACTACGTGGAAGAAGTCCCCAAATTTGAGAATCGGGGATTCAAACATGGGTGGTTCAAAGCCCTTGCTGCCGCTGGAGTTACATTGGCCATGCCAATTCCATACGAGCAGGTGGACGTTGAGCCACTCGAGTCTGATCCCGAGGCTTGATTTGGGAGACATTTTAGTTTTATTAGGTATTTTCAATTTCAATGTATGTTTTTGTTTAGTAGACTTCTGTTAGTTCAAGGTAATTTTCATGTATAAATTAGTTACTATTTGCGCTCAATTTATTAATGAAAATTTCTTTTCATTTTACTCTTAGTTGTACGCAATTTTTGATATTAATGAAGAGTTTTGCTTTTCACTACTTTGGATAAAATGACTACTTTCTGTTGTGCATGCTCACTATCGATCCGATAGGAAGTAAGATCATGAGATAAGTAGATTAAATATCCCACTGCATAGATGCCGATTAGATAACAGTGTAACTTGGCAATTAATTTAACCTTAATTTATCCAAACAAGTAATCCCACTGCATAGATGCCGATTAGATAACAGTGTAGTTTGTCAATTAATTTAACCTTAATTTAACCGAACAAGTAAATCCACTCAGGGCCCCGTTGTATGGCCGATCAGATTAATAAATTTGCCCCTGCTCCAGCCAATGTATGAACTTCGAAAGCCGAATAGCACTAGTTTATGGGGTGGTTGCGGCACAAATCGATCGTCGTTGGGCTTAGGTATTTGGCCGATCATATTAATAAATCTACCCTTGCCCCAGCTGGTTTAGGAACTAGAACGCCGAATAAAACGAACTCGTGAATGTTGTACTGATGATTCATGGAGCGGTTGGGGCACTCAAGCTGAATATATTGATGAATCTGCCCTTGCCCTAGCTGGTTCATGAACTAGAACGTCGAATAACAGAGCTTCGTGGGGCGATTGGGGCACATGACTCAATCGGCGCCGGGCTGTTGAGGTTTTAATATTAATGAGATTGCCTCGGAGGTGCTGCCCCCGTAGGGAATAAATGGGCGTGTACTTCGTGCAAGAAGGTCCTATTTATATGCTCAGAGTCAGTAGCTCAGTCCAGTTCTTTGAGAAAGGTTAAACAAGTGCGAATGTCAAATTGACTTTTCTTTAACAGCAGAGGAGAAGCGAGGACGCTAGCTGAGCTGGGAGGAGATATGAGTAAAAGTGGTGAACCTTCGCGCATTGGAGATAGGACTTCGAGGGATCGGGAGAGACACCAATCTCCTCGTTGTCGAAGTAGGTCACCCAAGAGTGACAAGCAACCACAGGGCAGATCTCCTCAACCTCGTTCTGGAAGGGAATCCGATGCGACTCCGCACCCATTGAGTTTTGCGGTCTTCGTGGGGAATAGACCAATGATAGAGGCAGATTCGATAGTTTGGGATCCAAATGTGGTAGTCAAGTTCGCTTGACAGATTTTTCCACCCGAAGTCCAGCAGTCGATGGTAGGTCGGTAGGACTTCGAAGTGTTTCGTGAAGGCGTCCATGGGGCGGTGAAGGGGCTGATGATAGGTGCTTGGCACAGCCTGCATAGTATGCAACCAGGTTCGCCCCATGATGAGATTATACGGCAATGCCAGCTTGACGACCAAGAATTCCACATCCACTGTTCGGGAGCCCGCTCGAACGGGTAAGGTGATTTTTCCCAACAGGTATTTTGGATTGGTGTTGAAGCCGAATAGTGGATAAGGAGCCGGAGAGAGATCCGATTCAGAGAAGCCAAGTTTGATAAATGTCTTGTAATACATAATCTCCGAAGTGCTCCCTGGATCAATGAGTACGCGCTCAACGGTAAACCGGTTTACGTGTAACTCAATTACCAAGGGATCGATGTAGGGAAACGTCACTCCGGCCAAATCTGAATCATCAAAAGCAATGCTCGCAGCTTCATGGGCCATTTTGCCGGAGTGAGCTGATTTTGAGGGTCGGGATTTGACTGAATCGTATGAACCGCGGATGACATTGGCAGGCTATATATCATGTGGATCACGCCGAGTGGGGGGAATCCTATCTCAAAGCTATTGCTTTCGTTGAGCTGCCTTTTCGGACATACTATTGTAGCCGACCATCCTGTACCAATTCCTCCAGGTGATCCTTCAATGCATAACAACTCTCAGTATCATGGCCATGATCCTTGTGATACTCGCACCGCCTATCCCGTCTTCGCGTGTTGGGAGGTCCCACCATTTTTTACGGCCATTTGAAGAACGGAAGATGTTAGATTTTGGACATGACCGTGCTGATCGGCTCGGACAACTCAGTATATTTCTTGTCGGCACGCCTTGTGCCCCTGCTATCGACTTGCAGCTGTTCATTTACTCAGTGGGAGCATTGGTCGCTTGATCGGCGAGAATCCTGTCTCTTTTCTAGTTTTGCCTGATACTGTGGTTCAGGGCTCTGAGGTGCTACAGAATTTAACGGCTGAGCAATTTCAGCAGGAGCCGTCTTGTTGGTCACATTTTCGACTTTAACCCACAAGGCATCATCTTCCACTTTACAGTATTCTTCAACTTTCTTCATGAACGACCAAACTATTTTGGAGGGCCATCTTGTAATAACCCGACCCTCGTACATGTTTTCTGGTATGCTTTTCGTCCCTTACTCTGTGCATTTATATGCTTACTGTGAAACTTTATGTGAAACTAAGTTTAACTAAGTGAATCTTATAGGTAGAGAATCATATCTGTTTAAGAAGAGAAATATCTGTCACGATTATAATGTTTAGAACAAAAATTGGAAGCCTTAGGAGCTTAATAATCCGAAATTGACCTTATATATGTGATCAGCATAATTTTTAAGTCATAATAAGCATTTTTGTAACAATTTGATTAGGAATGATTAAATTGATTGATTTTCGTCTTATTCACCTTATATATATAAATATCAATGTTCTTCAACTAATTGACTTATAATCTTGAGCTCAAAAATATCTCCTGAGAGAGAGACTTGGAAGAGGAGGGTTAGAGAGGAAGAGGGGAAGCTCAATAAGGAGGAAAATTGGGGGACTTGGGAAGGCTCATAGAAATTTAAACTCAAGGTAAGTTTAATTTGCTTTGTACAACTCTCCTCTTGAATTGGAGTAAGCATTTCTTGTTATTAGATATGCTAGGGTTTGTTAGTTGGTTGGAGTGTGTGATAATCTATTGATTGAAACAGTTTTCTTACCATTGAATTATCTTGGAAGTAATTTGGTTGATGTAGAGGAATTGGAATCTACTCCTTGAATTCTTATGTTGGCATTATGTAATTATACATATTTCTTGTTTATATCCCAAATAGAGGAGTTGGATTATGATTTTATTGAGTTAGTAACCTTTAATTATAAGGTGTTTTGACTTGTGATCCATGTTTATGGAGTTGTTATGCCCTTACATTGAGTTATTCTTCCTATTTCTTCCCTTTGTAATGTGTTGGTTTTGCTGAATTTTGGCTTGAATTCGGACTACCCAAAACAGGGGCCATGGCCGCACGTGCGGAGGCCATGGCCGCACGTGCGGAAAAGAGGGAAAAAATGGGATTTGCATTTTGCTTCCGGGCGCACATGCGGAGGTCATGGCCGCACGTGCGGCCCAGGCCAAAAAAATCTTGTCTGCTCCGTTTTCCCTGGTTGGCCCTCTGATATTTTTAAAATAATTTTTGATGATCTGAAGATGGTTGTAAATTCATTCGAAGCGTAATGACTCAGGAAACGATTTAAAAGAAAAAGGAACTAATGTGTGAAGTATATGTGTGTAGGACACACTCCGGGACGAACTACTGCTCGGCCACAGCACTGTGAGTAATAGCACTACAAATGTACATTATTTACCGTTAATAATTACTGTTATTAACATTCTATTCTCCGTGAGAAAATATGTTAACATGTGTATTGATTGGGAATTGATGTGAACACTGAAAGATTTAGCACACATTGATATGACTCTGAAACCATTCTGCATTTCGACTACGGCTAACAGTTATCGGTAATGTGCTATAACCTATAAATTACCTATGATTTCACATAAGAACTACATCCAAGTTATGAAACAATGGAATTGGTTAACAGAAAAACTCGTGAATGTAAACAATGGAAATGTAATACCTCGAATGTTCTATCAGGGACTCCTATCATCTGTTTGGTCTAATATATGTCTTGTGACATAGATATCCGCCTAAAGAGGACTAGCATAGTTGGATAATACTATAGTAATGCGTTTTGCTTGCTGTTAAAAGACATTACTAATGTTCTGTTATCCGTAAATTAACTTTAATGAGTCATGATAATCGAATGGACCAATGATGCTTGTGTATCCCGAATCGTTCTATTTTGTCAATGATGAATCAAGGCTGTTATGAGGTAAATTATGCTGTCTCTACAAATAGTATTGTGATGGCACATGTGTAATCTGTGGGATACGCTATACTTATTGCTAATGATTGTCATTAGTATTCTGTTAAATGTAAACTAATTACGTTAACTCATGTAAATGATTGGAAGAATCTATGTGCCTCTGTATAACTCTGAGACTAGTCTGTTTTGATGATATCTGAGGTTATTCTGTTTTGTTGTTGTTCTGTCTATGCCATGACCTGATGAGACCTATTGATTTCTGGTATGGAACGAAGTGCTGTACGGAACTAAGTGCTACACTTTGGTGGGAGCCACCTCTAGAATCTGTGCGAGCCACCTCTTGAGTCCATACATATATGAACCAGGCTTAAAGCCGTTTTGTTATTTCTGGGCCGATGGCCGTTCTGTTATTTCTGGGCCGATGGCCGTTCTGTATCTGTTAGGCCTATGGCCGTTCCGCCTAGTCTGCTAGGCTTATAGCTAAACTGTGAAATCTGTGGGCTTACAGCCATTCTGTGTGTTTCTGGGCTTAAAGCCATTCTGAATAAGTCTTAGCTTGGGACCATTCTGAAAACATCTACCGCACGAGATTAATCATATATCCTCTGTATCAATAAACATTATAGTTTCATTTAATTAATGATTATTAAAGTACTATTATTCACGGAGTTTGACTCACTTTATGTTCTATCTGTTTCTGTAGGCACTCGACCTGGAGGTCAGTCTTAACCCATGGCATTCGTTTCTCTTTCGACAACCTCAGTGTGTCCAAGCACTTAGATGAAGCCTGCTCAGTTTTGTAGAGTCTTGCTAAGCTTTCGGTTTTGTACCTGATTGTTTGTCTAAGCTTGAAGTGTGTGTAATCCTTTTTCCTTTCAATGTCTTTATCATTACGCCCAGTCTTAGGGGTTGGGTCTGTGTGTGTTTATGTACTTAGCTAAACCCTTAGATGCATGTTGCTATATGTTTATCTGCTTTATGTTCTATTTGCGATCCTGGCATATTAGAAGTAGCTCAATGGATGTGATTTTATGTTACTTCACAATATTAAATGCTTCCGTTCAGGCCCTATATGTTATGTATATCAGCTTAGGTGTCTGTTTTTGAATAGGTCGTGCCCAAACTTTTAGGGGCAAGTTTGGTGCGTGACACGTCTGGTCAAAGAGCTGCGGAGGGCGCTGTCGGGAAGTAGCCCCATCTTGAAGGCGGTGATGGCCATGGAGTCATTGCAAGCATCGTCTACCAAATTGAAACATTCCCAATACCGCGCCGAATACGCACGAAAAGTTTCCCCCGGTTGAATCGGCATTGCCCTGAGGGAATCAGCTTGCTTTGGCTGGACCTCATTAGTGATAAACCTTGCCCTAAAGGATTTTTGGAGTTGGTGGAAGCTCTTAATCAAAGCCGGCTCTAGTTTATAACACCACCTGACAGCTAGTGGTCCCAAACTGCTAAGAAATATTCTGTACATGAGAGCCTCGTCGTCTGTATATAGCGTCATGGCTTGCTTGTAATGGCGGATGTGATCGGTGGCGTCTTATTGACCGTCGTACAAGGTGAATGACGGTACTTTGAATTTCTTGGGTAGCACTGCCTTTGCAATCCGTCGTACAAAGGGATCGTGCTGGTCTTCTTCATCTGAACTGCTTCTCCTTCGCTTATGCCTTATACGGGGACTCTCTTCAGAAGAACTGGTAGTTTCGGGTCGCCCCTTCTTCTTGGGCTCCGAGGATAACGAGTCGGAGTCGCTATGAGTGTCCTCTTGTCGGGCTTGAGGTCGTCGACCACCTGCCCTCAGAGGTCATTCCGGATCCAGGCGTACAGCTTGTTTAGACTTCGCCACTTCCAAGGCCAAATCTTGACGGAGACGTTCGTTCTCAGCGATCATGTTCTCCAACCTCTGTTCGTTTTGCTTTGCTTGTTCCATGATCGCTTGCATTGTCTCATGCTCCGAAGTCGAGAGTGAAGCGAAGTTCAAAGCACGTCTTGCGGCGATAGTTTCCAGTCCAAGCATGTTTGTTAGAGTGAGGTCGTCTCTCTGTGTAGTTTCATCAGTGACTATCGGAGGGTCTTCTGTTATGCCCGCCATGGATGTATTTGAGTATTCCCACAGATGGTGCAAATTGTGGAGATGTGGTTTGGAAATACTCTTCAGATCCTGGGGGACGCTCATGAAAATGAATGAACACTCCGGTCGGGGGTGCCGGAATTAGCACTCCGACGATAAGTCAGTGTATACTCTCTTGATTGCTTGTAACTTAAGTTAAGCATACTTGTTCTCACATACCTTTCTCTGACTGATGATCCCGTATTTATAGTATTCTCTTTGGGCCTTAGGGCCAGGCCCACCCATGATCCTTTACATGCACTTCTACTCGGCCTTTGTTCCACTGGCTGGAGTGTCCGTTATTTTATTTGGCTCTTCGATTGACTAGGATCAATGCCGAATAGAGGTTACGTTCCAGACCAAACGGGTCCATTCGTCCCTATTGATCCAATGATATTCGGCTCCCACACCTAAGAATGCCCGAAGAGACATGCGAATAGAAATATGAACATGATGCAACTTTTTAAAATAAGCTGAAATAGAGCAGTTTACTTGAGCGCATAGTTGGTCGCTCGAGTGGACTACATGGTCTGCAAAAGTACTGGATTCACCAAATCTAGGATCGATGATCGCTCAGGCCAAGTGTAATGAAAACTAAGGTTGTTCGACTGGACTCTTGGTCACTCGAGCGGTCTGCAAAACTTTGCAAAATTACTGGATGCTCGTATTGTGAGCTCTAGAAAAGACTTCATCGCTCGAGCAAAGAGATCAAATTCTAGGTTTCAATACTTAAAAAAAAACCAATGCTCCAATCTCAATTTCAAAAGCTAAACTCTTGCATGACATGCTCTGAATCATGAAAACACATCCATAAACATGAATATATAACCAATTTCAAACCCTTAGCTCAAAACTTTGTGAATTTACCAAAATTAAAACTTGAAACTTCAAGCATGTAAAAATTATGTTCAAACTCTTCTTCCACAACTCTTAAAACTTGAAATTAAACTTCAACACATTCTAACTCATTGATGCATATATGATTTAACTTTTAAATTCAACAAGGATGACAATAATCCAGATTAAAATGATGAATCTCTTCATAATTATGCATGCATGTATGTCTAACTTCAAATTAACTCATCTTAAGCTCATTTCTTATGATTAATCTTAATTCCTCCATGAATTCATTAGCTAGATGACATATTTAGATGAATTAAGGATCAAACTCATACCTAGAGTCTTGAATTAAGCTTCCTTTAGCAATTTCTTGACCTCTTCTTCTTAGTTCTTCAATTCTTCAAGCAAAACCTCAAGTTCCTTAGCTCCATCTCGCTAAATTATGCTTTCTCCCTTTATAGGAATGCTCCAGAACAAACTGTGATGAAAAATGAACTCATTTTCTTCTTCTAACTCATATATATATGTATATGTTAGATTAGCATAGGCTCTTAATTGAGTATTAGGCTAATTAATTAGGACTTATCCTTAATTGAACAAAACTTAATTTTACTAAACTGAATAAATTTCTAATCAAATTTCCCAAAAGACTCTAAAATTATAATAACCTAAGTAAACTCATCAATTTCGGTTTCTGAAGTCATTAAGGCTTTGAATTCAAATTCAGAACAAAATTCCTAACAGATACCAAATGAACAAATATACATAAATTACACAACAAACACATAATTAACATTCACATCTCATACAAATTAAATAAATGCGTATAGGATATGTGGTAAAGTTTTCACAATCTTCCCAAAGATAACCCCTTAACATAGACACATGAAACACATTGTGCATTTAATCCATTCCCAGCGATAAAGCTATTCGGTACACAACTAGACCAAGTCCTTCTAAAACCTAAAACGACCCAATATACAGAGGTGATAATTTTCCTTTCTTCCAAAATCTTGACTGACCTTTCATCGGGTTTTCCCTAATGAATGGATGATCATGAACATCATACTCTAAAGCCATTCTTCTCTAATCCTCACAATTATTCTATTGGCTTTGTGCGGTTTTGAGCCTTTGCTAAATGATTTTAATCTTTTTCGTGGTTGTTTGTACAATTTCGAGTCCAAGTAAAACTCTATCCCCAACTCCTGTCCAACAAATTGGAGACTTACATTTTGTACCATAGAAAGCTTCATATGGTGCCAAACCAATGCTAGTTTGGAAACTATTGTTGTACGCAACTTCTGTCAATGACAAATAAGTTTCCCAACTACCTTGAAAATCTGAAGCACACATTCGAAGGGTATCTTCCATGGCTAGAATGGTTCTTTCAGACTATCCATCGATTTGTGGATGAATTGTGGTACTAAATCTCAACTCTGTTCCCATCTCTTTTTGAAGACTTTTCCAAAATTTGGACATAAACTTAGGATCCCTATTTGAAATAATAGATACCGAAACTCCATGCAAATGAATAATCTCATTGATATAAATGGTACCAAGCCTATCTGCATTATAAAAGGTTTTCACGGATAGAAAATGTGCAGACTTAGTTAACTTCTCCACAATAACCCAAATAGAATTCATACATCTAGGTGTCTGAGCTAGTCCAACAATCAAATCCATAGTTATGTGCTGCCATTTCCCTTTTGGAATAGGGAGAGGCAGAAGCAATCTTGCTGGCCTTCGATGTTCAACATTAACTTGTAGACATTGAAGGCATCTTGACACAAATTCAGCAATTTCTCTCTTCATGTTAGGCCACAAATATGTTTGCTTCATGTCTTGATTCATTCTAGCATTGCCCGGATGCATTGTGGACTTGGACTTGTAAGCTTCTTCCATGATTCTTCATTTAAGATCGGCTACGTTAGGAACTCAAAATCTTCCTTGAAATTTCAACACTTGATTTTCAATAACGAACCTCGGTCTTGGATTTCATTCGATATCATCAAACACTTTCTTGAGAAATTCATCTTCCACGTGAATTAGCTTGATATCTTCAATAATTGCATGTTATGCCGAAATTGTGGCTAACACTCCGCCATGTTATTGAAACAACACTTCAATCTCGGGTCTTTCCAAGTCTTTCAACAATTCTTTTTGTTCTGTAAGTAAACATGCCAAGTTTCCTGTTGACTTTCTACCAAGAGCATTGGCTACGGTATTGGCCTTGTATAGATGAAACTGAATCTATATGTCATAGTCTTTAATTAATTCCAACCACCTTGTTTGATGCATGTTTAACTCCTTTTGGGTGAAGAAGTATTTCAGACTTATATGAAGCATCACTATAAATTATAAAACCTTCTGTACCTGATGGCAATGTCAAGAATTGTCATGACTTAAACCAGCCCCTAGAGGTTTAGACCATTACCAGCCAGTAATCCGTAAATTACTGAAGGCCTCATACGAACATACAAAATAAATATAATAATGGGGCCATAAGCGGAACCATACCACAAATGAGGAAGTCCATTGAGCTGTGCCAATATGGGAAAAATCATAAAGCATACACCATAACACATTCACCAACTTACATGACCATACAAAATTTAAGTACCATAGAAAATTTTATACATATCGCTTACATAACCCAAGACCATAATCGCAAAAAGAAAATAAAGTCAAAGCATAAAGTGAGTCAGAGGCAAAACTCCATCTTGGAGGCATGACTCGACAGGTTTACAAAATAGCTCTTGAAGCTAACTCTAACGATGTGCTCCATGCTACGAATCACCTATATGTGCATACATAATATTGGGTAAGCGATGCTCAATGAGTAACAGTACAATAAAGAGCGTAAGGTCCTCACAATATCCATAATCATCAAACGGAACGGCATTGAGCCCATCATTTAAACAGAACAACCTTGGGCCCATCATCTAACAGAACGACCTTAGGCCCATTACATAAACAGGACGACCTCAGGCCCATCATATGAATAGAACGGCCTCAGGTTCATCAATATCAGAATGGCCTCAAGCCCACATAAGATACAAAACGACCTCCGGCCCACATATTAACAACTATTCAGAGCGACCTTAGGTCCAATCACATAATATCATGTCATTAACCAGACGGCCTCGAGCCAACAGAATGGCCTCGGCCCAAAGATATCATAACATAAACAAAACGTCCTTCTATCCACATTACACATGTCATATAACATTTACAAAGTTCATTCATTTCGATCAAAACACAATGTTGGCACAATTCACCATTCATGGCTCAAGGTACACAATTAAGAACATATATGTACAATACTATTACTCACAGTGCGTTTGATCTTGCGGCGTTTCGTCCGGCACACAACCTACACAAACATTTCACACACACATTCAATAAATCATTTGTTTCCATTCGCACACTTTTCCTTCATATTTCACAACCTTTTTTAATGGGTTTCTAATCATCATTTCACTCCTAAAAGGGTTTAAATAAGGTTGAAAATGAGTTTAGAAGGTTGGGAATGTCAAAACAAGAAAGCAAGATTTTCTCCCCTACCTGGCCGCATGTGCGGTCGGTCTAATCGCTCGAGCAATCAGGCTCCGCTCATACGGAAGTGTGAACTGCTCGAGCGTGCAGAATGAAACTCAAAAAATTTGCTCGAGTTCCGCTCGTGCGGAGCCTATGGCCGCACGAGCGGTCCGGGCACAAACAACCAGTCTGAAAATGGCACAAAATGCAAACTTTTCCAAAACCATTTTTGAGCCCAAATCAAAGCAAAACTCACTCAAAACATGATATACTAGCATGATTCAAGGGTAGTTGCATGTCAAACACATCTATCTTGTCTTAACGTTAGATTCATGGTCTCATCTTTTTCATAATTTCATAAATTACAAGATCAAGCTCAAATCACATATAAACATCGATAATCTTTCAACAAATCTTGAATGTATGAACAATCTAGAGTTCATTTCATGCATTAATCACAATATTGAGCTCAAATCAAACAAGGTTCAAGAGATTTCTTGAATTTTGTTCAAACCCTATCATAACCCAAAGCCCTAGCTCAAAATTCCCATTTCTTCTTGATTGCATGCCAAAGATAAGCTAAAGACAAAGATTTTAAGTAAATTTTCATAACTTAGCTTCAATCTAGGGTTTGCCTTTTGAATCTCTAGCAAAATCCTAGCTTCTTCTCTTCCTCTCTCTCTCTAACTCACTCTCAAGCAAGTCTCCACCAAAATGAAGAACACAAGAGCTATACACATATATGACTTAACTCATAAATCTTAACTTAATCATTACGAATTGTAATTTTACAAATTTTGAGCATCGGCTCTAAAAATCATGCTAATCACAGATATAAACTCAGTTTTGGTTTCTGGCGCCTCCAAGGCTTTCAATTTCAGTTCAAAGTTGTAATTGCGACAAATATTCCTACATTCAACAAATATTATTCCAAATTCACATAATTCGCATACTTAAACTTGCAAGTTCATATCAAACACATAATCACATGCATAATTAAGCATAGTATAGGTTGGGTTATCACAGTCTTCCCTCCTTTAGGAAGTTTGGTCCTCCAAACTTGTTTACCTCAAGTTGAAAACAATTCTGGATATCATTGTCTTATTTCTTCTTCCCGTTCCCAAGTGGCTTCATTTCCATAATGTTCCCTGTATTCGATTTTTACCATTGGGATAGGCTTGTTCCTTAGTTGCATGACTTGAAGGTCATGGATCTGAATAGGTTTCTCTTCATAAACCATAACATCATGTTGTACAATCTGATGATAGTCAATAACATGAGAAGGATCCTGAAGGTAGCCTTGTAACATTGACACGTGGAATACATTATGCACATGTTCTATGCCCGGTGGTAAAGCAATTCGATAGGCAACCGGACCCAATCTTTCTAAAATCTGAAATGGCCCTATGTACCAGGGTGACAAATTTCCATTTCTCCAAACCTTGTGTGCCCTTTCATTGGGGTGACTTTGACGAAAACATGATCCCCAACCTAAAACTCTAAGTCTCCCTTCTAAGCTCCTTTTGAGTAAAGAAATACTTAAGGCTCTTGTGGTCAGTGTAGACTTCACAAGTTGCTCCATAAAGATAATTTTGACATATTTTCAATGCGAACACCATTGCAGCTAATTCCAAATCATGCATAGGGTAATTCTTTTCATTCGGCTTCAATTGCTGAGATGCATACGCAATTACTCTTCCATTTTGCATAAGTACACACCCTAATCCCTTATGAGAAGCATCACTATAAATAACAAATCCTTTTGTACCTGACGGTAAGGCGAGAACCAGTGCTGTTGTGAGCCTTATCTTCAATTCTTAAAAGGCAGACTCCCTCTATTTTGAACACTCGAATGCTACACCTTTTTGAGTCAAATGGGAAAGCGATTCCGCAATCTTGGAGAATTTTTCAACAAATCTTCAGTAGTAACTTGCTAAACCCATGAAACTGTGCACTTCTATAACATTAGTAGGGGTAGGCCAATTCACAATAGCCCCTCTCTTTTGCAGGTCAACAGACACACCATCCTTGTTAATCACAAGCCCAAAAAACATAACTTCATTCAACCAAAATTCACATTTTTTGAATTTAACATATAACTTATTGTCTCTAAGTATTTCAAGAATTAATCTCAAGTGCTTTTCTTGTTACTCCCTACTATTCGAATAAATGAGCATATCATCAATGAATACTACCACAAACTCATCCAAATATGGTTTGAAAATCCGATTCATTAAATCCATAAAAGATGCTAGTCCATTTGTAACCCCAAATGGCATGACTAGAAATTCATAATGGCCATACCTGGTTCGGAAGGTGGTCTTCTCAACATCCCCTGCTTTGAATTTCTACTGGTGGTACCTGAATCTGAAGTCAATTTTAGAAAACACTTGTGCCACCTGTAATTGATCAAATAAATCATCAATCCACAACAAAGGATATTTATTCTTTACAATTACCTTTTTAAGTTCCTGATAGTCAATGCATAATCGGAGTGTCCCATCTTAATTTTTCACAAACAAAATCGGTGCACCCCATGGCGGTGTACTCCGTCGAATGAACCTTTTGTCAAGAAATTCTTGCAACTTGTAGACACCCCATTTTTGACCGTTCTCAAGACTTGGATGTCACCGTTGGAACACTCGGTGATTATCCATGTTCGTGTTCGTTTAGAGTTCCCAGAGTTCTCGGCTACGCGCCTTGCCTCAGGATCTCCGAACTTGACCGTTTTGTGTCTGGTTTTGCACCAAACACTTGCTTTGCCTTGGAGGGGCAGGGAATGCCTTGTGAGGTATCCCCACACACCACCGGCAGTGGCTAGAGGCCACCGGCTAGATGGTGTTGTCATCGGCACTATATTGTGCCGGTCGGCACTCTTTTGTGCCGATCGGCAGTCAATTTTGGCAAAATGACCATTTTTCCCCCTGCCGACTACTTTACAGCTGTTTTTGGAGATATTTTCAGACAGCTTTGTAGCATTTGTTTCCCCTCCATACACGTGTATTTAGGGATGAGCCTCTTGGTTAGCTTAACTTGTAAGTTTTGTTGCCTATAAGAGAAGGCTTCTTCCTCTTGGCTCAAGGTTGGAAAAGTTTTGATTTTTAGACATTTTAGACAGAAAAGAAGCTCTGGTTTTAGGTTAGAAGTTTTGTATCTATCCCATCTCTCTTCTTCCCTCTTATTTTGTATACTAGGTGTTTGTGACTTACTATTGCTCATCAACACCTAGTGTTTCACCTTCCTTTGGTTACTGAGGTTCTAAGGGCTGGTTCTTGAAGTTTTTGGTTGGATTTGAGCTCAAGGAAACAACAACATCAACCTTTGAAGGTGGTCTTCAAGGGTAAGAAACTACCCCTTTTTACCCCATTTTTGCACTCCATTTTTACATAGCTTAGAACTGTTTTTGTGCTTGGTGATCAACACATAAAAGTTCTATTTTTTGGTCCTCTTTATTGTTGGTTAAGAGTGTTTTGTGCTATTTTGACCACCCTTAGGCCTTGAAAAGGCCTCATTTTGTGCTATTTTGTGAGAGCTCCGGGATTTCGGTGTTGAGGTCTCTTCACCACTGAAATCTTGAGGGATTTCAGTGGTGAAGATGATGCTTTGAAGTCCCAAGAAGGAGAGGGCCACCCCCTCTCCTTGATGTCCTTGAAAAGGGCAAGTTTTGCCTCTTGAGGGAGCCTTATGTTCAAGTGTGTGTTGAGCATGCCATGGCTGTATTTTATGCTTATATTGCCATGTTATAACTTTGTGTTAAGTTGGTTTGGTGCTCCATACATGTTTAGTATAGTTGCCATGTAATGCCTTGTAATTCCCTTAACATGCCTTAGGTTGTAGGCCTTTGTTTGAGCATGATTTAGGCTTGGACTTGTGAATGTTTTGTGCTTATTTTGCCATGCTTTAGGTCTGTCCATAGTCGTTTGGATTGATTTTGGTATGCTTAGTATAGCTCCTTTGCATTTGTGGCTTGTAGGGCTTGTATGCCTCAAGTGTGTCAATGTGTAGCACGTGTTGCTTGCATTGTTTTGGTGGTTTGAAACCACCCAACATGTGATATCAGTCCATTTGGCATGCCCATATGCTTGCCTAAGTCGCCTCTTTATTGCTTTGAAAGCATGTGTTGCATGCCCTTTGTTTTGGTCATTATGCATGCCTTTGAACTTGAGCCACTTAGGTGCCATCTAAGTGGTCTTTTAGACTTAGTTTTACGTGTTAAACTCTGTTTTTGGTCGCCTAATGCATGCCATGTATGGTTGTGTTAAGTGTAGTTCGTTACCTCTTTGGTGAGCCTGAATGCTTGGGCCTTTTGCATGCTTTACTTGGTTTATTTAGTTGGTTTGGAACCTTCTATAACATGATTTTCAAAGCTTATGATGCATGCTAAGTGTCCATGATATCCCCTTCCAAGTGTGCTTGAAGGTTGTTTGTTTAGTGCCTAAGTGTTAAGTCTTAACATGTGCATGTGTGTGTGTGTGTAGACTTTCTTGTTGGGCATTTTGGCCATTATTTTAGGCCTAATTAGAGTTGCTTAAGTCATGTTTAAGACCATCATTTGCTTGCTTGTATGCTTACCTCATGTTTGCTTATGTGCTTGCATTGTTTGTTCACATACTCATGTTGCATCCTTAGCTAACATGATTAGGTTGTAATGCATCTTGCATGCATGTCTTGTCCCTTGATTTGATGATGGGGATTGGACTTTTTGTTTGTTTGGTTTGCATGCATTTGACATGAAAGTTGCATACTTGGTTCCTTGGGCCATCATGCATGGAATGCGTGATTGGTGGTCCGAGAATCGAGGCACATGCTCCTATGAGTCATTAACATGATAAGGAGTGTGTTTGGTGCATAAATTGCTTGAATTGCATTGCCATGCAAGTTTTTCCCTCTGCTGCTGTGAGTTGCAGGTTCTGCAGGTATTTTGTGCCGACCGGCAGTGTTTTAGTGCCGACCGGCATTCAATTATCAGCCGATGGATAAATTCTGTGCCGATGGCCACATATAGCAGCCAGTGGCTATTCTGTTCAGTCGGTGGTGATCCCCAGTATCTAAGGAAGCAGTTCTGAGACTTTGGCAGTTTTCAGAAAGGCAGAGCAGGGAAAACAGAGGCAAGCTAGGCATGGCAGTGCAATTCCGAGTGGAATCCGAGTGCACGTGCATTGAGCCCTCGCCCCGAGGCGGTTTACTGTTTTCCTTGGATAAATTTAATTTATTAATTTAACGGGTTTGTAATTTAATTAGCTTGCGTAGTTAATTATTTGTATTATCCTTTCGGTCCCTCCGAGCGAGGGCAAATCTGTAATAAGTGTGGGTGAGTGGTTTGTATGTCTTCCAACCCCCACTTCTTTCTTCCCTTTTATTTACCTGCTTATGATGGTAGATTAGGGCACGTTTATTTTAGCATACCTTATGCAATGCATGCGTGCATCCATGCATTTGTTTACATGCACCGGCTCGGTACATCATACAAACTGCATCGTATTTTCAATTCCAATTTGAATACGTGAAAGTTGTAGCATTTCGCATGCCATTCTAGGGTTAGCCGAGCCTACTCTAAATTGCATCCTTGCCTGCGTTTCATTAGCCACTTAACATGAACTAGGACACGCATGCTTGCTAACTAGTTTCTTGTTTTGGCACGGAGTACGATGTAAGTATTTTATGCTTTAGCATACCACATGCGTTGGAATGTTGCCATGACAGTATGCTTACCATGCGGCTAAGTGCTTATGTGAGATAAACTGCTTGAATGCCTGTGGGTGGAGGTTGGGTTGCTTGAGTTGGAAAACTCATTGAAATCTATATTTTAGCCTACTTGCGAGTAGCAAAACCCGAAACGCTTTCAAAACAAACGGATATGCAATGATTATTTCCGAATTAGGCAACCTAGTCTATACTTGTTTGCTGTGCGCATAACGTAGTAAAACTAGGCTAATAACCGGTATAAGAGCATGTAATGTTTTCAAAATCGGATATCACGGTTAGTAGAGGCCGGTCTTCGAACCGGGCGAAAGGGGGTGCTCATAGCTGACCTTCCCCGATCGTACCCAAGCTCCCGAGCCAAGACATTTGGTGATGACGGACACGTGGCCTTCGGCACCGAGTCAGGGTTTCCTAAATTCCCCCATTAAAAAATATTTAGGTGGCGACTCTGTAATCTGGCAAAGCAGTCCATGTTTGGCACTACTTTTCAAAAAATCTGTTTTTCTTCAAAACGATTTGCCAGAGTTGGACTCTTTGGTTCAGATTTAGAACCGCAACACAAAAGGGAGTCCGAACTGTAGCGAGGTCCCCCGCGGGCGTTGTTACAGTTTCTGGCGAATCCGCTGGGGATTTTAGAGAGCTTGACTCGAACTCGTGATATCCTGTTTTGATTTCATTTATGTGTCTCTTTGTATATCATTTGCATTGGTGCGCCTAGGACACCGTGTTGGCCATCTGCTATTCCTGAGCGGTTTGCCGGAGGCTTGTCTTGTCAAGACATGACCATAAGGCTGACCGGTTGCGGGCTCTGCCAGTATGGGAACACAAACCCCGGTTTTGCCGGGGCACCCTTTTTGACCATTCGACCTAGTGCATATCGGAATCCATAGTGACCATTCCAAACTAGGACAGGTTGCTTACCCAATATAGGTTGTTTGAAACCGCTGCATGCGTAGTGAAACCCTAGCTCCTGACAAAATAGGACAGGGAAACCCTACCCCAACATAGGGGTGTATTTGCTCTCATTTACTTGCTATGTGCTTTTAGAGTGTATCTCTACAGGGAATGCATATACCAGTTTGCGAGTCTGGGTATCTGGCCTGCGGGCACCAGTATCAGTATTTTAAGAAACAGTTATATCTGCGGGTATCAGATTCAGATTTGGGGCAGTCGTTTCGGGAAACAGTGATCAGTAATAGAATACAGTCGTTCAGCTTTGCTCGTATCAGTTCCAGTGAAGTTGAGCTGAGATGCTGTCTGTTTTCTCTTTTGCTAGGGTAGTCTTGGAGCTATAGCTTCAGAAAGCTCCAATATCCCCCGGGTGCATTGGACTCGTGTTTTGATAGACTTTGTCGGGTCAGAGATTCAGTTTGCCAAAGGCAGAGTAAAAAGGGCCAGTCAGGCACGGGTCACCGGTTCAGCAGTTACCAGATTAGTGGTCCTTATCCCCCCCCCAGTGAATTGTCAGGCCGAGGTCTCAGTTTTCACCACAGGATAGATATACCAGTTAGTCAAATGGATCAACAGAATACGTCAGGGGTGGAGGCAATGATGCGTCAGATGCAGGAAACTATGAAACTCATGCAGCAAGACGCTGTCTGCCAAGCGGAATTCTCCAAGCAGCAGGCTGTAATCATGGCTCAGCAGGCTGAACTCATCACCAGGCTACAACAGCAAAGCGGCGCGTCTGCTTCACAACAAGTTCCTCCCCCAGCAGGAGCTCCAGCACCTGGGGAGACGCCAAATGTACAAAATGTCCAAGAGGATATAGACCTTCCAACGGGGCCAGCTCCACCCCTGATCCTACCGCAACTATCCAAGGCACCCACGCTATCAATGTACCGGACTCTCCCTTGAGTTTGAAGCGGACCCCACAGCACTGAAGCTGAGTAAGTTGGAAAAAATGTTTAAGAAATCCCAGGGAGTCAAGACCATCCCTGACATTGAAGATGGATACACGGACGCAGCTGTGACATTGCCGACAGGTTCAAGATGCCTCACATCGACCGTTTTGACGGGTCGGGAGATCCCATGGTCCACTTGAGTTTGTTTTCAGATGTTCTGCGCCCGATGGGCTTGACAAGATTACAGAAGCTCTCCCTCTTTAGCAGGACCCTGTCGGGTATCGCAGCCATCTGGTACGCCAAATTAGAGGACTCAGTGAAACGAAGCTGGGAGGAGATGGCTGAGGCCTTCGTCGCACAATATTCATACAATACCCAGATCGAGATCACAACCCGTGATCTCGAGACAACCAGGCAAGAGCCGAAAGAGGGCTTCTCTGACTTTGTAACCCGTTGGAGGGCCAAAGCTTCTTCGATGACCACCAGGCCAGTCGACAAGGACCAGATACGGATGATTGTGTGCAATCTCCAACCCAGGATGATGCAGAAGATGATCGTCCTTCCCCTACCCACCTTTGCCGACCTCCATGAGATTGGGGTACAAATTGAGGACGCTATAAAGCAAGGCCTTATCGACCAGGAGAAGGAGCAGCCTAGGCGGGCGTTTTCCCGCAGTTCGAATGCGACCACCAGTGGCGATGTGGCCGCAAGATCTTCTGAAGTGGGCATGGTCACCAACACCACATCAAAAAAAGCTACCCCATTTACCGGTGCGTCCGGAAGTAGCTCACAGAAAACCAAATATCCACCTCGAGTCAAGAGGGTTTTCACCCCACTTTATATGCCTTTGTCAAAGGCTCTAGAGGTCTTAATCCGGAAAGGACATCTGAAACCATTGGAACAACGGCCTTTACCTGATCCTCTCCCTCCAAAACATGACCGGACTAAGTACTGTGCGTACCATCAACAAACCGGTCATGAGACCGATAGCTGCTTTCGTCTGCGCCATGATGTACAAGATTTGTTTGACAACAACGTCATCACCGCACCAGCTCAGTAAAGTCTATCGTCACTGGGTCAGTGAACTTGGGGGATAATACGATATGATCAGGGGATGAACCACCTGCGGGCAAACTCAGTTTACTCCAGATGTGGCGTTTGGCATGCACTGCTTTGAGCATTTGCGAATGCTAGTTTTGTACTTTCTGACTTGGGTATTGAGCCAGTTCTATTGTTTTGTTTTGAGTCTGTCTCTTTGTTTTGAGTCAGTCTTTTTGGTTAAGGTCTGTCTTGTTGTATCGAGTCAGTCCTGTTATGTAGGAGTCGGGTGATTCCGAGGGTGTTACCTCGGGCATCACCATCTTGTTTTATATTTGTCTTTTTGCTTTCTTTTGAGTCTGTTTCTGCCAGGGAGCCAGTTGTGCCAACAGATTTGAATGAAACAGCAGTGATTTTCACGCTCTCGCGTTTGCTTCTGCCTTGTGCCAGTTATGCCGGAAGTTCTGAATGAAATGATAGTATTTGACTAAGAACTCTGTCTTTTCTGTGCCTTGAAGTCATTGCATTGGCCTAAATTTTTCAAAACTTTTTCAAACACTGTGGTGAAAACGAAGAGGAAGGAATTCCTTGGGATTTGCAAAAATTTGATCAACTGAGAGAAAGAGAGGCATGCTAAGCCCTTAATGAATGAAATCATGCTTGTTAACGTGAGTACTGAGAAGGACCCTAGCTTTGATCCAGATTGGTTCTACACTGTCTTCAGCGCGAGCGATTTGTCGCTTTCTTAAAAACTTTCAAAAAATGTTTTGCGCGGTCCTGTGAAGACATGTGTGGAATCGCTCTTGAGATTGTGCAGCCTAGGATCGCTCTCAGCCTCGAGACTCGACCCCTCATTTTCGAACCTTGGACTCAAACTCAGAATGTTCAACGGTTAACTACAACGTGAGGCCTGTGTGGCCAGCTTTGAAGCAGCCCTCGAACAAGAGGCACCAAAGTCAGATCAAGAAGATCAGATCTCATCAGAAGAAGCTTGCAAAGCTAGATCAGAAGCACCCCTCGAACTAGGGGCAAAAAATATCCGATGTGCTCGAAGAGCCAAAGGTGGATCTTTCTGCAAATCAATGACACCCATTCCTGGATTCAGATGACTTCAGGATCTCAAAACCATTTGGCATGGGCAAAGCTACACTTTTACCCTTTGAGAGGCTCGCTGGGCCGAAAACCCGGAAGGGCGACCTAGGCAAAAGTTAGAGCAAAGAAAAAAATATACAAAATGCAAAAAGAAAAGAAAAAGAAAAGTGCAAAAAAAAAAAGAAGAAAAAAAAAAGGAATGAAAAGACAAAAAAAAAAGAAAAAAGAAAAGAAAAACAAAGCTCGCAAGGTTGAAAACCTGCAACAGGCGCCTTGGCAAAAGTTAGAGCATAAAAAGGAGAGGTTAAATACCCGAGTGTACCTTAACCCCGAACTACGTAAGGCTTGATTCCCATCTTTGGGATACGTAGGCAACTTCATCCTGAAGTCCAGCCGTAAAACGCTTCAATTTGATTGTGTCCATGTAATGGTTTTGATCATCTTTGCCTTCTCTGTATCCGAGAGTCTGGTCGTGTTCGTCGCTCAGAGGACTGACTACAATGTGCTGCGACATCATCCAAACAAGGGGCAACTTTCCGTTGCCATTCAAAACGCCGCAGTGTCATTTCAAACAAGGGGCAACTTTCCGTTGCCATGCAGCTCTTTTCGAACAAGGGGCAATTTTCCATTGCTATGGGTCCGAGGTTGTGCATCTCAAGAGTTGGTTCCGTGCTTATTGAGCATTAGCCCTTTGCAAAGCAGTTTTTGAGAATTTTTACTGAGGTTGACTAATTCTCTCGAAAATTATTTCATTTTCCAAAACTGGACCATTTCTTGGACCTAAAAAAGGAAAATTTTCAGTGCTCATAGCCTGACTTGCATGATTTCAAATCAAAAATCGAACAAGTATGCTAATCTAACTCTCACATTGGTCAAAATTGTTCTAGTAGAAAGCAAAAATAAAAAATGGTCAAAATGATGAATTAGGGGCACAGTTGAGTCAGGCTTCCTGTCTTTTCCCCGTTGTCAATGCATTCGCCAGAAAGGGCACCATACTTGCCAAGAAGGGCACTCTACTTGCCGGAAGAGGGCACAGCTGAAGTCAACAACAAAGGGCTGAAAGCTCTCCCACCCTCTAAGCAACGAGGTATCAAGCCAAGTGCGAAGCACGAATTGGAATGGATCAAAATGTTCCACTTCCTCATTTGGATAGATCTGATCCCGTCCAAACTCCCCAGCAAAGCATCATCAACCGATGTCAGCTACAGATTTGCTACACACCCAGTTGTAGCACAACCCCTCTATGGGAGAAACTCACTGTTGTGAGCAGAAGAAAGAGAATCTAGCAGCATGCTAGGGGCAACAGCCCACAACTTCTTGTTTATCCACCAACCACCCAGGGGAGGGATAAAAAAAAAATGAGAGATTGAAGAATAGAGAGATGTGCGTTAAGAGAAAAAGTGAGAAAAGGGCTTTTTCAGAAAAACAGAGATTGAGTGCCAGAGTGATGTGAGAATCACAAATGAGAAAGGGTGGGAAACAATACCCGAAGGAACTGGCTCCTCGCGGACTGAGAGGTCTCCCGTGTTTGTAACACGTCTGTGGTCGTGTCTTTTGTTTTGTTTGTCTCGATTCTTGTTTTGAGTTGTTTCGAGTGTTTCTCGATGTGCTTAGGTTGTTTACCTTTGTTTTCTTTTCTTGAGTCGTGGTGCGCTGTGTTCAGTCGTAGGCTCAATACCCAGTTGAAAACTTATTTCCACTCTCAATTCAAAATAAAATCATTTTGTGCTCAGAGTGCTGTGCCATTCCCCACATTTGTGCAAAACAAAATTTTTTTCTTTCAAAAACCGCAGGGTTCAACCCGGGTCAAGTGTGAACTGTAAAACAAGGACCTATCTGAAGCTATGTAGGTTCCGGACTGCAAAGCAAAAGAAAAGAGGGAAATCGAAGCACCTGAGTGTGTTTCACCTTCAGCAAATTCCGTTATTGTACTCCGGATGTACCTCTTCAGGGCCTTGCCAATGCTCCGAAGTATGAGTGTGCCTCTACCTCAAGCGCAAGATCAAGCCTGCTTCAAAGTTATGCACCCTTCCACCCGCATTGTTATGCACTCTTCCACTAGTATTGTCATGCACACCTTACTTGCATTTATTTGCATCTTGAGTTATCTTCTATTTGTTTATCCTTTTACGCTAAGCCGCGTTTGGGATTGTTGTCCTCCAGGACTTTCTCAGGTTGCGCCGGGCACGCGCCTGATAGTTTGTTGGACCTCTTCTCACGATTTCAGCATGGTTTGAGTGTCCCGTTCCTTATGCGATTTCAGCGTGTTTGGAATTTATCCCAAGTTGCGTTGTAGACGCACTGGGCGGTTTGTTGGACCTCCTCTCACGATTTCAACGTGGTTTGAGTGTCCCGTTCCTTACACGATTTCAGCGTGTTTGGAATTTATCCCAAGTTGCGTTGTAGACGCACTGGGCAGTTTGTTGGACCTCCTCTCACGATTTCAGCGTGGTTTGAGTGTCCCGTTCCTTACGCGATTTCAGCGTGTTTGGAATTTATCCCAAGTTGCGTTGTAGACGCACTGGGTGGTTTGTTGGACCTCCTCTCACGATTTCAGCGTGGTTTGAGTGTCCGTTCCTTACGCGATTTCAGTGTGTTTGGAATTTATCCCAAGTTGCGTTGTAGACGCACTGGGCGGTTTGTTGGACCTCCTCTCACGATTTCAGCGTGGTTTGAGTGTCCCGTTCCTTACGCGATTTCAGCGTGTTTGGAATTTATCCCAAGTTGCGTTGTAGACGCACTGGGCGGTTTGTTGGACCTCCTCTCACGATTTCAGCGTGGTTTGAGTGTCCCGTTCCTTACGTGATTTCAGCATGTTTGGAATTTATCCCAAGTTGCGTTGTAGACGCACTGGGCGGTTTGTTGGACCTCCTCTCACGATCTCAGCGTGGTTTGAGTGTCCTGTTCCTTACGCGATTTCAGCGTGTTTGGAATTTATCCCAAGTTGCGTTGTAGACGCACTGGGCGGTTTGTTGGACCTCCTCTCACGATCTCAGCATGGTTTGAGTGTCCCATTCCTTACGCGATTTCAGCGTGTTTGGAATTTATCCCAAGTTGCGTTGTAGACGCACTGCGCGGTTTGTTGGACCTCCTCTCACGATTTCAGCGTGGTTTGAGTGTCCCGTTCCTTACGCGATTTCAGCGTGTTTGGAATTTATCCCAAATTGCGTTGTAGACGCACTGGGCGGTTTGTTGGACCTCCTCTCACGATGTCAGCGTGGTTTGAGTGTCCCCTTCCTCACACGATTTCAGCGCGTTTGGAATTTACTTTAGGTTGCGTGGAACGCGCTCCTGATTGATTTTCTTTGTTCTTCCTCCACTCACGAGTCCAGCGTGGTTGGAGTGTGTTCACCCTTTGCATCTTTACTAGCATAGCATTTCATTCGCGCTACCTTGCGCACCTTACCTGTACTTGTTAGTACATTGCATTGTTTTATATACAAACCGGCTTCGCGCAGCGTATAAGTCCAATTTTCAAGATTTTCCCGCATATCATTTGCATCCTGCCCCTGAACTACGCTGGTTTGATTCCTTGCAAAGGGATACGTAGGCAGCCTGCGGGCACAACCATTTATTTATCTATATTTTGTTTGTCTGTCCAAGTCTTCGGCCTTGTCAAAAACGGGTCGTCTCTGGGCTTTCACATTCACTCCCGTCATTGTTATGACTTCCGAGTTCTGTCAAAGAGGGGCAACTGTAGACACCCCATTTTTGACCGTTCTCAAGACTTGGACGTCACCGTTGGAACACTCGGTGATTATCCATGTTCGTGTTCGTTTAGAGTTCCCAGAGTTCTCGGCTACGCGCCTTGCCTCTGGATCTCCGAACTTGACCGTTTTGTGTCTGGTTTTGCACCAAACACTTGTGCTTTGCCTTGGAGGGGCAGGGAATGCCTTGTGAGGTATCCCCACACACCACCGGCAGTGGCTAGAGGCCACCGACTAGATGGTGTTGTCATCGGCACTATATTGTGCCGGTCGGCACTCTTTTGTGCCGATCGGCAGTCAATTTTGGCAAAATGACCATTTTGCCCTGCCGACTACTTTACAGCTGTTTTTGGAGATATTTTCAGACAGCTTTGTAGCATTTGTTTCCCCTCCATACACGTATATGGAGGGATGAGCCTCTTGGTTAGCTTAACTTGTAAGTTTTGTTGCCTATAAGAGAAGGCTTCTTCCTCTTGGCTCAAGGTTGGAAAAGTTTTGATTTTTAGACATTTTAGACAGAGAAGAAGCTCTGGTTTTAGGTTAGAAGTTTTGTATCTATCCCATCTCTCTTCTTCCCTCTTATTTTGTACACTAGGTGTTTGTGACTTACTATTGCTCATCAACACCTAGTGTTTCACCTTCCTTTGGTTACTGAGGTTCTAAGGGCTGGTTCTTGAAGTTTTTGGTTGGATTTGAGCTCAAGGAAGCAACAACATCAACCTTTGTGAAGGTGGTCTTCAAGGGTAAGAAACTACCCCTTTTTACCCCATTTTTGCACTCCATTTTTACATAGCTTAGAACTGTTTTTGTGCTTGGTGATCAACACATAAAAGTTCTATTTTTTGGTCCTCTTTATTGTTGGTTAAGAGTGTTTTGTGCTTTGGGAGGGTTTGACCACCCTTAGGCCTTGAAAAGGCCTCATTTTGTGCTATTTTGTGAGAGCTCCGGGATTTCGGTGTTGAGGTCTCTTCACCACTGAAATCTTGAGGGATTTCAGTGGTGAAGATGATGCTTTGAAGTCCCAAGAAGGAGAGGGCCACCCCCTCTCCTTGATGTCCATGAAAAGGGCAAGTTTTGCCTCTTGAGGGAGCCTTATGTTCAAGTGTGTGTTGAGCATGCCATGGCTGTATTTTATGCTTATATTGCCATGTTATAACTTTGTGTTAAGTTGGTTTTGGTGCCCCATACATGTTTAGTATAGTTGCCATGTAATGCCTTGTAATTCCCTTAACATGCCTTAGGTTGTAGGCCTTTGTTTGAGCATGATTTAGGCTTGGACTTGTGAATGTTTTGTGCTTATTTTGCCATGCTTTAGGTCTGTCCATAGTCGTTTGGATTGATTTTGGTATGCTTAGTATAGCTCCTTTGCATTTGTGGCTTGTAGGGCTTGTATGCCTCAAGTGTGTCAATGTGTAGCACGTGTTGCTTGCATTGTTTTGGTGGTTTGAAACCACCCAACATGTGATATCAGTCCCTTTGGCATGCCCATATGCTTGCCAAAGTTGCCTCTTTATTGCTTTGAAAGCATGTGTTGCATGCCCTTTGTTTTGGTCATTATGCATGCCTTTGAACTTGAGCCACTTAGGTGCCATCTAAGTGGTCTTTTAGACTTAGTTTTACGTGTTAAAACTCTGTTTTTGGTCGCCTAATGCATGCCATGTATGGTTGTGTTAAGTGTAGTTCGTTACCTCTTTGGTGAGCCTTGAATGCTTGGGCCTTTTGCATGCTTTACTTGGTTTATTTAGTTGGTTTGGAACCTTCTATAACATGATTTTCAAAGCTTATGATGCATGCTAAGTGTCCATGATATCCCCTTCCAAGTGTGCTTGAAGGTTGTTTGTTTAGTGCCTAAGTGTTAAGTCTTAACATGTGCATGTGTGTGTGTGTGTAGACTTTCTTGTTGGGCATTTTTGGCCATTATTTTAGGCCTAATTAGAGTTGCTTAAGTCATGTTTAAGACCATCATTTGCTTGCTTGTATGCTTACCTCATGTTTGCTTATGTGCTTGCATTGTTTGTTCACATACTCATGTTGCATCCTTAGCTAACATGATTAGGTTGTAATGCATCTTGCATGCATGTCTTGTCCCTTGATTTGATGATGGGGATTGGACTTTTTGTTTGTTTGGTTTGCATGCATTTGACATGAAAGTTGCATACTTGGTTCCTTGGGCCATCATGCATGGAAATGCGTGATTGGTGGTCCGAGAATCGAGGCACATGCTCCTATGAGTCATTAACATGATAAGGAGTGTGTTTGGTGCATAAATTGCTTGAATTGCATTGCCATGCAAGTTTTGCCCTCTGCTGCTATGAGTTGCAGGTTCTGCAGGTATTTTGTGCCGACTGGCAGTGTTTAGTGCCGACCGGCATTCAATTATCAGCCGATGGATAAATTCTGTGCCGATGGCCACATATAGCAGCCGGTGGCTATTCTGTTCAGTCGGTGGTGATCCCCAGTATCTAAGGAAGCAATTCTGAGACTTTGGCAGTTTTCAGAAAGGCAGAGCAGGGAAAATAGAGGCAAGCTAGGCATGGCAGTGCAATTCCGAGCGGAATCCGAGTGCACGTGCATTGAGCCCTCGCACCGAGGCGGTTTACTGTTTTCCTTGGATAAATTTAATTTATTAATTTAACGGGTTTGTAATTTAATTAGCTTGCGTAGTTAATTATTTGTATTATCCTTTCGGTCCCTCCGAGCGAGGGCAAATCTGTAATAAGTGTGGGTGAGTGGTTTGTATGTCTTCCAACCCCCACTTCTTTCTTCCCTTTTATTTACCTGCTTATGATGGTAGATTAGGGCACGTTTATTTTAGCATACCTTATGCAATGCATGCGTGCATCAATGCATTTGTTTACATGCACCGGGCTCGGTACATCATACAAACTGCATCGTATTTTCAATTCCAATTTGAATACGTGATAGTTGTAGCATTTCGCATGCCATTCTAGGGTTAGCCGAGCCTACTCTAAATTGCATCCTTGCCTGCGTTGCATTAGCCACTTAACATGAACTAGGACACGCATGCTTGCTAACTAGTTTCTTGTTTTGGCACGGAGTACGATGTAAGTATTTTACGCTTTAGCATACCACATGCGTGTGAATGTTGCCATGACAGTATGCTTACCATGCGGCTAAGTGCTTATGTGAGATAAACTGCTTGAATGCCTGTGGGTGGAGGTTGGGTTGCTTGAGTTGGAAAACTCATTGAAATCTGTATTTTAGCCTACTTGCGAGTAGCAAAACCCGAAACGCTTTCAAAACAAACGGATATGCAATGATTATTTCCGAATTAGGCAACCTAGTCTATACTTGTTTGTTGTGCGCATAACGTAGTAAAACTAGGCTAATAACCGGTATAAGAGCATGTAATGTTTTCAAAATCGGATATCACGGTTAGTAGAGGCCGGTCTTCGAACCGGGCGAAAGGGGGTGCTCATAGCTGACCTTCCCCGATCGTACCCAAGCTCCCGAGCCAAGACATTTGGTGATGACGGACACGTGGCCTTCGGCACCGAGTCAGGGTTTCCTAAATTCCCCCATTAAAAAATATTTAGGTGGCGACTCTGTAATCTGGCAAAGCAGTCCATGTTTGGCACTAATTTTCAAAAAATCTGTTTTTCTTCAAAACGATTTGCCAGAGTTGGACTCTTTGGTTCAGATTTAGAACCGCAACACAAAAGGGAGTCCGAACTGTAGCGAGGTCCCCCACGGGCATTGTTACACAACTGTATTATCAATTCCTTCATTTCTACTGAAGACATTCTGTACGGAGCTTTTGAAATCGGTTGAGAACCCAACACAATCTCAATGACAATTCAATCTCACGGTCTATCAAGTCCCCTGGCAATTCCTCAGGAAACACATCTGAAAACTCACCAACAATTGGAATATTTTCAACACTCACATCGGTTGTCTCTAAGTGCAAGATGCTACACAAATAACCCTTACAACCTTTCTGAAGTAGTTTACAAGCTTTCGTAAACGATATTAGATAGGGTGGAGGAGCTACCCATGTCTCACAAAAGTAAACTCATGTTGTCCCGGTGGGCAAAAAACTTGTTTAGACACACAATCGATGGTCGCATGATACTTAGCTAACCAATCCATCCCCAAAATTATGCCAAAGTGTACCGTATCAAGAGGCATCAAATTAGCACATAATGGAATATCCCTAAGTAAAAGCTCACATGCAGGATAAATAGAAGCACATAAAATATAGTCCCCAGATGATAAAGACACACACAATACATAATTTAAGGGTTCCATAGATCTATTCAAATTATGAGCAAATGTTTTCGAAACAAAGGAATAAGTGGAACTCGAATCAAGTAGCACACGAGCAGGTTGGCCATTGATGGAAAGTTTACTTGAAACCACAGGTTTTGTATTCTGAACATCACCCGAAACAAGAGGAAAGACTCTCCCTTGTCAAGCATTGTCTCTAGTAGTAGTAGGCCTTGTCGGGGTCTTCATCGCAGGAGTGGAACCGGCTAAACTAGTAGTTGGCCTATTCCCCTTTTGTTGCCCAAACATAGGACAATCTCTCACCCCATGTCCCATTTTCCCACACTTAAAGCAAGCCCCGGTTGCTTGGTAGCAAACTACTCGATGCTTTTTTCCCCAATACAGGCAAGTTGGTGCTGAATCACGGGTAGAACCAGAAGCGCTGGAAGTTCCCAAATTCTGTTTCTTGTTTTGTGAGGATGCCGACCCCTTGTGCATATTGGAACCCTACCTTTTTCCCTTCCAATCTGAGTACCGGTTGCGGTTAGCCTGGTTACCTTCCAATATGAGGCCCCTATCTAACACATCCACCGATTTCTGCAACTTCAACACATTAATCTTCTCAAGAATAGAGTCACAAAGCTCTCCATCAAATTTCCTTGCCTTCTTGTAGTCCCTATCAACCATGTGCGGTGTGAAACAGGCTAGCTCGGTCAATTGTGCTTCGTACTCTGCTACGGTTTTGTTTCCTTGCTTCGAATTTTCAAACTCCATCACCTTCCTCTCGCGGATACACTGTGGGAAATACTTTTTATAAAAGAACTCCAAAAATTGAGCCCAATTCATTCCTTGATGTTCATCTCGAATAAGCAACCACCAACGATGTGCTTCATCTTCTAGTGTAAAGCAATAAGCAAGACTTTTTGTGCTTCCGTACATGAAAAGACTTGAAATAGTTTCTCTATGCCAAGCACCCATGCCTCCGCCTTCAGTGGGTCAATTCCTCCTTTGAACGGTGGCAGTTTCATCTTTTTAAATTCCTTTGTGAGTGCATGGCGGTGGTGGTTGTTGTTGTTGTTGTTGTTGTTGTTGTTGCAGTCTATAAACCTCTCCATTTCCATGATCATTCTCTCCATTCTATCAAGCTGTGCAGAGGCTGACACCTCACCATCTTCCACCCTAGTTCTCACCAAGATCTATAGGAACATACATTATAACTTTCACAGATAATATACACATAAGTGACATTTTCAAACGCACATCTTTATGTCGTACTTTATTATGAATGCATTATGAATGCAACTTAAACCTTTTCTGACTCTTATTGCTCAGATGGACTCATGTGTGAGGTATTAACTCATGCTCTGATACCACTTGGTCACGACCCATACCCGCTCGTAGAGGTTTAGACCATAACCGCCAATAATCCGTGAATTACCAAAGGCCTCAAACGAACATACATAATAAATATAATAAAGGGACCATAAACGGAAGCATACAACAAATGAGGAAGTCCATTGAGCTATACCAATATGGGCAAAATCATAAAACTTACACCATAACACATTCACTAATTTACGTGCCCATACAAAATTTAAGTACCATAGTGTAGACACCCATTTTTGACCGTCCTCGAGACTTGGACGTCATCGTTTGAACACTCGATGATCATCCGTGTTCGTGTTCGTGTTCGTTTTGAGTTCTCAGAGGTCTCGGTCGTGCGCCTTGCCTTAAGACTTCTCAACTTGACTGTTTTCTGCTTGGTTATGGACCAAGCACTTGTGTTTTGATTCTAAAGGGAAGAGGGTGGCTTGTTGGCCATCCCCTCAACCCACCGGCCAAGGCTTGAGGCCACCAGCCCCTTTTTCTTTCCATCGGCCAAAAGTGTTGGCTGATCGGCACCTTAGTTGTCGGTCGGCCACCTTTGTTGGTCAATTAGCCATATTTTCTGGCTAACCCCTTTCCATCTGCTTTTGGCAGATATTTTGTGCCAGCTGGCACGTACAATTATTCCCCTCCATACGTGTATGGAGGGATTTCATCCTTGAGCTTAGCTTCACTTAGAAGCTTGGAATTGGATTTCCTATAAGAGGAGGGCCTCCCCTCCCTTTCCAGGGGTTCAAGAAATCTGATATGAGTTATATATAGATCTCTCTCTACATTTTGTGTGTGGGTTTGAGTTCAAAAGGGTGTTTTGTTCTTACTATTGCACATAAACACCTAGAGTTACACCATCCTTGGTTGCTGAGGTACTAGGAGGTTGTTTTTAAGGTTCTTGAGCTGGTTTTGATCAGTGAAAGTTGCTGGTCTTGTGTTCTTGAAGTTGTTCTTCAAGGGTGAGTCAACTTGCTTTAGATACCCCAATTTTGTTTAAGCTTTTAAACATACTTCTATTTTGTTTTAAGCTTGACTCTAAACTACAAAAAGTTCTGATTTTGTATGCTTGTTATTGTTGCTTAAGGTCACTTTAGGGTTGGGGGTTGTCTACCCCCTCTTAGGCCTTGTTTGGCCTTGTTTTGTGCCTTTACTTTTGAGCTTTGGGATCATCTTATTTTAACCTTCTCACCATTGAAATCCAGAGGATTTTCAGTGGTGGAGAACTGGTTTTGAGGTCTTGAATAGGGGAGGGACACCCCTCTCCCTTTGTGTCTCATTTGCTAGCATAAATGGCTCATAACATTTGCCTGTTTGCTTAGCATGTCTTGGTTCTATTTCAGCACATTTTAGTGGCTTTTAGGACCTGCCTTAACTCTATTCCATGTTGGTTTGATGGCATCTTGCATGCTTCTCATACTTGTAGAGTAATCTTACATGTTTGCATAATATGCATCTTGTATTTAGACCATCATGCTTGCATGTTTTGACTTAACTTCAAGAAGTTTTTAGCCTTGTTCCATCATGCTTAAGCTCTGTTTGGTGTTGTCTTGGTCATGTTTTCCATGCTTTGTATAGCCACCATGCATTCTAGCTTGTTAGCTTTGGGTGTGTGAGTCATTAGCATGCTTTAATTGGGCCATTTCAGTGATTTTGCATCACTTGTCATAATATTTTGTCCATGTTCCATGCTTGTATGCTTGCACTTGCCATCCTTTCAATGCTTTGAAGAGTTGTTGTTTTGTGCTCCATGTTTGGACCATTGTATGTGCCTCCATGATTAGGTCTTTGGGAGACCTTCTCATTGGGTTTTGGGGCTTCTTTTGACGTATTATAACTCTGATTTTGTTGGCCTAATTCATGCCATGATTGGTTGTGGTAGGTGTAGTGTAATGCTCCCTCTGTAGCCTTGCATGCCCCTTGTTTGTCCCCATCTATATAGCATGTTTTGGCCTCATTCCATGCATGTTCTAGCCTTGTTTTGGCCTGCCCTAGGACTGTTTTCGGTCACCTTAGTCCTTTGGGGCTTGGTTGATATGGCCATGGTGAGAGCCCCTTGACTAGCTTTGGGTATTGAGCCCATTAGCGTGCTATGCTTCACTTGTGTATATGATTCGGCATCATTCTTCACATGATTTCAGGGCTCATTGCATTGTCATGTTCTCATGTTTATCCCATGTCACTCACGGTTGAGGATTGTGCATCATTGCCTAGCTTACGGATCCATGAATGTGCATGCATGTCTCCCTTTTTGGTACCTTGATTTGGGTGTTTTGGCCACTGTTTTGGTACGGCTGAGGTCTGTCCATCTTTAGTGTAAGTCCATGGATCATGCGTTTGTGTATTGTTGTATGCTTACCGCGTCGCATATTGTTGCATCCTTGTGGTTGGTGTCATTGTTGCATGCCTATCACTTTGTGTGCTTGTACACCTGGTTCGCATTGTAGTATTGCATACTTATGGCATTACCATGTTGCATGCTTGTCCACCTTTGCATGCCATGCATGTTTGTATATCTAGGTTGCATCTTGCATGTTTGTTAGTTTGCATCTTGTCACATGTTAACTTAGGTTACATTATACTTGGCATGTTTGCCACCTTGACCTCGTGTGCATGTTGGAGTCATATTGTATTTGGCATGCTTATGTCGTATTGCATTGCACTTCCATGATTACTTTGTATTTGGCATACATGCATTGCATTGTGTTTGGTTTGGTGTGCCAAACCAAACATGAGGAATGAGGGACATTCGTACTGTAAGTGACGAAACGTACCTCAATCCTCGGTCGCCGACACTCTTGATCCAACATGATAGAGTGTGTAGCATGCATTTGCTTTGTTGCATTCATTCTACATTAATTTGCACACTTGGCACCTTTGGCCATCAGGCGTTGAAATGCGTGATTGGTGGCCCGAGGGTCGAGAGCCATACTCCCTTGAGTTCATAGCATGATAGGGAGGATGGTCGTGCACACATTGTCTTGTAAATGCTTTGCCATGCACTGTTTGTCCTCTGCTGTAGCAAAAACAGAATTCTGCAGGAAGATATGGCCGGTCGGCCATCTTAAGTGCCGGCCGGCTATCAAAATATGGCTGAGAGCCTTACAAATGGTCGATAACCATTTTCCAATGGCCGGTGATCCTATCTCTTGGCCGGTGACATCCCACAACACTTAGGGAGTGGGTCAGAAGTATCCTTGAGACTTGTGCAGTTTTCAAAGGTGCAGAGCAGTGCAAACAGAGGCAACAAGTGGCATGGCAACGGGTTTCCGAGCGAGGCGATCGAGCATACATCATTCAATCATTCCGAGGCGGAGCTGTGGCGGCCTCCTTTTGCAATTAATTTGTTTCAATTAGTTAAGGGTTTGTAATAATTAATTAGCTAGGGTAGTTGATTAATTATTTCGTTTGTATTATTCTTTCGGTCCCTCCGTCAAGAGGGCGTAATTGTGTAATAAGTGTGCATGAGTGTGTGAATGTCTTCCAACCTCACGTCTTTCTCCCTTTTATTTAACCTGCTTATGATGGTTAGCTTTAGGGCACGTTTCATTTAGCATCCTTATGCCATGCATGTTTGCATTCATTCATCTGTATTGCATGCACTGGGCTCGGCGCATCATACTAACTGCATTGTATTTCAATTCTAAGTTGAACACATGTATCGAATTGTCACATCTCACATGCCATCTTAGAATAGCCGACCTATTTCTAGTTCATTTTGCATGTGTTGCATTAGCCATCTCAACATGAACTAGGATCATGCATGATTACTAACTAGTTCTTTGTTTTGGCTTGGAGTACACTGTGAGTGTTTATGTTTTAGCATCTTGCATGTATGTGAATGTTAACATGACAGCATGCTTGCCATGAGGCTAATTGCTTATGTGATATAACTACCTGAATGCCTGTGGGTGAAGATTGGATTACTTGAATTGGAACAATTCATCGAAATCCGTGTTTTAGCCTACTTGCGAGTAGCAAACTTCAAAACGTTTCCAAACAAATAGATATGCGATGCTTTGTTCCAAATTAGGCAATCTAGTCTATACTTGCGTGTTGTGCGCATCACATAGTAATTCTAGCTAATTAACCGGAATAAGAACGCATGTGTTTTCAAAAACAAGATATCATGTTTAGTAGTGGCCGATCTTCGATCGAGTGAGCGGGAGCGCTCATAGATGACCTTCCCCAATCGTACCCAAGTTCCCGAGCCGAGGCAACTTTGGTGATGACGAACACATGGCCTTAGGCAACGAGTCAGGGTTTCCTAAATCCCCCAAAAATAAAATATTTAGGTGGCGACTCTGTATCTGGCAAAGCAGTCCATGTTTGGCACTTCTTTCTTAAAAATCTGTTTTCCAAAACGATTTGTCGGATTTGGACTCTTTGGTGATTTATCGATCTCGCATTGCACGCTGTGAGATCAGATTCAGAACCGTGACATTTGAGTCGGACCTGTGGCAAGCATAAGCCCCCTCGGGCGCGTCCACAGTTTCTGGCAACTCTGCTGGGGAATTAGAGAGCTTGACTCGAACTCATGATATCTTGTTTTGCTTACACGTATGTGTTTCTTTGCATTGCATGTGCATTGGTGCGCCTAGGACACCGTGTTTGCCATATGCTATTCCTAAACGGTTTGCGGAGGCTCGCTTTGAGAAGCATACCATAAGGCTGACCAGTTGCGGGCTCTGCCACGACGGGAACACAAACCCCGATTTTATCGGGGCACCCTCTTTGACCATTCGACCTAGTGCATATTCGGAATCCATAGTGACCATTCCAAACTAGGACAGGTTGCTTACCCGATATAGGTTGTTTGAAACCGCTGTGTGCGTAGTGAAACCCTAGTTCTTGACGAAACTAGGACAGGGAAGTCCTACCCCAACATAAGGGTGTATTGGCTCTCATTTACTTGTTATGTGCTTTTAGAGTGTATCTCTACAGGGTATGCCCGTATTAGTCTGCAAGTCTGGTATCAGGCCTGCGGGCATCAGTATCTGTGGTTTGAGAATCAGTAATATCTGCGGGTATCAGATTCAGTTTTGGGGCAGTGATTTTGGAGAACAGTGATCAGTGGTTGAGAACAGTTCATTCAGCTTGTATTTACCAACTGCGTGTTGTCTTTATTTAAGCTGTTATGCTGTCCGTTTTTCTGTTCATTATTTCCTTATTATGCTTTATTTATCTTTTTGCAAGATAGTTTAGCACCATTGATTCCGATCAGTTAGATATCCCTCGAGCACTCTGGATCAGAGGTCGTAGACTTAATTGATCTAGGGATCTGATAGACGGACAAGTAGTGTTCCTTTCTCTACCCCCGGTTACCAGACGGAGGTCAAGAAAACGTAGTGCATCGTTACAGCGGTTATCAGATCAGTGGTCTACCTCACCAGTGGACAGTCAGACTGAGGCCACAGTTTTTACTACAGAAATAGATATACCCGTTGTTCAGTCAGATCAGCATAACATGGCAGGGATGGAGGAAATGATGCGTCAACTCCAAGAAAGTATGAAAATCATGCAGCAGGACGCTGTCCGTCAAGCGGAATTTGCCAAACAACAGGCCGAGGTCATGGCTCAACAGGTAGAGTTGATCGCCAGGTTACAATAGCAAACCGGAGCATCTACTTCACACCAAGTTCCTCCCCCACTAGGAGTTCCAATACCCGGGGAGGCACCAAATGTCCAGGGAGATACGGACATTCAAAGAGGGGCTCCGCCCCCAATCCTACCCCAGCTATCCAAAACACCCACCAATTTACCGAATTCTCCCTTTGAGTTCGAGGTGGATCCCACAGCATTGAAAGTGAGCAAGCATGAAAAGCTGTTCAAGAAGTCCCAGGGTGTGAAGTCCATTCCAGATATTGAGGATGGGTACACCGACTTGGCCATGACACTGCCAGACCGATTCAAGATGCCACATATTGACCGCTTTGATGGATCCGGGGATCCTATGGTGCACCTACGATTGCTTTCAGACATACTAAGGCCAATGGGCCTCACCAGATTACAGAAGCTTTCTCTGTTCGGTCGGACCCTGTTGGGTGTAGCAGCCATCTGGTACTCAAAATTAGAAGATTCCGTCAAGAGGAGTTGGGAGGAGATGGCCGAGGCCTTTATAGCTCAATACTCCTATAATACTCAGATCGAGGTCACAACTCGTGATCTCGAGACTACAAGGCAAGAACCGAAGGAGAGCTTCTCCGATTTTGTAACTCGCTGGAGAGCCAAGGCCTCGAGGATGGCTATCAGGCCCGCTGACAAGGATCAAATTCGGATGGTTGTGCGCAACCTCCAACCCAAGCTCATGCAGAAGTTGATAGTTCTCCCCCTCCCCACCTTTCTAGATCTACATGAAATAGGGGTGCAGATCGAGGACGCTTTGAAACAGGGTCTGATTAACCAAGATAGAGAACAACCCAGGAGGACTTTCAGCCGCAACGCAAATGCAGACACAAGCAGTGCTGCAGCTGGCAGAATTTCAGATGTGGGAATGGTCACCACTACCACCACCCCAAGAACCCTTGCAGCTACCCCATTCACCGGCGCGTCCGGAAGTAGCTCACAGACAACCAAGTATTCCTCCAGAGGCCAAAGAACCTTTACCCCATTATACATACCCCTGTCCAAAGCTTTGGGGGTTTTAATTAGAAAAGGGCATTTGAAGCCCCTAGAGCCACGACCATTACCAGATATACTTCGTCCCTCCCACAACCCAGCTAAATACTGCTTGTTTCACCAACAGCACGGTCATGACACCAACCAATGCTATCGACTGCGTCATGAGATTCAAGATCTCATTGACAACAGGGCGATCGTGCCTCTTGAGAAACCCAATGTCACAACCAACCCTCTCCCACCACATAACCAAGCTCCACCTCCCAAACACATCAATTTGATCCAAATTGGGGTTGTGTCATACGACCCTAGTATATATATCACCCCTTCCTACCTGCCCAAACCGGAGGTGTTCATTCCTCACAGCACGGACTTGTGCATGTTGGACATCTTCCAAACCCAACCTGAGTCGGTGGTGGCTATCGAAGATGGAACAGAAATTACCTTGGGAGCAGAAAGGAATGAAGATTCAGACCCTGAGGGATCTGTAAGTTTTGAGTACAACCCAAGCAGTTATATCACACCAACGGATCAGCCTAAACCAGAGGTAGAATTGCCAGTGGAGGCACTGATCAGTGTAGTTAGGGAGGATCAACTTAATCAGGGGCTGGATGACCTGGCAGAACTAGAGGAGGACATTGCGAACCTTCAATTCTTCAACGAACGGGATCCAGGGGACGTAACTGTCAATTGGTTTGGTTTAGAAGGGTCAGCGGAAGCTACCAAATGGCTCAGTGACGAACCGGATATTATTGAACAATTGCAGCTAGAACAGGGTCCGTCAGGGACGGGGACATCAGTTATGGCCGGAAGGGCCAAAGAGCAAAGTATATCGCCGGAGAGCACCGGTGTTAAGAATTTTGCTGAGAATATGGGCAGTTTGAGAACAGAAGAAATAGAGCAGCAGGCTGTACTGAGGCAGTTTGAGTGAGAAAGGATCGAAGATTCTGAGAGAGTCAGAAAAGCCAAAGCCCCTGTGGGGACAAAATTTGCTGCGGGCACGGGAACGGAAGGTGCTGTGGGCACAGGAATAGTTGTAACGGAGCCGGACAAGTGTCTGTTAGCTGTCGATGGCATGTGGTGGGATGATGACGACCTATGTCTTGCCCACACTAATGAGGACTGGGGGAATAACCAGCCGGATGATACCTGGTACATTGGTGAAGTAAATCACATGACTAGGAGCGGGCGTTATTTCAAACCCCCGCACTTAGACCAACCAGAGGCGTCCGGAAAGGACAAGGAGGCAGAAAAGTGGAGAGAAAAGCTGCTCGAAGAGGAGGCTGTGCTGAAACAACTGAAGAAGATAGAAGCAGACATCTCCATCTGGGGACTGCTTATGGCTTCAAGAGTACATAGACAGGCTGTCCTCTCTGCGATGGACAAGGCCAAACTTTCAATAGATACCACGCCTGAGCAGCTGGTAGGATTGGTTTTTTCGGGAGGAGCTTCCCCGACGTTGACCTTTTCTGACAAGGAACTGCCGCCTGAGGGCGCAAACCATAACAAACCTCTTTATATCTCTGTGGAGTGTAGAGACAAGCGGGTACCAGTGGTTCTTGTCGACACGGGATCCGCTATCAATGTGTGCCCATCAAGGACAACATATGCAATCGGGTTGAAGCCCGCGGACTTTGAGCCAACTGCCCAGGTAATAAGGGCCTATGACAATACAAGTAGAGAAGTGATGGGGACCGTGAAGATTCACACCCAGGTTGGTCCGAGACAACATAATATTGACTTTCATGTCTTAGACATTCCCGCAACCTTTAATCTACTCCTAGGGCGGCCATGGCTGCACAAGTGAAGGCAGTCTCTTCCACCCAGCACCAGATGTTGAAATACCCTTACGGGAAGGGGATGGCTATTGTTTTTGGGAATTTGTCAATCCATCCACCGCCAGAAGTATCTACACCAGTTTTGGAAATCGAACACGGCACGGAGGATGTGTTCCTATCAGGATTTACCTTAGCCGAGGCCCTAGTCGTTCAGAACATTTTGGCTATTGATGAAGGGTTGTATGTTAGCGCGCAGTCAGTATATCTCATGAACAAGCTTTGACACATCCCTGGGATGGGATTGGGAAGGAGTGGCCGGAAGGGCATTGCAATATCGGCCGAAGTGCCGCACAACCCGCATACTTTTGGTTTGGGTTATCTGCCCACCAAAGAGGATTGGGTGAGAAAAGGCAAAGAAATGGCCGGGAGGGCCAGAGCCAAGCAGGCCGGGAGGCGTTTTGATTTGATGCATTGGCGCATTCAGGGCACCCTAAACGGACGCTTCGTCCGAGAGGGGGAGGACTTTCCATTCTACGGCTTCCCAAAGCCGTGGTTGAATGCCGAAAAGAGGCGCTTGTCGGGTTTCGAGATCTTCTTCGACTTGCAGTTATCTGAGGATGATGTTGCTGAGGAACGAACAGACCCATCAGCCGAGGTTGAGCAGTGTAAAGAAGTGGATTCCGAGAGTATCAAGATTGAAATGGGGGTAGCACTGGCCTGTCTACTATCAGATCCTCCGATCGTACATGAGTGCTTGGGGGATGATCTCTCAGTGTCCATGATTGGGAATGAAACGGCTGCGAGCCCACCTTCAAACATTTTGAATGCATCCGTCGCACCCTCCCTCGTCTGGCAGTACCAGGAGGGATTCTTATCAAGCAGCACCGGGTCAGGTAGTGAGCCGGAATCTGATTCCACCAAGTTTGTAGAGTCGGAATCAGGTTCCATCTCGTCTGAGTCTGAGTCTGGTATTCTTGGGGGTGATAACCCAGATGCCACAGTCCAGTCTAGGTCGTCTTTTTCTTTCTCTTTTGAGTCTGCTGTAACAGAAAAATCAGATGGACTGGATGAAGTACTTAATGAGAATGATGCGGCTGTGGCCTTTGATTACTTTTCTCTGCCCTTGATTTGTTGCATTAATTCAGACTTTCAAGACTTTGATGAAAACAACAAGGAACAAATTCCTCTGGTTTTGAAACATTTTCTAGAAGAAGAGCAGGAGAGGTTTGTAAAACCGCTGGCTGATGAAATCATCCAAATTAATATTGGTACTGAGAAGGACCCGCGGTTGGTCTAGATCGGGTCCACATTGTCTTCGGAGGAGCGCGAGCACTTAGTCGCTTTATTAAAAGATTTCAAAGATGTTTTCGTGTGGTCCTACGAAGACATGCCTGGAATCGATCCTGAGATTGCACAGCACCGGATCCCTCTTGATCCAGAGGCCCGACCTGTCAAGCAGAAGCTTAGAAGAATCTGCCCTGACTGGGCCCTCAAGATCAAAGAAAAGGTCACCAAGCAAATTGACACAGGTTTCCTGCTGGTATCTGAATACCCAACTTGGTTGGCCAACATCATTCCAGTGCCGAAGAAGGATGGCAGAATCCGGGTATGTGTGGATTTCAGAGATTTGAACAAAGCCAGTCCGAAGGACGACTTTCCTCTACCGCATAGCGATGAGTTAGTGGACTTCACAGCAGGGCATGCATTGCTCTCATTTGTGGATGGCTTTTCAGGCTACAACCAGATTGTAATGGCACCCGAAGACCAGGAGAAGACTGCTTTTACCACCCCGTGGGGGACCTACTGTTACAGAATGATGCTGTTTGAGCTGAAGAATGCTGGAGCTACATAATAACGAGCTGCGACCACGATATTACATGACATGATCCACAAAGAGGTTGAGGTATACGTGGACGACATGATTGTCAAGTCCAAAGAAAGAGAGGGCCACTACACCGCCTTACAAAAGTTTTTCCAAAGGATCAGAGAATTTTGGCTGCGGTTGAATCCTCAGAAATATACGTTTGGTGTTACAGCGGGGAAAATGTTGGGGTTCTTGATTACACGGAGAGGTATCGAAGTCGACCCTTCCAAAATCAAGGCCATCTTAGAAATGCCACCACCAATGACTGAAAAGGAGGTGCAAGGCTTTCTGTGTAAAGTGCAATTCATAAGACGGTTTATTTCAAAATTAACCTTGACTTGTGAACCACTCTTTGGTCTCCTGAAGAAAGAAATGAAGTTTCAATGGGACGGCTGATGCCAAGCTGCTTTCAAATAGATCAAGCAATACTTACAGAACCCACCCGTGTTGTCACCGCCTGAGCCGGGGAAACAGTTGATATTGTACATTTCAGTGACTGAAACTACAATGGGCTGCATGCTTGCACAAGAATCCGAGGACAAGGTGGAAAAAGCTATCTACTACCTAAGCAAGAAGATGCTGGGTTACGAGACCCGTTACACTCCGTTGGAGAAGGCCTGCTTAGCCTTAGTATGGGCTACCAGGAAGATGCGGCACTACCTGTTAGCCCACTCTGTAATGTTGGTTTCGAGATTAGATCCCATCAAATATCTTTTCGAGAAACCAGCGCTTACGGGTAGGCTAGCTCGTTGGTTGCTTCTGCTTTTCGAATTTGATCTGAAATATGTGACGCGCAAGTCGGTGAATGGGAGAGCGGTAGCAAAGTTCCTAGCCGATCACCCAGTTAAAAGAGATGAAGTAGTTGAGTACCTATTCCCAGATGAGGCCATCCTGCATGTTGAAGACGAAACTTGGACGATGTACTTTGACGGAGCGCCAAACCATTACGGGTATGGGATAGGAGTGTTGCTGATAGCACCCGACAATTCCCGTATACCTCTAGCATTAAAACTCCGTTTCAAAGTCTCGAACAACGAAGAAAAATATGAGGCATGCATTGCCGGCTTAGAAGACGCCCTAGAACTGGGGGCAAAACGGTTGGACGTCATCGGGGACTCGAACCTTGTTGTATCTCAAGCTAAAGGACATTGGAAACTCAAAGAAGAAAAGATGAGAATCTACCACCAGACCTTGGACTTGTTGATTCCTCGGTTTGAGAAGCTGAACTTCGCTCATCTATTAAGAGAGAACAACAGGTTCGCAGATTCACTAGCAACTCTATCTTCCATGATAGACATCCCTTTTGGAGTCCGGATGCGCCCGATCATTATAGACCAGAAGTTTGCGCCGGCCTACGAGTCGATTGCTGCCATAGAAGAGGTTCAACATGAGAACCCTTGGTATTACGATGTCTGGAATTTCTTGGAGAAAGAAGCATATCCACTAGGGGCAAATGCCAAAGACAAGAGGGCAATTAGAGGAATGGCTGCTCAGTTCATCGTCTGCGGGGAAAACTGTATAAAAGAGGTCATTTCGGGATGCATAAGCTGTGTGTTGATGTTGAAGAATCGAAGTGTTTGATGGAGGCCATCCATGGAGGAGAGTGCGGAGCGCACATGAACGGGGTGATGTTGGCCCGGAAGATCCTTAGACAGGGTTACTACTGGTCCACCATGGAAGAGGATTGTATTGGCTTTGTTCGGCGATGCCACAAATGTCAGATCTATGCAAACCGCATGAATATTCCGCCGTCGAAGCTGTACAACATGACTTCACCATGGCCATTTTCAGTCTGGGGAATTGATGTGATCGGGGCTGTCACTCCGAAGGGATCTAATGGGCATGAGTTCATTCTGGTCGCGATAGACTACTTTACAAAATGGGTTGAGGCCCAATCTTATGCGGTGTTGAAGGCGTCGCACGTTGCAAAGTTTATCAGGAACAACATCATCTGTCGCTATGGGGTCCCGAACGAGGTCATTTCAGATAATGGTTCCCACTTCAAGAAAGAAGTAATCGACTTGTTGGAGAAATACAATGTGGCTTTTCACAAGTCATCCACATATTGGCAGCAAACCAACGGAGCAGTTGAGGCCGCCAACAAGAACATCAAACACATTTTGCAGAAGATGGTGGAAACCTACCGGGACTGGCCAGATAAGTTGCCATTTGCTCTGTGGGGCTACCGGACTTCAATTAGAACTTCTACTGGAGCGACTCCGTATTCATTGGTTTATGGGATGGAGGCCGTCCTACCTATCGAAATTGAGGTTCCGTCGTTGCGAGTACTGGCTGAGTGTCAGATAGCTGAGGCAGATTGGCAGCAGAGCAGATTCAAAGAACTCATGCTCTTTGATGAGAGAAGGCTGAAAGCACTGTACCATGTTCAGGGTTATCAACGCAGAATTGCCAGGGCTTTCAACAAGAAAGTTAAGTCCAAGAATTTGAAAGAAGGGGATTTAGTGCTCAAAGACAACCAAGCTCCCATCCACAACCCTAGGGGCAAGTTCAGACCCAATTGGACTGGTCCTTACATCATCAAGTCTATTTGGTCGAGTGGAGCTGTCGTTCTGATGGACCTAGATGGCCTAGAGTTCTCCCAACCGATCAATATGGACAAGTTGAAGAAATATTTTCCCTGAGTGGCTCGCAAGGCCGAAAACCCGAAAGGGCGACCTAGGCAAAAGTTAGAGCATAGAAAATTTGAAATTATAAAAACTGAGCTCGCAAGGTTGAAAACCCGCAAAGGGCGGCCTTGGCAAAAGTTAGAGCGTAAAAGGTGAGGGTTAATACACGAGTGAACCTGAGCCTGAACTACGTAAGGCTTGATTCCCATGTTTGGGATACGTAGGCAACTTCATCCTGAAGTTCAGCCATAAACACTTCCCCGATCAACTTTGTCCATGTGATCATGTCTGGTCATCTTTGTCTATTCACCATTCAAGAGCTCGGTTGTGATCTCTGGTGCAGTGCTATTCAGACTAGGGGCAACTTTCCAGTTGCTGGGATCCGGGGTTGTGCATCTCAGTGACAGATCTCAGGTGTGTCCAGTTCTTATCCATATCGAAAATGGTTTTGAAAAGTTTTAATAAAAGTTGATTTTGCTCAAATTAACCTTTTTACAACTTAGACCATTTTTGGACCAAAACGGAGAATTTTCAGTACCACAACTTTCAATTTCATTGATTTCAATACAAAGTTCTCCTGCTCTTGAATACAAAATTGAAGTTGCTTTTCATTACATTCATAAAGAAAACTTGAAAGTTCTGATTAAAAGCGAATAAATCAGGGCATAGTCAGGTGTTCCTGCGTCCCCTCCCAGAGCTGGTCGAAGCCTCTGACGCCAAGCTGGGCCCGATCTGTGCCTCTTCATTGAGCCAATCTATGCACTCATCAAGAGGGTGCAGCTGAAAATAGGAGCGGGAGCCAGAAGCTCTCTCGTCCTCCATGCCATGGCATACCGAGCCAGCTGTACGCCTCGGACCGGAAATGTAGCAGGGTACTCAATCCCCTCCTCTGGGCAAGTCTGATCATGTCCAAACTGGCGCCGGAACCGGAACGGGAAATAAAAGACGCAGTCTGTCAAGCCTATCAACTGGATCCCGGGCTGACAGGTCATGCTGTAACTCATTGCCGGCAGGTTAAGCCAAAGGCAGTGCCAAGCAATGCGATCCGCGGACAAATTGCACATCCAACTGTACCACCATCCTTCATCCGGAGCATCGACTAGGCGTCGTCGAGAGAAATAGCTGCGAGCTGAATATGTCAGACACGAGTCCACCACTCTCAACTTGTCCATCAACCACACCTGGGGAGGGATGAAAAATGAGAGATTAAAGAATAGAGAGACGTAAGTTGAGAAAAAAAGTGAGCAAAAGGGTTTTGAGAGAAAAACTGAGCCTGAGGGCCGAGTGATGTGAGCAATACATATGTGAGATTGGGGTGGGAAACATTACCTGCAATAGTAATGGACTCCCCGCAAACCTAGCCGTCTCCCGGCGATGAAAAGCATCCAATCCCATCAACGTTTCGGCTAGTGTCATTGCGATGCAGCTCTTGCCCTCTTTCAAGCCCTCGGCAACCTCAATCAAACGAGTGCTAAACCCGCCGGAGCCCGAGGCTAGCAAGAAATGGGACAGCATACATAAGCAGAGCGCATGTCGCCGATAACCCTGCCAATGATGGTCGCCGCGGTCACCAACATCAGAAAATTGACAAACCAAGCTCGGAATGTCCAGCTTTCCATCATGAATCAACGACCGAGCATCGTGCAAAGTAAGGCCGCACATTCGTCCTAAGGCTTGGACGTAGCCGAACCGGAACCGAGGCAAGATTTCCTCGTCGTGCTCGGATTCCATTAAAGCTTGGAAATCCTCGAAAGTGGGACACAGCTCTTGGCTGCCAAAACTAAAGACATGCCTTACCAGATTCCAAAACCTTGCCCGGCATAGAGGAACGGAAAATGTAGCGGGGTGCGACCCAAAGTGAATAGTGCATTTATGCCGAAGCCCCGGAAATTCAGCTTTTCGAGCCATCCAAGTTGGCAATCCAAGTTGTGAGATTTTAGACAAGAAACTCTTCCATTTGGTGCAAATCAGTGTTGAAATGAGGAAAACTACGAAGCTGAGGCTTTTGTAGAAGATAAGGTGTTGAGTGGAAGACAGGTGTCAACATTCTGGAGGTGCTTGCCATTTTTGGCCGATCGGCTAAAAATAGTGCCAGCCGACCATCCTTTTTGGCTGATCGGCCAAAAATGTTGGCCGATGGCCATTTCTTGTGGCCGGTGGCCTTTCCCTTTGGCCGATGGCCTCCCTTCTTGATCCCTGAGCTGTTTATGTATTGAACATGCTGAGAATTTGTGACTGGTACCACTTCCAATGCCTTCTGATGATGATTTTGCGAAGTCGTACCTGTTACTTTGATTTGTTTATCGAGTTGTAGTACATTTGCTTATCGAGTTGTATTTCACATTCTTTAAGTCTTTGTTTTGCTTATCGAGTTGTATTCGCACTTGGTTAGCTTATCGAGTTCTTTGTTTTGATTATCGAGTTATTTTGGTCGTTAGTCGGTTCACTACCTGGTTTTTACGATGCGATGCTTAATTTTAAAACAAAGTTCAAATCTCATTTACATTGTTATGTAATGCGATGCGATGCGTAGAAATGTATAAATGCAACACTTTTTGAACAAAACAGCTGTTTCATTTCATCATCTCTTTTGCAAAAGTACATAGTTTTGAGAAAATAAAACCTGCCTAAGGCAGTACAATGTGCTCAAACTACCAGTAAAAAGAAAAGTAAAGCAAAAAGGAAAAGAAAGGCAACAAAATGTCTGAACAGAGCAAAAAGAAGAAAAAGTAGCAGAATGTCTGGATCCATATCAGTGGCCTCAAGTGCGCGAGTCGGTCTGGTCCTCTTCCTGGACGAAGGTCCAGGGTCACCACCGCCAACTCCACAGTCAGAATCTGAACTGTCCCCGGCTGTAGATGTCCTCGAACGCCTCGGGAGGGAAATCCCGGTCTGTTCATTTGGGGCTCACTACAGTTCAAGACTCAAATTGTCACGGTTCTTAATCTGAACCAAAGAGTCCAAATCCGGCAAATGAAAACAGATTTTGAAAGAAGTGCCAAACATGGACTGCTTTGCCAGATACAGAGTCGCCACCTAAATATTTTTTATGGGGAAATTTAGGAAACCCTGACTCGGTGCCAAAGGCCACGTGTCCGTCATCACCAAAGTTGCCTCGGCTCGGAACTTGGGTACGATTGGGGAAGGTCAGCTATGAGCACCCCCTCTCGTCCGATCCGAAGATCGGCCTCTACTAATCATGATATCTTGTTTTGAAAACATTATGTGCTCTTATTCCAGTTATTAACCTAGAATTACTATGTTATGCGCGCAGTAAACAAGTATAGACCAAATCGCCTAAATTGGAACAAAACATTTCATGTTTGTTTTGAAAATGGTTTGCTACTCGCAAGTAGACTAAAAATGCTGATTTTGCCACCCTCGGGTGGGCTTTAGAAAAGATGGTTTTGCCACTGTCGAGTGGGCTTAAAACTCACAGTTTTAATGTGTTATTCCAATTCAGGTAATTCAACCTCCATCCACAGGCATTCAAGCAGTTATATCACATAAGCAGCTAGCCTCATGGTAATCATGCTATTATGGCAACACTCACACGCATGCGGTATGCTAAAGCATAAAAGCTTACCTAGTACTCCAAGCCAAAACAGAAACTAGTTAGTAATCATATGCATGATCCTAGTTCATGTTAAGATGGCTAATGCAACACATGCAAAATGTCACTAGAATAGGCTCGGCTAATCTAAGAATGACATGTGAAAATGCACAAGTAACAGGTATTCAAGTTAGATTTGAAATACTCATGCGGTTAGCATGATGCGTCGAGCCCGGTATATGCAATACTGATGAATGATGCATGCATGCATAGCATAAGGTATGCGAATTTAGATATGCCTTAATACTAACCATCAAAGCAGGTAAGTAAAAGGGAGAAAGAAGTGGGGGTTGGAAGACATGCACGTATGCACCTACACTTATTACAAATTTGCCCTCGCTCGGAGGGTCCGAATAAATACTGCTAAATTAATTATTACAGAACTTCTAATTAATTAACAAATTAAATGCAAAAAGGAAGTGGCCACAGCCCTGCCTCGGAATGCGTGGATGATGCATGCTTGACTCATCTTGCTTGGAAACTCGCTGCCATGCCACTGTTGTCTCTATTTATACTGCCCTGCTCCTCTGAAAATTCTAAAAGTCCCTATACCCCTTTTAAATCACCCTCTGAATGCTCCGGGATGTCACCGGCCATAAGTTAAGTGCACCGGCCATGGGAATGGGCTTATCGGCCAAAAACTACACCACCGGCTAGACATTGATGGTCGGTCGGCACTGTATGTGGCTGGCGGGCCATCTCTTCCTGCAGAAACCTGCAGTTGACAGCAGCAGAGGAAAAGCAGTGTATGGCATGGAATTTTCAAGCAAATGTGTGCATGGCCACACTCCCTATCATGCAATGGACTCAAGGGAGCATGACCCTCGACCCTCGGGCCATCAATTATGCATTTCAATGCATGATGGCCTAAGAGCCAAGTGTACAACTTCGATATCGAATGAAATGCAAGCACAAAACACCTCAAAGGGCCCCAACCCCTATCATGATTGATCAAGAGGCAAGGGATGCATGCTCAATGAAATGAAACCTAGGCATGGAGGCTAAGTATGCAACATGAACATGCAAATGAGCAATGTATACTAGGCACGCAACCTAAACATGTAAGCAAACATGGCATGCAACAACATGCGATGATGGACTTAAACTAACATGGATAGCTCGCAAGCATGCCAAAATCAGTGGCCATAATGAGGCAAGTGAGGCATCAAAATACATGGAATGCATGCACATGCATTAACCAAGCTTGAGGCACAAAAATGCAACTCTACCAAAGCATGGCAAGGAGGAAATATGACATACAATGGTGCATGTTCCAGTGCTAGAATGGCATACAGAATGACCCCAAAATGACTCCAAAGCATGCAAACACTCATGTAACGCATTGTTAAGGACTCAAGCACTAAAGCTAGTGAAATGCAATACAATATAAACATGCAAAGCGATGCTCAAATGATGAAACCAGCCCCAAACAGTCCCTCTACAGCCCAAAATAATGCTAAAACATGTATGAGGTGTAACCAAAATAAGCTAGCATGCTTGGCCAAAACATCATGCAATATGAGCTAGTAGGTATGGTTTACATTACATGTACATAAAGCACAAGAGAGGTCACCAAACCAGCCCAAAACAGTAACATGGTATGTCAAATAAACCCCAAAAACCCATGGAAACAAGGTCCATGCATGCAAGAATGGTGTGTTCCTTTGAAAGGCCAATAAGGGGGTTACTCCACACATGCAACAAGGACACTTAACATGGCAAAACTAACTCTGGAAATGGGTTATGGAGGTCCTAAAACCCACTGAAAATTCCTGAACCGAGCTCAAGAAGTGTGCAAATATAGGCCCCTTTGTAAGGCCAAAAATGCAAGTAATCAAGACAATAAGGAGAGGGGATGGCCCTCTCCTTCTTAGGACCTTAAGACACCATCCTCACCACTGAAATCCCTCAAGATTTCAGTGGTGAGGAGGCCCAAACAAGGTGGTCCCAGAGCTCACCAAAAATGCAGAAAAATGAGGCCAAACAAGGCCTAAGAGGGGGTAGACAACCCCAAACACAAAAGTGTTCTTGAACGAACTTAAAAAGGAGCTAAAAACAAGACTTTTTTCAGTTATACACAAAGCTTAAATCAGCATACAAGACAGGTCAAAAGCTAATGCAAGATTGGGGAAAATAAAGCAAAAGTGTTACCCTTGAAGAACACTTCAAGAACAGCAGGTCCAGCCACTATCTTCTGACCAAAATCAGTCCAAAACCTCAAGAACAAACCCTCAATGTCTCTCAAAGTCGAAGTAAGGTGTAATGCTATGTGTTTTAGTGCAAAACTAAGAACAAACACACACTTTAGGCCCTCAAACACACACAAAATGAAGAGAGAGAGGGAGATATAGAGAGAGAGGATGATGTATATCAGATATATATGTGTATAGCTCTGGTTTTTTGCTAAACCAAACAAAGGAGAGGGTTAGTCTCCTTATATAGGCAAGGGAAAGCTTAAAGCTTACAAGAGAAGCCAAGTGAGAGGGGTCAAGGGGGTCAAGGCTTCCTAGAGAAGCTAAGGCAAGGGTGCAAGCTTCTTGGGGAAGCTTTGACAAAGGGTTAAGCTTCCTCAAGAAGCTTGATCAAATGGTGCAAAAGGTTTGGATCAAAAGGGGTCAAAGGTTCAAAATAGCCACGCATATGCACGGGGGAGAGGGTTTGTGCATCCCAGCTGGCACAGCTGGCATGCACCATGCCTAAAGGGTGTAAAAGGGTAAAACCGGCCACGAAAGGAGGCCATCGGCCAAATAAATGGCCGGTCGGCACAATAAATGGTCGGCCTGCTATTTTTTATGGCTGACCGGCTAAATAGATGGCCAATAGGTGGCTGCGAAGGTCAAAAAGTGGCCGATAGGTGTCCAGATTGAAGCCCCGGAAGTTAGCTTTCCAATGGCGCAAACCTTGCATTAAAATTGCTCCTGTACAAAAATTTATGCCTTTTTTGGTGAAGCCGCGCAGATTCGATCCAACCGGGATGATGCCCAACTTCAACCGATCATATCTCCCCCACCCGGACTTGGCTTTAGGAGATTCTTGAGTGCAAAATGAAGCCCTGGAAGTAAGATTTCCAACGGTGGTGACCTCATAGCTAAAATCCAAGTATGCAGATGAATAAGCCCGATTTAGCGAGGGCTGCTCGACCCTCTTCTACCCGGATTCATGCCAAACTTCTCCCAAACTAGTTTTCTCCTTTCCTTTCCTCTTTTCTTCAACTTCAAACCCATAAACAAAGTCTTTTGAAAGATTTTTTAAAGATTTCATCTCTCTTTCATTCATTCTCCACTTTGTCCTTGCTTGGTTTACCGAAAAGCGCAACATTTAATGAAATGCGAGTGTCGGAACATCGTAGGAACTTTATTTTCAAAACATTTTGAAAGAGAGGGTTTTAAGATCTAAAATCTTTTGATCAAGATTGTTTTGGTCCAAAAGGGATATGAAGTTGGGATTTGACTCTCTCATTACCGAAGAAATTGAACCTTTGCCCTGCACACTTTTTACCACCAAGTAAACCATCAGTAATGCCCAAGTCTTAAGGGCGGTCAAAAATAGGGTGTCTACACCGGCCTCGCCCTAGGATGATGCCGCCTCCTCGTCAGAATCATCAGGGGAGGGCTCTCGCGAACTGCTTTCAGCCTAAGCACGCCTATGTCTGCCCCAGCTATGGAATGTCATCCCCCGCCTGGCTCCCCCTCCTCCTCAATAGGAACAGATGGTCCAGCTGGAGCACCTCCCACGACTGGAATCTGGAATGGGGCCTGAAAAGGACAAATAGTAAATGCATCAGTTATGCTATGCAAAGCAGAGTATGAATACCGAGTACAGTGTATGAATGTTGTGAGCAGTGTATCAGTACAGAATGCAGTGACTGAGTGCAATGTATGAATGCCGTGAGCAATGCTGTGAGCAGTCTGTGGGTTACAGTGTATCAATGCCGTGAAGGCCGTGTATGAAGTGCTGTGTTGATAATGCGATGTATCAGATTATGTATGAAACAAATTATGCAGAGTTTGAGATTGTGGCTGAAGGAGCTTACTGGGATACTGTAAATAGCCAGCAGGTCGAGGCTCCGCTGTAGCATCCCCATCACGGAGGCAGTCAACTCCAGAGACTGGCGAGTGTACTCAGCGGAAGCCTGCAAGAGTGTTAGAGGTGTCAGTATTCTGCGGAATATCAAGAGAAATGAAATGAAATGACTATACAGGATGCAAAATGTAGTAGTACATATCGGAGGCAAGCCATAGAATTCGACTAGCTCGTGATCAGCCGGAGGGAGAGCGATGGGGATCTGGTAAGTCTCCCCATCCTGCCCTCGGCATGTCATCATGGTAGGTAGTTCGGGCCACCCAGCTCCCTGCCCTCTCCGAGACCCACTCCTGCCTCGGGCCTGAGGTGCCCGCGATGCTCCTACTCTCGCCGCTGGCGCCGCTGGTCTCTCTCTCTCAACTCGGCCGGCACCGGTCAGAGGCTGCATGATATAGGTCTGGACGTACTCCATATAGTCACCCTCATCTACAAAGCGCTCATGGCTGCAGCCGATAGTGTAATCTATCACCTCCGCTAAGGTATACCTCTCGGTGTACCTCGTATGGGTGGGAGGAGGCGCTGGAACTGGCTGCTCTGGCATGCCCAAGGTCTGCCGCAAGAAGCGCTCCCCGAAGTGCCAAACACGGCAGACCGGGCCCTCCAGCAGAATCCTGAATCGGGCAGTCTCCTGAGCGCCCGCATATCGATCCCTCACCGCATCAGGCAACAGCGCCCACAACTGCCAGGTGATCTGCAAAGGACTGGATATACAGTTTGTTATCTGATATCGAAAGTACATTGTAAAGCGAAGCTTGAATGAACTGTAAAGTGTAACATACCTCAGCTACGGTAATGGTGTCAAAGTAGAGACGGAAGAACATAAAGGACTCACGTGGCCTCCGCTCGCATCTCACGTCAAAGCGATGGGAAAATGGGACCATGGGGGGATCTCCTCGTCTGGTACTGGGGCAAGCCAAGGGAAGTAGGCGTACACCCACAGCTGTAGAGTGTAACAGAACAGACATGAGTAGGCTTATCAGATAAAGCAGCATGCAGAATGAAGCAGAAGTCAGAGGACAATGTGCAGTGTATTGTGCAATGTGTGCAGTGTGTTGTGCAGCGTGTGCAGCATACAGCCAGCGTAAAGCAAGTTGCATGCGCGCAGTGTACATGGTGTATAGATAATGAAAAGCATAATTGAAAAGGCAGAAAGGGAATGTGTACCTCCCAGGCTCGCCAATAGCCTCCAAGCAACTGCCCGCTGCGGCGGGACGATGAGCTCATATAACCGTAGAGAGTGGCCAAGCCGGCGCCACCCCAGTCATAATGACGGATCCGCGTCACGTCTACAAGCGCACTCAACAGGTAGAGGGCGACGGTGTTCGCCCGGTCAGCAAAAAGCGTGGTCCCTAGCAGAAACATGATAAAACCGCGGGCGTACTGCTCCTCCTCCTCCCGGGTAGTAGGCGCCTGGATCCGGAAGTGGTCCTCGAACCATGAATACCTCACAAACCCTGGCCGGGCAAGAGGTGGCCGATCGCCAAGCAGGTACATCTGAGCAGCATCCCACTCATCCATATTTGTATCAAAAGGGATCGGATCACCCCCCACCCCGATGCTGGTGAGCATCGAGAAATCAAAGCGAGTCATCGTCATCTCCATGGTGGCAGAAAGGTGGAAGGAATCGGTGGTGTCCCACCACCTCTCCACCAAAGCAGCAAGAAGGGGCCTGCTCGCGGTGAGGCGCGAGAGCCCCATACAGAAGGTCCCAATGCCAGCCTGGTCAACAATCTGGCGGACTGCGCCGGGCAGCTCCATATACCATCCTCGGGCCATGATATTTCCATAACCTTGGAAGGCATAGGAATCTCCCTGTGATCAAAATAAAAACAAACAGTTGTGAAGCAATGTTAAAAATACAGTGTTTGAAAGCATTCAGAATTGATGAAATGCAGTGTGTGTGCATGTGTCTGAATGCCTCCAGAATTTGGGAAAATACAGTGTGTGTGTGTGTGTGTGCGCCTGTGTTTACACTCAGAATCGATGAAAATGCAGTGTGCGTGCATGTGTCCAAGTTTAAACAGATATCGGGTGTGAGTGTGCTCACAGTGAACTACAGCATGGGATATATCGGTGTATCCGGTCAAGCAGTTAAAAGAACAGAATCGACAACTGCAGTTATGTGTTCTACATTCTGAAAAAATGAAGCAGAGAAGGGTGTACCTCAGAAGCGCCATGGGATAGATGTGACTCTGGCTCGCGCAGCAGAAGCTCCAGTGGCGCGCCTCGCGCATAGCTCCTGAAATGACGGAGGCTGTCAGGAGGAAGCACGTGTATCACCGGCCTGTAGGTCGCCGGATCGAATGGCCGGATATGGAGAGGTAGGAGCTCGACCTCGGGGTCCATGTCCATCGCTGGAGGACTCCCACCCTGTGGAATATCGTCAGCCATCTCAGAAAGAGTGCGAAAATAGCCGAAAATGTGTAACACGAGCAAAAATACCAAAAGTCAACTGAAAAGTCAACCCCAAGAGGGTGGAAAATGGGAGAAAAGGTCGGAGCATGGGAAAAGGCATGAAGACTGAGGAAAACTTGGGGAAAACAAGCCCCAAGTGGTGGAAACCAAGGAAAATTCACCGAAACCGAGTTTTGTTCGGTTCAAAGTGTGCGAAACGGGAAGGGTTTCGCGAATCAAACGACAAAAAGGGCCCAAAAACCAAGTAAAAACGAGGATCGAAGGTTGGGAAATCACCTAGAGAGAGAAAGGAGGGATTTTCGAGCTAGGAGGAAGTGGAAATATAGGGTTTGAGGCCCTATATTTAAAGACCCGTGGTTAAACGTCAAAACTACCCCGACAAATATTTGGCCAATGGCCTTATTTTGTGGCCGATGGATGGCCAGTGGCATCCCCTTGTGATCGATGCACCTCCTACACCCTTTTTTTGGGTAAGTTATGTGGTTTGGCACCTTCATTACTCAAAGACAGTGCAAGACAGTGCACTCTTGAAGCTTAACCGGCCTTTATGTTGACCTCGAGCCGTGTTTTCCTGTGTGCGATGCTCGGTGCGCGCAAGGTGTATCCTTTATCGTATCCTTTTGTATCTTGCGAATTCCGCAAATTGCTTTGAATAGGTGGCAATGTTTTGTTATGACTATAATGAATGCGCTCGTTACGCATCTTGCATTGAACAGTGCCTCATCTTGTTGTGGAGTTGCATCTCCATATTGCGAATAATGTGCCTTTACCATGATTATGTTTAACATGTGCCTCTCTTTGTTGTTGCATTGCGTTACACATTGTACACGTTGTCGCGTGTGCTTTACTTATATGTGTTCAAGTTCCTCTTATTATACACATTGTACACGTTGTCGCGTGTGCTTTACTTATATGTGTTCGAGTTCCTCTTATTATACACATTGTACACGTTGTCGCGTGTGCTTGACTTATATGTGTTCCAGTTCCTCTTATTATACACATTCTACACGTTGTCACGTGTGCTTTACTTATATGTGTTCCAGTTCCTCTTATTATACACATTCTACACGTTGTCGTGTGTGCTTTACTTATATGTGTTCAAGTTCCTCTTATTATACACATTGTCGCGTGTGCTTTACTTATATATGTTCGAGTTCCTCTTATTATACACATTGCACACGTTGTCACGTGTGCTTTACTTATATGTGTTCAAGCTCCTCTTATTATACACATTGTACACGTTGTCGCGTGTGCTTTACTTATATGTGTTCAAGCTCCTCTTATTATACACATTGTACACATTGTCGCGTGTGCTTTACTTACATGTGTTCAAGTTCCTCTTATTTTACACATTGCATGCATTGTCGCGTATGCTTTGCTCACATGTGTTTATGTTTCAAATTGCATTGTTATGCACCACTACCGGCTTACGTTGTTGCGCATACCACCTCCTTGCATTGTTATGCACCACTACTCACTTGCGTTGTCACGCACTTTTCATTTGCATTGCTATGCATGTTTCTAACGATGTTGTACCTGTTAAGTTTCCTTTCTTTTTCAGGCACGATATTGTATGTACGGTTCATTTGAAGCTGGCACAGCCAGACGAACCGGACAGGTATTGTATACTCTCCGCATGAGACGTAGCGAGAATTGTATAATTCTCTTACATCCTTCCTGCATGAAATGTAGTTAGATTTGTATATGCCTGCTTAAAACTGTTGCATGTTATGCTTCGTTACAGCTTTCTTTGCATGATCATAAGTTATGTTCGGCTTTGTGCATTGTCTCTGCATTTTGCCCCTGCCTTTGGGCACATATCTTTGCTAGCTTGTGTGCCATGTCTAAGTCTTCGGCCTTGTCAAAAATGGGTCGTCTCTGGGCTTTGACATTCACTCCCATCATTGTTATGACTTTCGAGTTCTGTCAAAGAGAGGCAACTGTAGACACCCCATTTTTTACCGTCCTCAAGACTGAGGCGTCATCGTTTGAACACTCGATGATCATCCATGTTCGTGTTCATTTTGAGTTCTCGGAGGTCTCGGTCGCGCGCTTTGCCTTAAGACCTCTCAACTTGACTGTTTTGTGCTTGGTTGTGGACCAAGCACTTGTGTTTTGATTCTAAAGGGAAGAGGGTGGCTTGTTGGCCATTCCCTCAACCCACCAGCCAAGGTTTGAGGCCACCGGCCCCTTTTTCTTTCTATCGGCCAAAAGTGTTGGCTAATCGGCACCTTAGTTGGTCGGTCGGCCACCTTTGTTGGTCAATCGGCCATATTTTCTGGCCGACCCCTTTCCATCTGCTTTTGGTAGATATTTTGTGCCAGCTGGCACAGCAGGCACGCACAATTATCCCCCTCCATACACGTGTATGGAGGGATTTCATCCTTGAGCTTAGCTTCTCTTAGAAGCTTGGAATTGGATTTCCTATAAGAGGAGGGCCTCCCCTCCTTTTCCAGGGGTTCAAGAAATCTGATATGAATTATATATATATACATCTCTCTACATTTTGTGTGTGGGTTTGAGTTCAAAAGGGTGTTTTGTTCTTACTATTGCACATAAACACCTAGAGTTACACCATCCTTGGTTGTTGAGGTACTAGGAGGTTGTTTTTAAGGTTCTTGAGTTGGTTTTGATCAGTGAGAGTTGCTGGTCTTGTGTTCTTGAAGTTGTTCTTCAAGGGTGAGTCAACTTACTTTGGATACCCCAATTTTGTTTAAGCTTTTACACATACTTCTATTTTGTTTTAAGCTTGACTCTAAACTACAAAAAGTTCTGATTTTGTATGCTTGTTATTGTTTCTTAAGGTCCCCTCTTAGGCCTTGTTTGGCCTTGTTTCGTGCCTTTACTTTTGAGCTTTGGGATCATCTTATTTTAACCTTCTCACCACTGAAATCCATAGGATTTTCAGTGGTGGAGAAGTGGTTTTGAGGTCTTGAATAGGGGAGGGACACCCCTCTCCATTTGTGTCTCATTTGCTAGCATAAATGGCTCATAACATTTGCACGTTTGCTTAGCATGTCTTGGTTCTATTTCAGCACATTTTAGTGGCTTTTAGGACCTGCCTTAACTCTATTCCATGTTGGTTTGATGGCATCTTGCATGCTTCTCATACTTGTAGAGTAATCTTGCATGTTTGCATAATACGCATCTTGCATTTAGACCATCATGCTTGCATGTTTTGACTTAACTTCGAGAATTTTTTAGCCTTGTTCCATCATGCTTAAGCTCTGTTTGGTGTTGTCTTGGTCATGTTTTCCATGCTTTGTATAGCCACCATGCATTCTAGCTTGTTAGCTTTGGGTGTGTGAGTCATTAGCATGCTTTAATTGGGCCATTTCAGTGATTTTACATCACTTGTCATAATATTTTGGCCCATGTTCCAGGCTTGTATGCTTGTACTTGCCATCCTTTCAATGCTTTGAAGAGTTGTTGTTTTGTGCTCCATGTTTGGACCATTGTATGTGCCTCCATGATTAGGTCTTTGGGAGACCTTCTCATTGGGTTTTGGGGCTTCTTTTGACGTATTATTACTCTGATTTTTTTGGCCTAATTCATGCCATGATTGGTTGTGGTAGGCGTAGTGTAATGCTCCCTTTGTAGCCTTGCATGCCCCCTTGTTTGTCCCCATCTTTATAGCATGTTTTGGCCTCATTCCATGCATGTTCTAGCCTTGTTTTGGCCTGCCCTAGGACTGTTTTGGGTCACCTTAGTCCTTTGGGGCTTGGTTGATATGGCCATGGTGAGAGCCCCTTGACTAGCTTTGGGTATTGAGCCCATTAGCGTGCTATGCTTCACTTGTGTATATGATTCGGCATCATTCTTCACATGATTTCAGAGCTCATTGCACTGTCATGTTCTCATGTTTATCCCACGTCGCTCACGGTTGAGGATTGTGCATCATTGCCTAGCTTACGAATCCATGAATGTGCATGCATGTCTCCCTTTTTGGTACCTTGATTTGGGTGTTTTGGCCACTGTTTTGGTACGGCTGAGGTCTGTCCATCTTTAGTGTAAGTCCACGGATCATGCGTTTGTGTATTGTTGTATTCTTACCGCGTCGCATGTTGTTGCATCCTTGTGGTTGGTGTCATTGTTGCATGCCTATCACTTTGTGTGCTTGTACACCCAATTCGCATTGTAGTATTGCATACTTATGACATTACCATGTTGTTCAATATTGCATGCTTGTCCACCTTTGCATGCCATGCATGCTTGTATATCTAGGTTGCATCTTGCATGTTTGTTAGTTTGCATCTTGTCACATGTTAACTTAGGTTACATTATACTTGGCATGTTTGCCACCTTGACCTCGTGTGCATGTTCAAGTCATATTGTATTTGGCATGCTTATGTCGCATTGCATTGCACTTCCATGATTACTTTGTATTTGGCATACATGCATTGCATTGTGTTTGGTTTGGGGTGTCAAACCAAACATGAGGAATGAGGGACGTTCGTACTTGATGTGACGAAACGTACCTCAATCCTCGGTCGCCGACACTCTTGATCCAACATGATAGAGTGTGTAGCATGCATTTGCTTTGTTGCATTCATTCTACATTAATCTGTACACTTGGCACCTTTAGCCATCATGCGTTGAAATACGTGATTGGTGGCCCGAGGGTCGAGAGCCATACTCCCTTGAGTTCATAGCATGATAGGGAGGATGGTCGTGCCCACAATGTCTTGTAAATGCTTTGCCATGCACTGTCTGTCCTCTGCTGCAGCAAAAACAGAATTCTGCAGGAAGATATGGCCGGTCGGCCATCTTGAGTGCCGGCCGGCTATCAAAATATGGCCGAGAGCCTTACAAATGGTCAATAACCATTTTCCAGTGGCCGGTGATCCTATCTCTTGGCCGGACCATTTTCCATTGGCCGATGATCCTATCTCTTGGCCGGTGACATCCCACAACACTCAGGGAGTGGTTCAGAAGTATCCTTGAGACTTGTGCAGTTTTTAGAAGTGCAGAGCAGTGCAAACAGAGGCAACATGTGGCATGGCAACGGGTTTCCGAGCGAGGCGATCAAGCATACATCATTCAATCATTCCGAGGCGGAGCTGTGGCGGCCTCCTTTTGCAATTAATTTGTTTAAATTAGTTAAGGGTTTGTAATAATTAATTAGCTAGGGTAGTTGATTAATTATTTGGTTTGTATTATTCTTTCGGTCCCTCTGTCGAGAGGGCGTAATTGTGTAATAAGTGTGCATGAGTGTGTGAATGTCTTCCAACCTCACATCTTTCTCCCTTTTATTTAACCTGCGACACCCCATTTTTGACCGACCTTAAGACTCAGACGTCACCGATTGAGCGCTCGGTGATGTTGCATACTATGCTTGTTCAGAAGTCTCAGAGTCGCGGCCGTGCGCCCTGCCTCCGAACTTCCGAATCCTCTTCTGTGCCTTGTCTCGGTTTGCGAACCAGACTCGGTTTTCTCTGTTTTCTTTCCTAAGGGAAGGGAGTAGTCCTGTAGACTATCTCTCGGTGGCCGTGTGCTACATTTCGTGGCCGTAGGCCATTTTGCCCATTTCGGAGCCCGGTTCCCGGTTTTCGGAGCCGTCAGGCCGTGTGCCTCGGTTCGGGACCGCCCAACCATCTCCGATTCCTCCGGTTCTTGCCACATACCTCTATTTTATCATAACAAGGCACACTGGGGCCCCTGATGCCCACTTCGTGGCCGTATGCCACTTTCGGTGCTTATAGCCGGTTTTAGGGCCCCAAACCTTGCGGTTTGGCCCCTGAGCTTTCATTTCGCATCGGATTTCTCCGGTTTTTGGCAGGTACCTCTGTTTTGTCATACCGAGAAACCCTGGGGTCTCAGATACCCACTTCGCTGCTGAACACCACTTCCGGTGCCTACAGCCCATTTTCGGGACCCCGAACTGCGCGGTTTGGGCCCCGAGCGTTCATTTCTCATTTGTTTTTGTTCAATTTTGGCAGGTACCTCTGTTTCAGCATTAGGAAGATCACTGGAGGGTAGGAGGCCAGCAATTATCCCAGATAACCAGTTTCGCTCCTCCGGCGCCCGTTTTACTCACTTCCGGGCTAATGTTGAACACCCTAGACCCATCTTCTTCCAACCAAAGCTACATATTTGTGATGAGGGCACATGGGAGGACCCTAAGAAGTGATGGTCGGCCAGCAATGGTGAGTTTCATTTTTGAGCCCCTCCTTCAAGCTCTATGTTGTGGCTCCTGCTTCAGTGTTGCCAATTTCCAACCTTGGAACCTTGTTCTACACATCTGGAAGGACCCTAAAAGTTGGTGGTCGGCCAGTAATTGTGCATTTCATTTTTGAGCCCCTCCTTCAAGCTCTATGTTGTGGCTCCTGCTTCAGTGTTGCCAAATTCCAACCTTGGGGCCTTATTCTACACACTTGGGAGGACACCAATCCATAGTGGTCGGCCAGAAATTTTGTTGTCCATTTTTTGACCATGGCCGGCCGGCCAGGCTGAGTGGCTGGCCGACCAGGTGGGGTGGCCGGCCGGCCACCTTGCAGAAAGCCACCTGGCCGGCCAGCTTCCTGCTTTCCAGCTCCTTCCAGCTGTCCAGATATTTTTTCAAAATATCTCCCCCATCCGGGGGATATTTTGGGAGGGAAAGATTGCCTCCATTTCCCTCCCCTTTTACACCTTTTCTTGCTTACTTAAAGGGCTGGGCAGCTCCTTGGCTGAGGTTGGAACATTTTCTCTCAAGAGCCCCTCTTCCATAGCCTCCATTTCCATAGCCAAAACCTTGAAAAAGTTTAAAGCATCTAGGCCAATTCTTCATCAACCCTTAGCTCCACCATCCCCACTACCATTCCAGCAGCAAGGAAGTGTTCTCCAGTGGCTAAGAAGCAACAAATTCAGGCCAAGAGGTAGCAACAATTGGATCTTCAAGGGTAAGTCTCCAGATCTCTTTTTGTAGCATAATTTTGCTTCCTATTTCTACCCTATTTCCTTTCAGTTTTTGGGCTTTGACCCCTTCTGGTTTTAGGCTTATTTTGAGCCCCTATACAACTTTGTAGAAGGGCTCAACCCTGTTTGGTGTCTCCTTCATACACTTGCTTCAATATCACTCTTTATGCCATTAAATTGCATGCTTTGTTTAGCTTTTGAGTGATCTGATTTCGAGTATGCTATATACTGTGAGTGGGCTTATTTTGAACTCCTCTTCAATATTGAAGAAGGGCTCAACCATGTTTGGCTTCTCTGTCATGCACTTCCTTTGAAATGCTTCCATTTTACCGTAAAATTGCATGATTGTTTTGACCTATTTGTGATCTGAGTTGGAGCATGAAACATACTGTGATTATGCTTATTTTGGGCCCCTCTTCAACATTGAAGAAGGGCTCAACCTGGTTTTCTTACTCTACATATCACTTGCTTTGAATTCTTGTTCCACTCCCATTTTGCATGCATTTTTAAGCTCACCATGCTTCGGATTTCAGCCTTCATCAGGCTTAGAGAGTGCCTTATTTTGGTCCATTATTCATTATTTGTTAAGGGTCTTAGGCCATTTGATGACTGGTTTTGGTACTTGTTTTGTAATCCTTCAATTTACCGTAAAATTGCATGTTTGTTTAGGCTTGCTTAGCCACTGATTTGAGTCTTCATCAGGCTCAGAAAGTGTCTTAGAATTGTCTATTCTTCATCTTTTGTTAAGGGTTCAAAGTTGTTTGATGCTTGCCTATGGTACCTCATGTTGTAGCCCCTTATTGGCTCATTTTTGCATGCCATTTTGAGCATATCTACACACTGAATTAGAGGATCTCATATACTGTAAATATTCATGTTTTTGGCCCTCTTCAATTTTGTAGAACTGATTTTTCTGGTTTGAGCATTGTATATACTACTTGCTTTGTAATTCCTCTCTTTTTCCCCGTTTTTGCAAGCTATTTTTGCCATGCTTGTGGTTCTTGTTTAGCCTTGCTTTGTACTGAAAAAATGCCATATTTGGGGCTGCCTTGCTACTGTTTTTGCTGCCATGTATCAATTTTGCATGTTTAGCATAGCCGTAGGCCATTTCGGGTACTTAGAATCACATTTCGGGATGATTTCATGCATCGGTTGTCATTTCGTATCATTTCGGGACTGTTTTCCCTTTCATTTAGGTGCTGAAATTTGGTTTGCATACTTGCATATCATTTCACGTGCTATTTCATGCCTTCGGGCCATGCCTCGGTTTGCGTGCCCCTGGGCACGCACTTCGAGGCACCTCTGTTTTACGCGACGGCGTCTGATGTGAGTGTGGCTGAGGTCCACTCATGTTAGTTTAAGCCCAATTTGCATTTCCATCTCATTTTATCATTGCCTCGGTATGCGCGCCTGTGGGCACGCATTTCGAGGCACTTCATTCTTATCCGACGGCCTCCTATGTGAGTGAGCTGAGGCTCTCCCATGTTGGTGTAAGCCCATCGTGGCATTCCGTATGCCATTTCATCTCATTTTATCATTGCCTCGGTATGCGCGCCTGTGGGCACGCATTTTGAAGCACTTCGATTTTATCCGATTTGCATTTCACATCATTGCCTCGGTATGCGTGCCTGTGGGCACCATTTCGAGGCACTTTGGTTTTATCCGATTTCTCATTTCACATCATCGCCTCGGTTTACGTGTCTGTGGGCACGCATTTCGAGGCACTTCGGTTTTATCCGATTTGCATTTCACATTATTGCCCCGGTTTGCGTGCCCGCTTGCGCGCATTTCGAGGCATCCCATTTTCATCAGCATTGTGCATACTAGGCTGTATCTTAGTTGCATTTCATGCATATCATGCATATTGCATCATGTTCGGGATAGGAATTAGCCCGGGCACGGGAAACGAGGCACGTTTCGTACTCCGAGTGACGGAACGGGTCTCAGTTCCCCAGTCACCGACACTCCGGATAACCCATGATGGAGTTAGGTTTTCATTGTAGCATTCATGCATTCATTCTACAGTGAGTTGTGCAGTCCGATTCCTCGGCCATCATGCATCGGTATGCGTGATTGGTGGCACGAGGATCGAGGCATGCATATATTTGTGAAATACATTGCTATGCCCTTTTCCTGCTCTCTGTTGCAGCAAAATAGAGGATCAGCAACTTTTCAGAGTCGGGCACGCATTTCAAGAAACACTGCGAACAGAGGCTGAATCGGGCATCCCAGTGGATTTCCGCGCAAAGGCAGTCCAGCATACATCATTCATCAGAAGCGAGGCAGCCCCCGACTTGCAAACCGATTTACAGCTTTCTTAGTTTAATTGTTAATTACTTAGAAATCTGTATTATTCTTTCATTTCGGACTGTATTATTATTTATTCGGACCCTCTGCGCGAGGGCATAATTGTAATAAGGGTGTGTGAGTGTGATGTATGTCTTCCAACCCCACGTCTTTCTCCCTTTTATTTACCCGCTTATGATGGTTAGATATAGGGCATATTTCAATTAGCATACAGTATGACAGCATGTTTGCATCATTCATCAGTTTTGCACGCACCGGGCTCGGCGCATCATACAAACTGCATTTGTATTTCAATTCCAAATTGAATACATGATAGTTGTAGCATTTCATATGCAATGTTTAGAATAGCCGAGCCTGCTATAGTTGCATTTTTGCATGTATTGCATTAGGCATTTCTGCATTTAGGATCATGCATTGATTTCTAATCAGCTTTTGTTTTGGCTCGGAGTACTCGGTAAGTACTTATGCTTTAGCATCCTTGCATGCGTGTGAGTGTTGCCATGAATAGCATGCTTACCATGAGGCTATATGCTTATGTGATACAACTGCCTTGAATGCCTGTGGGTGGAGGTTGAGTTGCTTGGATTGGACAAATCATTGACTGTGTGTTTTAAGCCCACTAGATAGTGGCAAAATCATGTTTTCTAAGCCCACCTGAGGGTGGCAAATCCGCGTTTTTAGCCTACCTGCGGGTAGCACCATCAAACCATTTTCAAATGTTTTGTTCCAATTCAGGCGACTCAGTCTATACTTGTATGCTGTGCGCATCACATAGTAACCTAGGCTAATAATCGGAATAAGAACATACAAGGTTTTCAAAAACAGATATCATGGTTAGTAGAGGCCGGTCTTTGACCGGGCGAGCGGGGGTGCTCACGATGTGACCTTCCCCAATCGTACCCAAGTTCCCGAGCCAACTTTGGTGATGACGGATACGTGGCCTTTGGCAACGAGTCAGGGTTTCCTAAATTTCCCATTTTAAAAAATATTTAGGTGGCGACTCTGTTATCTGGCAAAGCAGTCCATGTTTGGCACTTCTTTCAAAAAATCTGTTTTTCTCAAAACGATTTGCCGGATTTGGACTCTTTGGTTCAAGATTAAGAACCGTGACATTTGAGTCCTTGAATTGTAGTGACCCCAATATGAACAGAACGGGACTTAACCCTCCCGGGGCGTTCGGGGACGTCTACAAGGACATGTTTCATTTAGCATCCTTATGCAATGCATGTTTGCATTCATTCATCTGTATTGCATGCACCGGGCTCGGCGTATCATACTAACTGCATTGTATTTCAATTCTAAGTTGAATACATGTATCGAATTGTCGCATCTCACATGCCATCTTAGAATAGCCGAGCCTGGTTCTAATTACCTTTTGCATGTGTTGCATTAGCCATCTCAACATTAACTAGGATCACGCATGATTACTAATTAGTTCTTTGTTTTGGTTTGGAGTACACTGTGAGTGTTTATGTTTTAGCATCTTGCATGTATGTGAATGTTAACATGACAGCATGCTTGCCATGAGGCTAATTGCTTATTTGATATAACTGTCTGAATACCTGTGGGTGAAGGTTGGATTACTTGAATTGGAACAATTCATCGAAATCAGTGTTTTAGCCTACTTGCGAGTAGCAAACTTCAAAACATTTCCAAACAAACAGATATGCAATGCTTTGTTCCAAATTAGGCGAACTAGTCTATACTTGTGTGTTGTGCGCATCACATAGTAATTCTAGCTAATTAATCGGAATAAGAACGCATGTGTTTTCAAAAATAAGATATCATGTTTAGTAGTGGCCGATCTTTGATCGGGCGAGTGGGGGTGCTCAAAGATGACCTTCCCCAATCGTACCCAAGTTCCCGAGCCGAGGCAACTTTGGTGATGACGGACACGTGGCCTTAGGCAACGAGTCAGGATTTCCTAAATCCCCCAAAAATAAAATATTTAGGTGGCGACTCTGTATCTGGCAAAGCAGTCCATGTTTGGTACTTCTTTCTTAAAAATCTATTTTCCAAAACGATTTGCCGGATTTGGACTCTTTGGTGATTTATCGGTCTCGCATTGCACGTTGTGAGATCAGATTCAGAACTGTGACATTTGAGTCCGAACTGTGGCAAGCATAAGCCCCCTCGGGCGTCCACACATAGGAAATTTTATATATGTCGCTTACATCACTCAAGACCATAATCGCAAAAACAAAATAAAGTCAAAGCATAAAGTGAGTCAAAGGCAAAACTCCATCTCGAAGGCATGACTCGATGGGTTCACAAAATAGCTCTTGAAGTTGACTCTAAGGGTGGGCTCCATGCTGTGGATCACCTACTTGAGCATACATTGTATTGGGTGAGCAAAGTTTAATGAGTAATAGTATAACAAAGCAATGTAAATAAAGTGCATAAAGTCCTCCCAATATCCATAATCATAATATGAAACGGCCTCGGGCCTATCATTTAAACAGAATGGCCATGGGCCCATCATGTAACAGAATGGCCTTAGGCCCATTACATAAACAGGACGGCCTTAGGCTCATCATATGAATGGAATGGCCTTAGGCTCAACAATATCAGAACGGCCTCAGGCCCACATAAGATACAGAATGGCCTCCGGCCCACATTTTAATAGCCATTCAGAACGACCTCAGGTCTAATCACATACTATCATGTGATTAACAGAACGGCCTCGAGTCCACATATGATACAGAATGGCCTCGGGACCACAGAACAGCTTCAAGCACAAACATATCATAACATAAACAAAACGACCTTAGGTCCACATTGCACATGTCATATAACATTTATGAAGTTCTTTCATTTCTATCAAAACACAATGTTGGCACAATTCACCATTCATGACTCAAGGTACACAATTAAGAACGTACATGTACAATTCTATTACTCATAGTGTATTTGATCTTGCGGCATTTCCTCCGGCACACAACCTACACAAACATTCCACACACACATTCGATAAATCATTTGTTTCAATTCGTACACTTTTCTTTCACAATTCACAACCTTTTTTAATGAGTTTCTAATCATCATTTCACTCCCAAAAGGGTTTAAAAAGGTTGAGAATGCGTTCAGAAGGTCGGGAATATGTACACAAGAAAGCAGGATTTTCTCCCCTACATGGCATCACATGCGACCGGTCCAACCGCTTGAGCGGTCAGGCTTCGCTCATGTGGATGTATGAACTGCTCGAGCATGTAGAGTGAAACTTAAAAAAATTTCTCAAGTTCCACTCGTGCAGAGCATGTTGCCGCACGAGCGGTCAGAGCACAAACAACTAGTCCGAAAATGGCACAAAATGCAAACTTTTCCAAAACCATTTCCAAGCCCAAATCAAAGAAAAACTCACTCAAAACATGATATACTAGCATGATTCAAGGGGAATTACATGTCAAACACATCTATCTTGTCTCAACATTAGATTCATGGTCTCATCTTTTTCATAATTTCATAAATTACATGATCCAGCTCAAATCACTTATAGACAAGGATAATCGTTCAACAAATCTTGAATGTATGAACAATCTAGAGTTCATTTCATGCATTAATCACATGATTGAGCTCAAATCAAACAAGGTTGAAGAGATTTCTTGAATTTAGTTCAAACCCTATCACAACCCAAAACCCTAGCTCAAAATTTCCCATTTCTTCTTGATTTCAAGCCAAAGATGAGCTAAAAACAAAAATTTTAAGTAAATTTCCATACCTTAGCTTCAATCTAGGGTTTGCCCTTTGAATCTCTAGCAAAATCCCAGCTTCTTCTCTTTTTCTCTCTCTAACTCATTCTCAAGCAAAGTCTCCACCAAAATGAAGAACACAAGAGCTATACAGATATATAACTTAACTCATAAATCTTAATTTAATCATTACCAATCGTACTCTTACAAAATTTCAGCGTAGGCTCTAAAAAAACATGCTAATCACATATACGAAATCAGTTTTGGTTTCTGGCGCCCCTAAGGCTTTCAATTTCAGTTCAAAGTTGTAATTGAAACAAATATTCCTACATTCTACTTATATTATTCCAAATTCACATAATTCACATACTTAAACTTGCGAGTTCATACCAAACACATAATCGCATGCATAATTAAGCAAAGTACAGGTTGGGTTATCACAGTCTTCCCCCTTTTAGGAAGTTTGGTCCTCCAAACTTGTTTACCTCAAGTCGAAAACAATTCTGGATATCGTTGCCTCATTTCTTCTTCCCGTTCCCAAGTGGCTTCCTTTCCATAATGTTCCCCCATTCAACTTTTACCATTGGGATTGTCTTGTTCCTTAGTTGCTTGACTTGCCGGTGAAGGATCTGAATAGGTTTCTCTTCATAAAACATATCATCATCTAGTACAATTTGATGATAGTCAATAACATGAGAAGGATCCCGAAGGTAGCCTCGTAACATTGACACGTGGAATACATTATGCACATGTTCCATGCCTGGTGGTAAAGCAATTCCATAGGCAACCGAACCTAATCTTTCTAAAATCTGAAATGGCCCTATGAACTGAGGTGACAATTTTCCTTTTCTCCCAAACCTTGTGTGCCCTTTCATTGGGGTGACTTTGACGAAAACATAATCCCTAAACTCAAACTCTAAGTCTCTCATTCTTTGATCTGCATAGCTCTTTTGTCGGCTTCGAGCAGTTTTCAATCTCTGTTGGATGGTCTAAGTCTTCTTCGTTGTGATTTGCACAATTTTAGGCCCAATCAACACTTTATCCCCGACTTCGGTCCAACAAACCAGAGTTTGACATTTTCTCCCATACAAAGCTTCATATGGTGCCATCCCAATACTGGAGTGGGAACTGTTTTTATATGTAAATTCTGCTAATGGTAAACGGGTTTCTTAATTTTCATGAAAATCCAAAACACACATCTGGAGCATGTCCTCCAATGTCTGTATAGTTCTTTCAGATTGTCCATTGGTTTGTGGATGAAATGTGGTACTGAACCTCAATTCCATCCCTAATGTTTTCTATAAGCTCTACTAAAATCTCGACACAAACTTAGAATCTCTATCCGACACAACGGAAACCGGAACACCATGTAATCAAATAATCTCATTAATATAAAAAGTAGAAAGTCTATCAGCATTATAAATAGTCTTCATAGGCAAAAAGTGAGCAGACTTAATCAATTTATCCACAACAACCCATATAGAATCCATACCTCGGGGTGTTCGAGATAAGCCCACAGTAAAATCCATATTTATGTTCTCCCACTTTCATTCTAAAATAGGGAGAGTTTGAAGTAACCCCGCCGGTCTTTGGTGCTGCGCTTTCACTTGCTGACATTGAAGGCATCTTGAAATAAACTCTGCAATTTCTCTCTTCATGTTAGGACACCAAAAAGTGTTCTTGAGATCCTGATACATTTTGGTGTTTCCCAGATGCATTGCAAATTTGGATTTGTGAGCTTCTTCCAACACTCTTCTTTTAATTTTGGGGACATTTGGAACACACAATCTTCCCTTGAACTTCAACACTTGAGCTTCCAAAGAGAATCCCGGTCTTGGCTTTGTTTCCATCTCATCATGCACTTTCTTGAGAAATTCATCCTCTAATTGCCTCTGTCTAATTTCTTCAATAATAGCCAATTGGGCTATTATTGTGGCTAACATCTCACCCTATTCATGTAACAAAATTTCCAATTCCATTCTTTCCAAGTAACATAATAACTCATTCCGCTTCGTGAGCAAACATGCTAGGCTCCCCATTGACTTCCTACTAAGACCATCCACTACCGTGTTGGCTTTGTCGGGATAGTAATGAATCTACAAATTATAATGTTTAATGAGTTCTAACTACCAGCTTTGTCGCATATTAAGCTCCTTTTGAGTAAAGAAATACTTGAGGCTCATGTGGTCGGTGTGGACTTCACAAGTTGCTTCATAAACATAATGCTGCAATATTTTCAATTGAACACCACTGCAGCTAATTCTGAATCTTGCTCAGGGTAATTCTTTTCATGCAGCTTCAATCATCGAGATACATACGCAATTACTCTTCCATTATGCATAAGTACACACCTTAATCCCTTAAGAGAAGCATCACTGTAAACAACAAATCCTTCTGTACCTGATGGTAAGGCGAGCACCGGCACTGTTGTGAGCCTTGTCTTCAATTCTTGAAAGGCAGACTCCCTCTATTCTGCCCACTCGAATGGTACACCTTTTTGAGTCAACTGGGTAAGCGTTACCGCAATCTTGGAGAAATCTTTAACAAAGCTTCGGTAGTAACCAGCTAAACCCATAAAACTACGCACTTCTGTAACATTAGTAGGGGTAGGCTAATTCACAATAGCCTCTATCTTTTGCGGGTCAACAAACACACTATCCTTGTTAATCACATGCCCCAGAAAAACAACTTCATTCAACCAAAATTCACATTTCTTCAATTTAGCATATAACTTCTTGTCTCTGAGTGTTTCAAGAATTAATCTCAAGTTCTTTTCATGTTCCTCCCTAATCTTCGAATAAATGAGGATATCATCAATGAATACTACCACAAACTCATCCAAATACGGTTTGAAAATAAGATTCATTAAATCCATAAAAGCTGCTGGTGCATTCATAACCCCAAATGGCATGACTAGAGATTCATAATGGTCATACTTGGTTCGAAAGGCGGTCTTCTCCACATCCACTTCTTTGACTTTCAACTGATTGTACCCAGATCTCAAATCAATTTTAGAAAACACTTGTGTCCCCTGTAATTGATCAAATAAATCCTCAATCCGCTGTAAAGGATATTTATTCTTTACAGTTACCTTATTAAGTTCCCGGTAGTCAATACATAACCGGAGTGTCCCATCTTTCTTTTTCACAAACAAAACTAGTGCGCCCTATGGTGGTGTACTCAGTTAGATGAACCATTTGTCAAGCAATTCTTGTAACTGTATTTTCAATTCTGTCATTTTTGTAGGAGACATTCTATACAGAGCTTTTGAAATCTGTTAAGTACTCGGCACAATGTCAATGACAAATTCAATCTCACAGTCAATCAAGTCCCTTGGCAATTCCTCGGAAATACATTCGAAAACTCACCAAGAATTGGAATATTTTCAACACTCACATCAGTTGTCTCTACAGGCAAGATGCTACACAAATAACCCTTACAACCTTTCATAAACGATATAGATAGGGTGGAGGAGCTACCCCATGTCTCACAAAAGTAAACTCGTGTTGTGCCGATGGGCGGAAAACAACTTGTTTAGACACAAAATCGATGGTCGCATGATACTTAGCTAACCAATCAATCCCCCAAATTATATCAAAGTGTACCATATCTAGAGGCATCAAGTTAGCACATAATGGAATATCCCCAAGTAAAATCTCACATGCAAGATAAATAGAAGCACATAATGTATAGTCCCTAGATGGTAAACACACATACAACACATAATTCAAGGGCTCCATAGATCTATTCAAATTAGGAGCAAATGTTTTTGAAACAAAGGAATGAGTGGAACCCAAATTATGTAGCACATGAGCAGGTTGGCCATTGATGGAAAGTTTACCTAAAACCATAGATTCTGTATTTTGAACATGACCCGGAACAAAAGCAAAGACTCTCCCTTGTCTAACATTGTCTCTAGTAGTAGTAGGCCTTGTCGGGGTCTTCGTCGTAGGAGTCGAACCGGCTGAACCAGTAGTTGGCCTATTCCCCCTTTGTTGCCCAAACATAGGACAATCTCTCACCACATGTCCGGTTTTCCCACACTTAAAGCAAGCCCCAGTTGCTCGATAGCAAACTCCTCGATGCTTCTTTCCACACTCCGAGCAAGTTGGTGCTGAATCACGGGTAGAACTAGAAGCGCTACAAGTTCCCAAATTTTGTTTCTTATTTTGTGAGGATGCCGACCCCTTGTGCATATTAGAACCCTGCCTTTTTCCCTTCCCATCCGAGTACCGGTTGCGGTTAGCCTGGTTACCTTCGACATGATGGCCCTATCCAATACATCAACGTATTTCTACAACTTCAACACATTAATCTTCTCGAGAATAAGTCCTGAAGTCCTACCTCAAATTTCCTTTCCTTCTTGTAGTCCGAATTAACCATGTGCGATGCGAAATGGGCTAGCTCGGTGAATTGTGCTTCATCCTCCATTACGATTTTGTTGCTTCAAGTTTGAAACTCCGTCACCTTCCTGTCGCGGATACACTGTGGGAAATACTTTTCATAAAAGACCTCCAAAAATTGTGCCCAATTCATTCCTTGATATTCACCTCGAATAAGCATCCACCAACGGCGTGCTTCATCTTCTAGTGTAAAAGCAGCAAGCAAGACTTTCTGTGCTTCCGTACATGGTAAGACGTCAAACAGTTTCTTTATGCCAAGCACACATGCCTCCGCCTTCAGTGGGTCAACTCCTCCTTTGAGTAGTGGCGGTTTCATCTTTTTAAATTCCTTTGTGAGTGCAATAGTTCGATCCTCAGCTTGGTGGTCATGCGATACCAATGGTTGCATAGGCATTAGTGGCAATGGTGGTGGTGGTTGTTGTTGTTGTTGTCTAAAAGCCTCTGCCATTTACATGATCATTCTCTCCATTCTATCAAGTCATGCAGAGGTTGATTCCTCTCTATCTTACGTCCTTGTTCTCACCATCATCTATAGGAACATACATTATAACTTTCACAGATAATATGCACATAAGTGACATTTACAAAGGCACATCTTGATGTCATACTTCATTATGAATGCATTATGAATGCAACTTAAACCTTTTCTAGACTCTTATTGCTCAGATGGACTCGTGTGTGAGATATTAACTCGTGCTCTGATACCACTCGGCCAAAACCTAAACCCGCCCCTAGAGGTTTAGACCATAACCGACTAGTAATCCGTAAATTACCGAAGGCCTCAAACGAACAAACAATATAAATATAATCATGGGGCCATAAGCGAAAGCATACAACAAATGAGGAAGTTCATTGAGTTGTGCCAATATAAGCAAAATCATAAGGCTTACACCATAACACATTCACCAACTTACATGCCCATACAAAATTTAAGTACCACAAGAAATTTTATATATATCGCTTAAATACTCAAGACCATAATCTCAAAAACCAAATAAAGTCAAAGCATACAGTGAGTCAAAGGAAAAAATTCATCTCAGAGGCATGACCTGACAGGTTCACAAAATAGCTCCTGAAGCTCACTCTAAGGGTGGGCTACATGCCGCGAATCTCTTACATGTGCATACATAATATTGGGTGGGCGAAGCTGAATGAGTAACTGTACAGTAAAGCAATGTAAATAAAGAGCATAAGGTCTTCACAATATCCATAATCATATTAGGGAACGGCCTTGGGCCTATCATATAAATAGAACGGCCTTAGGCCCATTACATAAACAGGACGACCTCAGGCCCATCATATGAACAGAACGGCCTTAGGCTCATCAATATCAGAATGGCCCAAGGCCCACATAAGATACAGAACGGCCTCAGGCCCACATATTAACAGCTATTCAGAACGACCTCAGGTCCAATCACATACTATCATATGATTAACAAAACGGCCTCGGGCCCACATATGATACAGAACGGCCTCGGGGCCATAGAACGGCTTCGGGCCCAAAAATATCATAACATAAACAGAATGACCTCAAGTCCACATTGCATATGTCATATAACATTTATGAAGTTCATATTAATAACAAAAGACATGTTTTCTATTAGAAAATAATGAGAGAGAGAGAGAGAGACTTGTGTCCTCAGTTAATTGAAGTTCACTGCTAACATTAAAGAAATAGAAAAGGCATGTTTTCAAACATGTTTTCAGAGGAATACCTTTTCCCAGTGGAGATGTCCAACTCCCCACAAATTTTGCTAAAGTAATTCTATGTTGAATGATAAAAGTATGATCCAAAAGTAACTATGCAGTAATTATAGCGAAGTAGCATCCAATATAAAACCTCATTGAACATGTGCAGATGATCCAACATGAGCAATTTTAGCTGAATTCCATGCAGTAAAATCTACCATAATTAACTGAGTCCTAATGTCTCAACAGTGCTATGCAAGAACTACGTTGAAACAAAAATTATTTTGCTTACAATCCTCGAGTGATACTAGAGGTGTCAAAAACTTCACATTCCTATCCTCCACCAGAACCCAAACTCATTGTAGTTTCTACTGTTAGGAGTTCATAACACCTAATCAATGATAAATATATAAGCATCTTTTAATTCATGATTGAAAGAAATATAAAATTTCGAAGATCATCTCCCAAATCAACCTTGTATGCCAATCACTATCCTACTGATAACAAACCACTTTGTATTAATGGACATAATTATGCAAGTCCAGTACATCATAATTACAGAAAATTAAGACATTTTGACCCTATCACAACTCAGATAACATCACTTGACAAGTGGACACTCCATATTGAATATAGTCCATCATATTCTAGGCAAATTATACTACAACAGGTCCGGCATTTTTACTAAAATTTAATTAACATAAGTAATTACAACCAACAATTCATTTTGCTCATACTCTACAATCATGTTATGAGGATTAATAAAAACATTCTACAAAAGAACAAAATTTCAGCAGATAATCCTAACAAAAACAAAAATAAATTCATTCTACAACCAACAATAAAGCATGCAGTCAACTTAATTACTAAACCAACAGGCCAGTCCTCAAAACCTCTCTATGACATTTTTACATACACTTGGTAAGCATAAATCAAAAAGGCTAGTTTGGTCGCCAACACAGGAAAACAAACCAACCCATTTTCACAAACACTAGCACAAGAGGCATGAATGAATGACAGATCTCTCTTGCAACCCACTGAAAGCTGCATAAATAGGATGCTAACTTAGATGACTTCAATTCTCAAAAAAGAAAAAAGAACATCCAAAATCTCATAAACCCAAATTTCTTTCATTGTTTTTGGGACATTTGAACAAGCGTCCCTCATAATGATAATTGTTTTTGTGAAATTGAGAGAGAGAGAGAGAGAGAGAGAGAGAGAGAGACGTTCCATTCGGAGAAAACAAAGTCATGTTTGGAACGTTTACAATCTTCCCTCTTCACGATGGCAATGGTGGAGGAGGAGGAGGTGCTCCGGTTGCCAACAAACGTGAGGCAGAGCGACGGTGAGAGAGGGAGGGGAGAGGAGCAACAGAGAGGGAGAGGGAGCGAAACGCTAAAAATAGAGAGAGAGAGAGAGAGAGAGAGAGAGAGAGAGAGAGAGAGTTGCTGGTTTGTAACGATTTGGGTTGGAAAGAAAAAACATATATAATTAATAACAATTAGCTTTTCGTCGCTAATTACTTTTTTAATCCCTTCAAAAATTAAAATCTTCCTCCAAATATTTTAGTTTTTTGGCTACTAAAATATTCTTTTGTCGCTGAAAATATACTTTTGGCAACCAAACTTTTGCTCGCCAAAGATAATAAATAATTTTTTTTTCCTTTTCATTTGGCTACTGAACAATTTTAGTAGCTAAAACAAACTATACGAATACTAAAATATTTTTTTGTCCCTGAAAATATACTTTTGGAGACCAAACTTTTGGTCGCCAAATATAAAAAAAATTTTTTTTTTACATTTGGCTACTAAACAATTTTAGTGGCCAAAACTAGCTATACGGCTACTAAATTTTTTTATTCGCCAATTGTGATATTTTTAGTGACTAAATTTTTTTTTAGTCGCCAATAATCAATATTCCCCGACTAAAAAAATTAGTAGCTAAATATTTGACTTTTTTCGACTAATATTATTTTTGATTCCCAATTCCACAACTTTTGGCGACTAAATTTTTTTTAGTCTCCAAAAGTGGTCGCCAAAAGTGCATTTTGTTGTAGTGCCCTCTTTTGATTTCAAATCCAAACCCTAGGTTTTTCCCAAAATTTCCCCAATCAATACAATTTTCAAAGAACGAATAACTAAGCTAAAAATCATATAAAAGAGTCAAAGAAATCCCTAACTCAAAGTAGAAGACACGAAGAAATGATGGCTAGAACTTGGCGGAGTCAAAAACACAAAATGCTCAAATTAAAATGAAGCCCTCGACATGCTCAACGTTTTTCTCCAAAGGACTAGGGCAAGGAAACCCACGAGTTGAGAGTATTTGGGGCTAGAAATGAGAACTATAGAGAGAGTGTGTGTGGATCTAGGGTTTTGGAATGTTTAGAGAAAAAAATATATGAAAAAGTGACTGAAAATAGCTCCCTCTCGGACTGATATACGCATAGACTACTCGAGCACAAGAATGGTCGCTCGAGCAATAGACACAATAAGTGACATCGCTCGAGCAACCAAAACCATCGCTCGAGCGAACAATGACCCCCTCCTAGAAGTTCAGACCTGCAAAAGATCACTTGAGCACAAGAAATACCGCTCAAGTGAAGATATCAAACTCTCAGTAGTTTTGCAGGCTATAAAAGACCACTCGAGCGCAGGAATGGTCATTCGAGCAAACAAGCAAAATTCTGGACAACAACTCTTTGAAGAACTAACCTCCCAACATGTTTTAAACACAACCAAAAATCCCAATAGCCAAACTCAACAAGCAACAAGATGGAAATGAAATGGACAACAGTTAAGTACATGGGTTCTCAGATCCAAAAGCAAAAAACGGGTTGGGTCTAAACCAGAATCGTTATACTTTGTGGAGAAAAGAAACGACATAGAAGTGGGGAAAAATTATGGGTGATATTCAAGAATTCTTAAAACATTGTGTTATGCATTTTTATTGAGCTATATAATTTCTTTGAGAGAAATTTATTGAGTGTTTGAGCTTTTATTGTAAAAGGGTTTCCAATCCCTTATCATCTTTCTTGTAAAAGAGAGTTACATTTTTGTGAGTGATTGTTTTAGATAAAATCACTTGGGTTAGGTGTGACTAGCACAAGATTCACAACTAGTTGGTTGGAGTGATCAAGGTTGATCAATTATTAAGGTTCACTAGCACTTGTAAAGCTAGGAGTGTAATTTTTATTTGACGAATAGTGAAGAAATCTCAAGGAGAATCTTAAGGAGTGGACATAGGCTTGGTTTGAGCCGAACCACTATAAATTCTATGTTTGCTCTCTCTTCACTTCCTTCAATTAATTTATTTATATTAGTCTCATTTATATGGCTTCATATTTATTTCTCATTTGGATTAAATTTTAATTTATTACTCATCTTTATGTTTAATATTGTTAATTGTTTATTATTTGGGTTAATTTTTTAATTTAGCAATTTATGTAGAAGTTCAATTCACCCCCCTCTTGGGTTTCTTTTTGGGTAATAATTGGTATCATAGTAAGGGCTCTAGTATTTGTTTTGACTTAACAGTCTTAGAGTTTATCAATGGAAACCATTATAGAAGCACGAATTATTGATGGTCACTCACCTTCCAAGCCTCCATATTTTTCTAGAATTAATTATAGTTATTGGAAAAATAGAACGATGATATATATTCAAGACACAGACTATACAGTATGGAAAATTATTAAAAATGGTCCAAATATTCCTTCCAAAATTGTCGATACAAAGAGAGTCCCTAAAATAGAAGATGGATGGAATGAAAATGATATTAAGAGTATTCAAGCACATGCTAAAGCCAAACATATATTATATTGTGCACTTGATCCTAATGAATTTAATACAATTTCTACATGTGATACTGCTAAAGAAATTTGGGATAAATTAGAAGTTACGCATGAAGGTACAAATCAAGTTAAGGAGTCACGTATTAGTATGCTTGTTCATAATTATGAATTATTCAAAATGAAATCTAATGAATCTATTTCTAAAAGGTTTACTAGATTTACTAATATTACAAATTATTTGAAAAATCTTGGTAAAGTATATACTAACAGTGAAATGGTAAGAAAAATTTGCAAGTGCTTACCAAAGAATTGGGAACCGAAAGTGACTACAATCCAAGAAGCCAAGGATCTTGACACACTCAGTTTTGATGAATTTATTGGGTCATTAATGACCCATGAGATTTTTATGAAGATCGACGATGATGACAATGACAAGAAAAAGAAATGAATCACATGCAAAACATCAACTCAAGAAAAACATGAAGACAACAACAACTCAAGTGATGAGGATGGTGACATTGCCATGGTCGCTAAAAAGTTTAAAAATTTATTTAAAAGCGATAAACAATTTTAAAAAAAAAATTCATAAAAAATCATTTAATGAAGATGAAGAAAAGATTGACCAAATATTATGTTATGTGTGTAAGAAACCGGGTCACATTAAATATGATTGTCACAACTTAAAGAAGATGAAATAAAAGAAGAAGAGCAAAAGAGGTATGGTAACATAGGGAGAAAGTGACTATAGTAGCTCAGATAGCGAATCAAATGACTCAAAAATGACAAATCTTTGCTTCATGGGGATTGAAGATGATGAGGTAATCGAAAATGCTCTTTTCTATGATGAATTGCTAGATATTGTTGAGGAACTTCATAAAGATTTTCAAAAGATAATTTCAAAAAATTCTACTGTTAAAAAATCAAATGCTTTGCTTGTCAATGAAAATGAAAGTTTGAAAAAGGAAAATAATTCTTTTGAAAATTATTTAAATGATTTAAAATTAAAAGTGATTCTTTAAAAGAAAACATAGAAGATTTAAATAAAATAATTTTTAAATTCACACAAGGAACGAATATTTAAATCAATTACTTGGAAATCAAATATGTGTTTTCGACAAAGCGGTTATTGGATACAAACCTCACAAGAAACAAACTTTTTTATAAAAATTTCTTTGTTAAAGTTTGCTCATCTAGGAGCCCACATAATACTTTTCGTTATTGTTTTAGAAAAGGGCACTTATTTTCATCATGTCCTTACGAGAAAAATTTATTAGGAACAAACATGAGATGGGTTCCAAAATCAAGTAATTCACAAACTAACAATCATGGACCCAAGAAGATATGGGCACCAAAATCAAACACTTGATTTTTTTTATTATTGTTATTATTATTTTTTTTTGTAGGTGTGCTACAAGGAAAAATTTGAAAAAGGAAATGCTATTTAGATAGTGGATGTTCAAGATACATGACCAAAGACAAATCAGCATTCACTACCTCATCTCTAAAAGATGGTGGATGTGTAACATTTGGAGACAACAACAAAGGAAAATCATCGATGTAGGTAGTATTGGTAAAAGTCCCTCTCCCATTATTGAAAATGTTTTACTTTTGATGGATTGAAACACAATTTACTTAGTATTAGTCAATTGTGTAACAAAGGAAATAAAGTTATCTTTGAAAAATCTCTTTGCAAAATAGAAAATCTCAAAGATAATAAGACTTTATTTGTTGGCCACTGGCATTAAAAAGGTTTGCATTTTTAATTTTTTTGATTTATTATCTTTTAAAATTACATGCCTCTTAGCACATAGTGATAATAGTTGGTTGTGGTATAGAAGACTTGGTCATGTTCACATATACTTAATTTCAAAACTTTTTAAAAAGGATTTAGTCTTTGGACTCCCTAAAATTTCTTTTGAAAAAGGCAAATTATGTGATGCATGCCAATGAGGAAAACAAACTAGAATTTCTTTTAAATAAAAAAATATTATTTCAACTTTTAGACCACTACAACTATTATACATGGATTTAATTGGTCCTTTTAATGACACATAGTCTCGGTGGCAAACAATACATTCTTCTTGTAGTTAATGATTTCTCTAGATTTATATGGCTTAAGTTCCTAGCTCATAAGGATGATGTTTTTCCAAATTTTTCAAAATTATGTAGGAAGCTTCAAAATGAAAAAGGTTTTATTATTTCAAGTATATAGACGAACCATGGTAGAGAACTTGGTAATAATTCTTTTGAAAAATTTTGTAATGAAAACAGTATAGACCATAATTTCTCGGCTCCTAAAACTCCTCAACAAAATGGTGTAGTTGAGAGGAAGACACTAGAAAAGATGGCTATAACCATGCTTTGTGAAAAATCTCTACCAAAATATTTTTGAGCCGAAGCCATTCATACTGTGCGCTACATTGTAAATCAAACTATGATTAGACCCATTTTAAAGAAAACCCCATATGAGCTATGGAAAGGAAGAAAACCAAAATATAAGTCATTTTCACACCTTTGGGTGTAAAATGTTTTGACTTGAACAACGACAAAAATAACTTGGGAAAATTTGATTCTAAATCCAATGAAGCTATTTTTCTTGGTTATTCTCCAACAAGTAAAACATATCGTGTGTATAACAAACGAACTTTAATTGTTGAAGAATCAATACATGTTGTATTTAATGAATCTAACTTTTCTGTTTCCAAGAAGATGGCAAGCAATGATGCTATAGATATTGAGCAAGAAATGGAAAACTTAGATATCTCCAAGAAAATTGATGAATACCAAAAAGATGAACCGAAAAAACTTCATCAAGATCAATGTGGAGACAATCAGAATTTGCCAAGGGAATGGAAATTTATATGGAATCATTCCACGGATCAAATTATAGGTGATCCTTCCAAAGGTATAATAACTCGAAACTCTCTTAGAAATATTTGTGGTAATTTAGCATTCATTTCTCAAATTGGACCTAAAACTTTTTCTGAAGCTAAAAATGATGAAAATTGGGTTTTAGCAATGCAAGAAGAATTAAACCAATTTGAAATAAACCAAGTTTGGACTTTAGTCCCTCGTCCTCAAAAGCACTCCATCATTGGTATAAAATTGGTTTTTCGAAACAAACTTGATGAATCCGGTATTATTATTATTAGAAATAAAGTTAGATTAGTTGCACAAGGATATAATCAAGAAGAAGGTATTGATTTTGATGAAACTTTTGGTCCTGCAGCAAGATTAGAAGCCACTTATATGCTATGATTTTAAACTATATCAAATGGATGTTAAAAGTGCTTTTCTTAATGGTTATATTTCAGAAGAATTTTCTGTTAAACAAGCTCCAGGCTTCGAAAATCATGAATTTCCAAATCATATTTTTAAACTTTCAAAAGCTTTATATGGTTGAAACAAGCACCAGGTGTAGACACCGCATTTTTGATTGACCGTAAGACTCAGACGTCATCGACTGAGCGCTCGGTGATGGTGTATGTTATGCTCGTTTCGAGGTTTCGAAGTTCTTAGCTGAGAGCCTCGCCTCCGGACCTCGGGACCCTTTTGTACATTGACTCGGTCCGCAGACCAGGTCTTGATTTCTCTTCCGAAGGGAGGGAGAGGTCTTGTAGACCACATCTCAGTGGCCGTGGGCTACTATTTGTGATCGTAGGACACTATTCCCGGTTGAAGACTAGTTTTCGGTTTTCAGAGCCGTCGGCCGCGCGCCTCAACTTGGGACCGCTTAACATTCTCCGTTTGGCACGGTTTTTGGAACACACCTTGTTTCCTCTGTCTAGAGGGACACTGTGGCCCGGGAGACCACTTTTCTGGTCGCACGCCACTTTCGGTGCTCAACAGCCAGTTTTCGAGGCACCCGGCCGCGCGCTTTGCCTCCCGAACTCTCGTTTTGCATCCGCGTTGGTTCTTTTTTGGCATGAACCTTGTTTTCCTTGTTTGGAAGGTGGTACAAGGGTGGGAGACCACCTTTTCTCCTTGGAGACCACTTTTCCCCGCCAGCCAATTTTTTTTGTCGAGAAACTGGTTTTCTTGATCTTTGGGCCACATTTACTGGTCTCCCACTACACCTTGGGCTTGCTTTCGGTGTGGAGACCACCAATACCCTTGGCCGCCCACTTTTTTTCTGGGAGACCACTTGCCCTGGTCGGCCGACTAGGGGAAGTGGTCGGTCGACCACCTTTTCTGGTCGACTGGTTTCCTCATGTTTTGTCAAATTGTTGGATGCCAACTGTGCAAGCTGGAAGGCACAGACTGTATCCTCCATACACGTGTATGGAGGACTTTCATCCAAGCTTTTAGCTTCTTAAGGAAGCTTTAGCTTCAAATCTCTATAAGAGAGGCTCTCCCTCTCCTTGAACCAGGTTTTGAAATTTTCTTGAGGCTCAAGTATACACTTCCCTCTATATCTCTATATTTTGGACCAAAAGAGTAGGTTGTTCATCACTTTAGCACCTCAACTCTTAACCATACACCTCCACCATTGATCTGAGGTTCTTGGAGGGTATTTTCAGAGGTTGAAGAGTTGGTTTTTGGTCCCAAAACTTGCTGGTTTTGCTGAGCTTCAAGAGTAACTCATTTTCCCTCTTTTTAAACTTTGTCTTGATCACTCTCTTAGCCATACTTGCATGCTTATTCGAGCTTTGTTGTCAACTGAAAAAAAGCTTCATATTTAAGTGTTTTTCATGTTTGTTTAAGGCTCTCTTGGTGTTGAGGGTCATCTACCCTCTTGCATGCTCTATTTAGCCTTACTTTGTGCCATGCCTTGAGACCTTTGTGTTGATCTTTGCTTGGCCTTTTAGCCACTGAAATCTAGCAGATTTTCAGTGGTTGGCATGTGGTTTTGAGGGCCTAAATCAGAGAGGGGAGACCCTCTTTCTTTTGGCCTTGTTTGTTTGCATTTTTGGCCTTTCAAAGGAGCACATATTTTCATACTTCCAAGGCTCAGTTCAGGCCCTTTTTGGTGACTTTTAGGACCTGCCTAGACTCTTTCTATGGCTAGTTTGGTCACCTTGTGTTTGCCTCTTGCATGTGTAGAATAATCTCTTTCATGGCTTATTAAAGTAGCACATCATTCTTGCATGTATTGGTCATGTCTCAGTGGGTTTTTGGCCATCTTTTGGCATGCCATGATTCTTTTTTTGGCTGGTTTGGTAGCCTCTCATATGCTTCATATGCTTGTAGTGTGAATCATGTGTTACTAGCTTGAAATGCATGTTGTTTTGGCCCTCCATTCTAGCATATTTTGGCCTTGATCCAAACTAATTTTGTTCATATTTTGGGCTGCCTTCGTTCTGTTTTGAGGCCTCTTGGTCGAATGATGCTTGCCATGCATGCTTGTAGTGCAATAGCCTTGCCTAGCTTTGAGTTTTGAGGTCCCTTGCATGGTTAACTTGAGGTATTTCCATGTTTTGGCACTATGAGGAATGTTATTTCAGAGCTTATTTCTTTGCCATATTCTCATGTTTGTCACTCTTTCAATGTGCTTGAGAGTTGCATTATTATACCCCATTTGTGAGCCATTGCATGAGCTTCATTTTTTTGCCTTTCAAGCCATTATCTTAGTTCACTTTTGCTCCTATTCTGGCCTGCATAGGGACTGTTTGGAGTTGGTTTGGCCATTTGAGCATTGCCTTGCATGCCTATAGTGTAATACACTTCACTAGTTTCGGTGCTTGAGCCATTCAACATGCATTGTGTGAGTTGTTTACATCATTTGGAGTCATTTTGTATGCCATTTCAGAGTTGAAACATGTGTCCTTGCACTCCATATTTCACCCTTTTCAATGCGTTTGAAAAGTTATGTTTTATGCCTTAGGTTTGGGGCCATTGCATTGGGCATGTTTGCATGAGTTTTGGGGCCTTGTTTTCATCATCTTTGGCCACTGATTTGGGTGTGGCTGAGGCCCATCCATTTTGGTTTAAGTCCATTTCGCATCATGTATGCCATTTTCATCGCATTGTGTATGCCATACATCTCGCATTGTGTATGCTTAGGTTACATCGCATCGTGTATGCCATGTTCGTTGCATTGAGTATGCCATGTTCTTAGCATTTTGCATTGAGTATGCCATTGTAGTTCATAGCATTGAGTATGCCATGTTGTCGCATGATTGATCATTGCATTGTGTATGCCTTGTTCATCTCATTGTGCATGTTAGTTTCTACGTGCATTGTGTATGCTAAGTGTCATGTGCATTGAGTATGCCATTGTTAGTTCATAGCATTGTGTATGCTAGTTGCATATCTGCATGTTATCCCTTGCATGTTTGCATGACTTAGTTGCATTACATTAGGATTGCATGCTAGAGTTGCATTGGTGCATGCCTTGTTTGTTGCATTGTGTTTGGAATAAGAGTTAGTCCAAACACGGGGAATGAGGGACGTTTCATACTTGAAGTGATGAAACGTGCCTCGATTCCCGATTGCTGGCACTCTTGACTACCCATGACAGAGTTGTTGACTTTAGGTGCTTGTATGTGCATTCATTTCACATTGAGTCGTGCAATTCGACTCCTCGGCCATCATGCATCGAGATGCGTGATTGGTGGCCCGAGGGTCAAAGACTACACTCTCTTGAGCTTATGCAAGGATGGGAAGAGTGGCCATGCACATGTGTTGTGAATACTTTGCCACTTCTCTCTCTTGCCTTCTGTTGCAGAAAACCAGAAACCAGAGGCAGAAACTGGTCGGCCAACCAAATTTTGTGGCTGGCCAACCACTTTTTCTGGTTTTTCACCACAAAAGTGGTCGGCAGGTGGTCTCCAAGGCCAATAGCTGATCGGCAGCCTTCCCACAGATTCCCAGGGAGGAGTTTCAGCCTTCTAGAGCTTTGTGCAATGTTTTGAGGTCAATTGCAAACAAAGGCAAGTCGGGGCGTCGTGAGGGATTTCCGTGCAAGGCGATTCGAGCATGCATACATCCTTCATCATCCGAGGCAGAGTTGAGGCAGCCCATTTCACATAGTTTGCATGCTTATTTAGTTGTTAATCTAGTTGATTTGTTAACTAGTTAGTGTTGTGTAATAATTAGTTGTAGCTTGTTATTCATTTCGTTGTGTAATAACTAGTTTAATTAGATTAGCTAGTTGGTTCTGTATTATTCATTCGGGCCCTCCTCCAAGAGGGCAATTGTTGTAATAAGTGTGCGTGTGTGTGATGCATGTCTTCCAACCCCCATTTCTTTCTCCCTTTTATTTACCAGCTTTCGATGGTTAGTTTTAGGGCATGTTTCAATTAGCATCCTTATGCTTGCATGTTTGCATCCATTCATCTGTCTTGTATGCACCGGGCTCGGCGCATCATACTAACTGCATTGTATTTCAATTCCTGTTTGAATACATGTATCAAGTTGCATCTCACATGACATTTTAGAATAGCCGAGCCTATCTTAGTTGCATTTTGCATGTGTTGCATTAGGCATTCTTGACATAGTTAGGATCATGCATTGATTTCTAACATAGCTTTTGTCTTGGCTCGGAGTACTCGGTAAGTGTTTATGCTTTAGCATCCTTGCATGTGTGTGAGTGACTGCCATGATAGCATGCTTGCCATGAGGCTAACTGCTTACGTGATATAATTGCCTGAATGCCTATGGGTGAAGGTCGGATTGCTTAAATAGGAGCAACTCATTGAAATCATCGATTTAGCCTACTTGCGAGTAGCAAACTTCAAACTGTTTTCAAACAGACGGACATGAGATGTTTTGTTCCAATTTAGGCGATCTAGTCTATACTTGTTTTGCTGTGCGCATCACATAGTAATTCTCGGTTAATAACTGGAATATGAGCACATGTGTTTCCAAAAAAAAGATATCATGTTAGTAAAGGCCGATCTTTGATCGGGCGAGCGGGGGTGCTCATTGCATGACCTTCCCCTCTTGTACCCAAGTTTCCGAGCCGAGGCAACTTTTGTGATGACGGACACGTGGCCTTAGGCACGAGTTAAGGTTTCCTAAATCTCCCCAAAATAAAATATTTAGGTGGCGACTCTGTATTTGGCAAAGCAGTCCATGTTTGGCACTTCTTTCTAAAAAATTTGTTTTTCAAAACGATTTGCCGGATTTGGACTCTTTGGTGATTTATCAATCTCGCATTGCACTTTGTGAGATCAGATTAAGAACCGTGACAATGAGTCCGAACTGTAGTGAGCCCAATGAACAAAACGGGATTGTCAAAGGACGTTCGGGGTCGTCTACAGTTTCTGGCGACTCTGCTGGGGAGTTAGAGAACTTGACTCGAACTCATGATATCTTGTTTTGACTACACTTATGTGTTTTTTTGCATTGTATTTGCATTGGTGCGCCTAGGACACCGTGTTTGCCGTCTGCTATTCCTGAACGGTTTGCCGGAGGGTCACTTTGAGAAGCGTGCCATAAGGCTAACCAGTTACGGGCTCTGCCACGATGGGAACACAAACCCCGGTTTTCACCGGGGCACCCTTTTTGACCATTCGACCTAGTGCATATTCGGAATCCATAGTGACCATTCCAAACTAGGACAGGTTGCTTACCCGATTATAGGTTGTTTGAAACCGCTACGTGCGTAGTGAAACCCTAGATCCTGACAAAATAGGACAGGGAAACCCTATCCCAACATAGGGGTGTTTTGGTTCTCGCTTGGTTGCTATGTGCTTTTAGAGTGTGTCTCTACAGGAATGAATGTATCAGTTTGCGAGTCTGGGTATCAGGCTTGTGGGCATCAGTATCAGTATTTGGGAATTGGTTATATCCGCAGATATCAGATTCAGGTTTAGGGCAGTGATTTGGGAACAATGATCAGTATTTGAGAACAGTATATTCAGCTTACAAACGCTGACTGTGTGTTGTCATGCCAACTGTGTGTTGTGTTTATTTAAGTCGTTATGTTGTCCGTTTTTCTGATTGTTTATTTCCTTATTATGCTTTATTTATCTTTTTGCTAGGTAGTTTAGCACAATTGCTTCTGACCAACCAGATATTCCCCAAGCACTCTGGACTAGAGGTCGCAGACTACATCGATCTGAGGATCTAGTGGACGGACAACCAATGTTCTATTCTTTACCCCCGGTTGCCAGACGGAGGTCAAGAAGGTGGAGTGTATCGTTACAACGGTTGTTGGATCAGTGGTTTACCCCATCAGTGGATAGTCAGGCTGAGGTCTCAGTTTTCACTACAGGAACAGATATACCGGCAGTTCAGTTAGATCAGGGCAGTATGGCAGGCCTAGAGGAGATGATGCGTCAGCTAAAGGAAAGTATGAGAACTATGCAGCAGGACGCTGTCCGTCAAGCAGAATTTTCCAAACAACAGGCCGAGGTCATGGCTCAGCAGGCAGAGTTAATTGCCAAGCTACAACAACAAGCCGGAGCATCGGCTTCACACCAAGCTCCTCCCCCGCCAAGAGTGCCGATACTCGGGGAGACAGCTAATGTCCAGGAAGATACGGACATTCCAATAGGGCCGGTTCCGGCCCCGATCCTACCCCAGCTATCTAAAGCACAAACCAACCTACCGGATTCACCCTTCGAGTTCGAGGTGGACCCTACAGCGTTGAAAGTGAGCAGGCTTGAAAAGTTGTTCAAGAAATCTCAGGGTGTGAAGTCTATCCCAGATATTGAGCACGGGTACACCGACTCGGCCATGACGCTACCAGACCGTTTTAAGATGCCACATATTGATTGCTTTGACGGATCTGGGGATCCTATGGTGCATTTGCGACTATTTTCGGACATACTAAGACCGATGGGCCTCACCAGGTTACAGAAGCTTTCTTTATTCGGCCAGGGATCCTATGGTGCATTTGCGACTGTTTTCGGACATACTAAGACCGATGGGCCTCACCAGGTTACAAAAGCTTTCTTTATTCGGCCGGACCATGTCGGGTGTGGCGGCCATTTGGTACGCAAAATTGGAAGATTCCGTCAAGAGGAATTGGGAGGAGATGGCTGAGGCCTTCATGCTCAATGTTCCTATAATACTCAGATCGAGGTCACAACTTGTGATCACGAGACCACAAGACAAGAACCGAAGGAGAGTTTCTCCGAGTTTGTAACTCGTAGGAGAGCCAAGGCCTCGATGATGGCTATCAGGCCCGCTGACAAGGATCAAATTCGGATGGTTGTGCGCAACCTCCAACCCAAGCTCATGCAGAAGTTGATAGTTCTCCCCCTCCCCACCTTTTCAGATCTACATGAGATAGGGGTGCAGATCGAGGATGCTTTGAAGCAGGGTCTGATTGACAATGACCGAGAACAGCCCAGGAGGACTTTCAATCGCAGTACAAATGTAGGCCCAAGCAGTGCTGCAGCTGGCAGATCTTCAGACGTGGGAATGGTCACCACCACCCCTCCTAAAACCTTCACAGCTACCCCATTCACTGGTGCGTCCAGTAGTAGCCCACAGACAGCTAGATATGCACCCAGAGGCCAAAGAACATTCACCTCGTTACACATGCCCTTGTCCAAAGCTTTGGGGGTTTTAATCAAGAAAGGGCACTTGAAGCCCCTGGAACTGCGGCCGTTGCCAGAAACACTTCCCCCCTCCCATAACCCAGCCAAATACTACGCCTTTCACCAACAGCATGGTCACGACACCGACCATTGCTTTAGGTTGCGTCACGAGATTCAGGATCTCGTTGACAACAGGGTGATCGTACCTCCGGAAAAACCCAATGTCACAACCAACCCTCTCCCACCACATAACCAAGCTCCACCTCCCAAACGCATCAACTCAATCCAAACTAGGGTCATGTCATACGACCCTAGCATATATATCACCCCTTCCCACCTACCCAAGCCAGAGGTGTTCATTCCTGACAGCACTGACTTGTGCGTGTTGGACATCTCCCGAACCCAACCTGAACCAATGGTGGTGATCATCGAAGGTGGAATAGGGATGATTTCAGAGGAAAGTGGGACTGTTGATTAAAAATCTAAAAAATTTGGGAGCTTTGCTGAGGAGGTATACAATCCGAGTTGCTACATTACGTCAGCAGGACAAGTTAGGCCGAATATAGAATTGCCAGTGGGGGCAGAGGTTTCTGTAATACGGGAGGATGGAGTTGATCAGAGGCTAGACGACTTAACAGGTCTGGAAGAGGGCATTTCTAACCTTCAGTTTTTTAACGAACAAGATCCAGGAGATATGACAGTCAACTGGTTTGATTTTGATGGGTCAGCAGAGGCCACGGGGTGGCTTGACGACCAACCGGATGTTGTTGAAGGGTTTCAGCCAGAACAGGGTCCGTCAGGGACAAGGACATCAGCTGTGGCCGAAAGGGTAGAGAATCAGAATAAATCGCCGGAGAGCGCCGGTGCCAAGAATTTCGCTCGGGATTTGGGCATTTTCAATACAGGAGATTTTGAACGGGAAGGGATCAAAGATTCTAAGAGAGCCAGGAAGGCCAAAGCTCCTGTGGGGATTGAACGTGCTGTGTGCACAAGAACAGGATGTGCTGCGAATACAGGAACGCAAGGTGCTGTGGCCACAGGAATGGTTGTGATGGAACCGGACGGGTGTTTGTCGGTTGCCAATGGCATGTGGTGGGAAGACGATGACCTATGTCTTGCCCACACCGATGAGGATTGGGGGAGCAACCAGCCGAATGATACCTAGTACATTGGTGAAATTGACCATATGAGTAGGAGTGGGCGGTATTTCAAGCCCCCACACCTAGATCAACCAGAGGCGTCCGGAAAGGACAAGGAGGCGAAGAGGCAGAAGGACAAACTACTCGAAGAAGAGGTTGTTCTGAAACAGTTGAAAAAGATACAAGCAAACATCTCCATCTGGGGATTGCTTATGGCTTCACGAGTTCATAGACAAGCTGTCCTATCTGCAATAGACAAGGCCAAACTCTCAATAGACACCACACCTAAGCAGCTGGTAGGATTGGTTTTTCCGAGAGGAGCTTCCCCGATGTTGACCTTTTCTGACAAGGAACTACCGCCCGAGGGCGCAAACCATAACAAACCACTCTACATCTCTGTGGAATGTAGAGACAAGTGGATACTGGTAGTTCTTGTCGACACAGGATCCGCCATCAATGTGTGCCCATCACGGACGGCATATGCAATCAGGTTGTAGCCCGCGGACTTTGTGCCAACCACCTAAGTGATAAGGGCCTACGATAACACTAGCAGAGAAGTGATGGGAACCGTGAAGATTCAGACCCAGGTTGGTCCAGGATAACACGAGATTGACTTTCAAGTCTTGGACGTTCCCGCAACCTTTAATTTACTTCTCGGGTGGCCGTGGCTGCACGAGGTGAAGACAGTCTCTTCTACCCTGCACGAGATGTTGAAATACCACTATGGAAAAGGGGTGGCTATTGTTTTTTGGAATTCGTCAATCCATCCGCAGCCAGAAGTGTCTACACTGATTTTGGAAATCGAGCATGGCACGGAGGATGTGTTCCTATCGGGATTTACCCTAGCCGAGGCCCGGGTCGTACAGAACATCTTAGTTGTTGATGAGGGGTTGTACGTTAGCGTTCAGTCAGTATACCTCATGAACAAACTCCAGCACATCCCTGGGATGGGACTAGGAAGAAGTGGCCGGAAGGGCATCGCAATATCGGCCGAAGTGCCGCACAACGCGCATACCTTTGGCTTAGGCTATCTGCCTACCAAAGAGGACTAGGTAAGGAAAGGCAAGGAGATGGCTGAGCAAAGCAGGTGGGGAAGCCTTATGAGTTAATGCACTGACCCATCCAGGGTACCCTAAATGGACGCTTTGTCCGGGAGGGGGAGGATTTTCCATTCTGCGATTTCCGAGAGCCATGGTTGAATGAAGAGAAACGCCACTTGCCAGGGTTTGAGATCTTCTTTGACCTATAGTTATCCGGGGATGATGTTGCTGAGGAGCAGACAGACCCATTAACTGAAGTTGAGCAGCATAAGGAAGTGGATCCCGAGAGCACTGAGATTGAAATGTGGGTAGCACTGGCTTATCTACTTTCAGATCCTCCGATCGTACAGAAGTGCTTGGGGGATAACTTCTCGGTGTCCATGATTGGAAATGAAACGGCTGCGAGCCCACCTTCAAACATTTGGATGCATCGATCGCACCCTCTCTCATCTGGCAGTACGATGAGGGATTTTTATCAAGCAGCACCAGGTCAGGTAGTGAGCCGGAATCTGATTCCACCGAGTCTGTGGAGTCGGAATCAAGTTCCAGCTCGTCTGAGTCTAAGTCCGGTATTCCTGAGGGTGACAACCCAGATGCCACAGTCTTGTCTAGGTCATCTTTTTCTTTCTCTTTTGAGTCTGTTGTAACAGAGGAATCGGACGATTTGGAAGTGATTAATGAGAATGGAATGGCTGTGGCTTCTGATTATTATATTAATCAGGACTTTCAAAATTTTGATGAAAACGACGAGGAAGAAATTCCTCCGGTTTTACAACGTTTAATTGATCAAGAGCATGAGAGATTTGTTAAACCTTGGTTGATGAAATCACTACAATTAATGTTGGTACTAAGAAGGACCCGCGGCTGGTCCAGATCGGGTCCACGTTGTCTTTGGAGGAGCGTGAGCGCTTAGTCGCTTTATTAAAAGATTTCAAAGATGTTTTCGCGTGGTCCTACGAAGACATGCCTGGAATCGATCCTGAGATTGTACAGCACCGGATCCCTCTTGACCCAGAGGCCCGACCCATAAAACAGAAACTCAGAAGGATCCGCCCGGACTGGGCTCTCAAGATTAAAGAAGCGGTCACCAAGCAAATTGACGCAAGGTTCCTACTGGTATCTGAATACCCAACTTGGCTGGCCAACATAGTTCCGGTGCCGAAGAAGGATGGCAGGATTCGGGTATGTGTGGATTTCAAGGATTTGAACAAAGCCAGTCCGAAGGACGACTTTCCTCTGCCACACATCGATGAGTTAGTGGACTTCACTGCGGGGCATGCTTTGCTTTCTTTCATGGATGGATTCTCAGGTTACAATCGGATATTGATGGCACCCGAAGACCGGGAGAAGACTGCTTTCACCACCCCGTGGGGGACATGTTGTTATAGGGTGATGCCAATTGGGTTGAAGAATGCTGGAGCTACATATCAACGGGCTGCGACCACGATATTGCACGACATGATCCACAAAGAGGTTGAGGTGTACGTAGATGACATGATTGTCAAGTCCAAAGAAAGAGAGGGCCACTACACCGCCTTGTAAAAATTCTTTCAAGGATCAGGGAGTATAGGCTGCGACTGAACCTCAGAAGTGTATGTTCGGTGTTACAGCGGGGAAAATACTGGGGTTCTTGATCACACAGAGAGGTATCGAAGTCAAACCTTCCAAAATCAAGGACATCTTAGAAATGCCACCACCAAGGACTGAAAAGGAGGTGCGAGGCTTTTTGGGTAAAGTGCAATTCATAAGACGGTTTATCTCAAAATTAACCTTGACTTGTGAACCACTTTTTGGTCTCCTGAAGAAAGGAAAGAAGTTCCAATGGGACGGCCGATGCCAAGCTGCTTTTGAACAGATCAAGCAATACTTACAGAACCCACCTGTGTTGTTGTCGCCTGAGCCGGGAAAGCCGTTGATTTTGTATCTTTCGGTGACTGAAACTACGATGGGCTGCATGCTTGCACAAGAGTCTGAGGACAGAGTGGAGAAGGCTATCTACTATCTGAGCAAGAAGATACTGGAGTATGAGACCCGCTACACCCCATTGGAGAAAGCTTGTATGGCCTTGGTATGGGCTACCCGGAAGCTGTGGCACTACTTGTTAGCTCACTCCATAATGTTGGTTTCAAGATTAGATCCCATCAAATATCTCTTCGAGAAACCAGCACTTACGGGTAGGCTAGCTCATTGGTTGCTTCAGCTTTCCAAATTCGATCTGAAATACGTAACGCGCAAGTCAGTAAAGGGGAGAGCGGTAGTGGAATTCCTAGCCGATCACCCAGTGGAAGGGGATGAAGCAGTTGAGTACTTATTCCCGGACGAGGCCATTCTGCATGTCGAAGAAGAATTTTGGACGATGTACTTTGACAGAGCGTCAAACCAATACGGGTATGGGATAGGGGTGTTGCTGATAGCGCCCGATAATTCCCTTATCCCTCTAGCATTCAAACTCCAGTTTAAAGTATCGAACAATGAAGCAAAGTATGAGGCGTGTATTGTTGGACTAGAAGCAGCTCTGAAACTTGGGGCAAAGCGGTTGGACGTCATCGGGGACTCGAACCTTGTTGTATCTCAAGCTAAAGGAGATTGGAAAGTCAAAGAAGAAAAGATGAGAATTTACCATCAGACCTTGGACTTGCTGATTCCTCGGTTCGAGAAGCTGAACTTTGCTCATCTGTTAAGAGAGAACAACAAGTTCGCAAATTCACTAGCAACTCTATCTTCTATGATAGACATCCCTTTCGGAGTCCAGATGCGTTCGATCATCATCGAACAGAAATTTGCGCCGGCCTACAAGCTGATTGCTGCCATAGATGAGGTACAAGATGAGAATCCCTGGTATTACGATGTTAGGAAGTTCTTGGAGAAAGAAGCATATCCACCAAGGGCAAATGCCAAAGACAAGAGGGCAATTAGAAGAATGGCTGCTCAGTTCATCGTCTGCGGGGGAAAACTGTATAAGAGAGGTCATCTCAGGATGAATAAGCTGTGTGTTGATGCTGAAGAATCAAAGTGCCTGATGGAGGCCATCCATGGAGGAGAGTGCGGAGCGCACATGAATGGGGTGATACTAGCCCGGAAGATCCTTAGACAAGGTTACTATTGGTCCACCATGGAGGAGGATTGTATCGGCTTTGTTCGGCGATGCCACAAATGTCAGATCCATGCAAACCGCATGAACATCCCGCCGTCGAAGCTATACAATATGACTTCGCCATGGCCATTTTCAGTTTGGGCAATCGATGTGATCGGGGCTGTCACTCCGAAGGGGTCCAATGGGCATGAGTTCATTCTGGTCGCGATAGACTATTTCACAAAGTGGGTTGAGGCCCAATCTTATGCGGTGTTGAAGGCCTTGCATGTTGCAAAGTTCATCAGGAACAACATCATCTGTCGCTACGAGGTCCCGAACGAGATTATTTCAGATAACGGTTCGCACTTCAAGAAGGAAGTGATTGACTTGTTGGAAAAATACAACGTGGCTTTTCATAAGTCATCCACATATCGGCCGCAAACCAACAGAGCAGTTGAGGCCGCCAACAAGAACATCAAACACATTCTGCAGAAGATGGTGGAAACCTACTGGGACTGGCCAGATAAGCTGCCATTTGCTCTGTGGGCTACCGGACTTCAATTAGAACTTCTACTGGGGCGACTCCGTATTCATTGGTTTATGGGATGGAGGCCGTTCTACCTATCGAAATTGAGGTTCCGTCACTACGAGTACTGGCTGAGTGTCAGATAGCTGAGGCAGATTGGCAACAGAGTAGGTTCGAAGAACTCATGCTCTTTGATGAAAGAAGGATGAAGGCACTGTACCATGTTTAGGGTTATCAACGCAGAATTGCCAGGGCTTTCAACAAGAAGGTTAAGTCCAGAAATTTGAAAGAAGGAGATCTTGTGCTCAAAGACAACCGAGCTCCATCCACGACCCTAGGGGCAAGTTCAGACCTAATTGGACTGGCCCTTACATCATCAAGTCTATCTGGTCGGGTGGAGCTGTCGTTTTGATGGATCTAGATGGCCTAGAGTTCTCACAGCCGATCAAAATGGACAAGTTCAAGAAATACTACCCCTGAGTGGCTCGCTAGGCCGAAAACCCGAAAGGGCGACCTAGGCAAAAGTTAGAGCATGAAAAATTTGAAATTACAAAAACTGAGCTCGCAAGGTTGAAAACCGGCAAAGGGCGGCCTTGGCAAAAGTTAGAGCACAAAAAGAGAGGGTTAATACACGAGTGAACCTGAGCCTGAACTACGTAAGGCTTGATTCCCATGATTGGGATACGTAAGCAGCTTCATCCTGAAGTTTAGCCATACACACTTCCCCGATCAACTTTGTCCATTTGATCATTTCAGTCATCTTTGTCTATTCAGCATTCCAGAGCTCGATTGTGATCTCCGGTGTAGTGCTATTCAGACTAGGGGCAACTTTCCAATTGCTGGGATCTGGAATTGTACATCTCAGTGACAGATCACAGGCGTGTCCAGTTCTGATCCATATCGAAAATGGTTTTGGAAAGTTTTAATAAAAGTTGATTTTGCTCAAATTAATCTTTTTACAACTTAGACCATTTTTGGACCAAACGGGAAATTTTTAGTACCCACAACCTTCAATTTCATTGATTTCAATATAGAGTCCTCCTGCTCTTGAATACAAAATTGAAGTTGCTTTTCATTACATTCACAAAGAAAACTAGAAAGTTCTGATTAAAGCAAATAAATCCGGGGCATAGTCAGGCGTTCCTGCGTCCCCTCCCCGAGCTGGTCGAAGCCTCTGATGCCAAAGTGGGCCCTACTTGTGCCTCTTCATTGAGCCAATCTATGCACTCATCAGAGAGGACGTAACTGAAAGTGGGAGCGGGGGCCAGAAGCTCTCTAGTTCTCCATGCCATGGCGTATCGAGCAAGCTGCGTGCCCCGAACAAGAAATGCAGCAAGGTATTCTATCCCCTCTGCGGGGCAAATCTGATCATGGCCAAACTGGCACCGGAACCGGAAAGGAAAGTAGAACACGCAGTGTGTTAGGTCAATCAACTGAATCCTGGCCTGCCGAGACATGCTGTAACTCATTGCCAGTAGATTGAGCCAAGGACAGCGCCAAGCAATACGGTCTGCGGACAAACTGCACATCCAATCAAACCACCATCCCTCATCAAGGGCATCGACCAGACGTCACCGAAAGAAGTAACCGCAAGTTGAGTATGTTGGGCAAGAGTCCACAACCTGTAATTTGTCCATCAACCACACCTGGAGAGGGATGAAAAATGAGAGAATAAAGAATAAAGAGGTGTACGTGGAGAGAAAAGTGAGAAAAGGGTTTTGTGAGAAAAATCGAGCCTGAGGGCCGAGTGATGTGAGCAATATATGTGAGATAGGGTGGGAACATTACCTGCAGCAGTAGTGGACTCCCCGCAAATCTGGTCGTTTCCCGGCAATGGAAAGCATCCAAGCCCATCAATGTCTCGGCCAATGTCATGGCAATGCAGCTCTTGCCCTCATTCAAGCCTTGGCAACTTCAATCCGACGAATGCTAGACCCGCTGAAGCCTGGGGCAAGAAAAAAGTGAGATAGCATGCACAAACAAAGGGCATGACGCCGAAAACCTTGCCAGTAGTGATCACCGCGGTCACCAGCATCAGAAAAGCGATGAATCAGGCTGAGGATGTCCAATTCTCCGTCGCGGATCAGAGATCGAGCATCGTGCATAGTGAGCCCACACATTCGTCCTAGGCTTGAGCGTGGCCGAAGCGAAGCTGGGGCAAGATTTCTTCGTCACGTTTCGATTCCATCAAAGCTTGGAAATCTTCGAAGGTAGGACACACCTCTTGCCCGCCAAAGCTAAAGACATGTGTTACCGGATTCCAAAACCTTTCCGCGGTGTGGAGAAATGGAAGATGCAGCGGAGTGCGACTCAACGTGAATAGTGCATTTGTGCCGAAGCCCCTGAAGTTCAACTTTTCCGAGCTGTCCAAGGTAGCAATCCAAGCTGTGAGATTTTAGATGAGAAATGCCTCCATTTTGATGTAAAACTATGATGGAATAGGAGAACCACGAAGCTGGAACCTTTATGGAGGATAAGGCACTGTTCGGAAGACACGAGTCAAAACTCTGGAGGTCGCCAAGCCAACTGGTCGGCCGACCACTTTTTCTGGTCGGCCAGCCAGTTTTTCTGGCTGGCCGACCGCATAACTGGTCTCCAGGGCAAAAAACTGGTCGGCCAGCCACTTTTGGTGGTCGGCCATGGAGGAAAACTGGTTTTTGGTCTTTTCCTAGTCTCTAGAGGGAGCTCCTAGCCTTTCCATGTGTTGGGAGTATTGAAGGTCCGCATTTCCCTCTGTTTCGGATGCATTCCGTCGCCCGATTTGTCTGAAATGCATTTGCTTATCGAGTTGTTGTTAAGTTTTGCTTATCGAGTTGTTAAGTTTTGCTTTTTGAGTTGTTAAGTTTTATCGAGTTGTCGAGTTTTGTTCATCGAATTGTTGTTCTTTGTTTATCAACATTGTCGGGATTTTCTTATCGAGTTGTAAACTTGCTAAGGTTTTGTTGTTTCTTAGTAAGTTAAGTTGTTTAGTTTGTTGCGTCAGTTCACTACCTGACTTGGCAATGTACAATGCTCAATTTCCATTCAATCTCATTTTTGTGGAAAGTGATGCGATGCGATGCTAAGAACACAAAATACAACACTTTTTGAACAAAAAGTTGTTTCATTCCATCATAGTTCTTTTTTTACAACATTTTGCAACAAGGGTACAAGTTTTAAAGAAAATGAAACTGCCTAACACTGTACAATGTGCTACAACTACAAGTAAAAAGGAAAATAAAGCAGGCAGGAACTTCTGCATCAATGCTATCGGGCTCAAGATCGGGAGGCTCTCTTCATCCTCTTCGGCTGGGCAGCCTCTGCACCACCCGCGCCAGCACCACCATCTGAATTGGAGCCGTCGTCCTCAAAATCCTCCTCGGCACCACCTCCGCTCTCAGAACCGGAACCAGAGTCATCCTCTCTGCCTGAGGATGTCTCCGACTGAGGATGCGCAGACTCCTCCTCCTCGCTAGACTCCTCGTCGTCTCTGATAGGTGCTCTACGCCTGCCTCGGCTGCGAGTCGAGTCCCCTCTTCCAGCTCCTCGAGAAGGCTTGGATGACCCAGCCTGTAGCGGTGGCATCTGCAAAAAAAAAAAAAAAAAAGAGGGCAATTTGAATACATTAGTCAATATGTATATCAGATGCAGAAACAAGAAAGCTACATAGAGTGGGTGCATGTAGATACAATATATGAATGTGGTGTGTGTCTGATGTGCTCTACACATTCAGTCGACCAATGCAGTGAAATAGTCAAATTCAGCATGTCATCAGAAGTATGATAAATGCAAGAAAATTGAAAAAGTACCGAAACACCGGTGATGAACGGCTGCGTCTCTCTCGGCAAAACCATACTCTTGAGTGAGGCCACCACTCCGAGTAACCCATCACAATACTCTCTGGGAGGCTGCAGATACAAGCTTGTAGACACCGCATTTTTGACCCTCCTCAAGACTTGGACGCCATCGTTTGAACACTCGATGATCATCCATGCTCGTGTTCGTTTTGAGTTCTCGGAGGTCTCGGCTACGCGCCTTGCCTCAAGATCTCTCAACTTATCTGTTTTGTGCTTGGCCATAGACCAAACACTTGTGTTTTTGCTTCTAAGGGAAGAGGGTGGCTTGTTGGCCATCCCTACACCCCACCGGCCATCGCATGAGGCCATCGGCTCCTTTTTCTTGCCACCGGCCAAGAGTGTTGGCCGGTCGGCACTGTATTTGGTCGACCGGCCATTGTGTTGGTCGATCGGCCATTTTTGCTGGCCGAACCCTGTTCATCTGCTTTATGCAGATATTTTGTGCCAGCTGGCACCCATTATTTCCCCCCTCCATACACGTGTATGGAGGGATTTGCTCCATTGTGTTAGCTTCTTCAAGAAGCCAAGGAATTGAATTCCTATAAGAGGGAAGCCTCCCCTTCCTTTCCAGTGATGCTGGAATTTAGGTTAGAGGATTTTGTATCTATCTATCTCTATAGTTCCCCCTCTTTACATTTGTGTGTGTGTTTTGTGCCCTAAAGGGGTTTTTGTTCTTAGTGTTGCACTAAGACACCTAGTGTTACACCATTCCCTTGGATGTGAGGTCCTTGAGGCTGATTTTAGGGTTCTTGGATTGGTTTGAACTCAGAAAACTTGTTGGAGTGGTGTTCTTGAGGAGGTTCTTCAAGAGTGAGAAACTATCCTCTTTATTCCCCATTCTTGCACAAGCTTTTAGCCTATCTTTCTTATTGTTTTAAGCTTAGCTATAAACTGATAAAAGTTCTGATTTTGCATACTTTTGATCTTTGTTTAAGATCACTTTGGTGTTTGGGGTTGTTTACCCCCTCTTAGGCCTTGTTTGGCCTCTTTTTTTGTGCCCTTTTTGTGAGCTTGTATTGGCTTTCTCACCACTGAAATCCAAAGGGATTTCAGTGATGGGAATGGTGTTTTGAGGTCCTAAGAAGGAGAGGGCCATCCCCTCTCCTTGTTGTCTTCAATACTTGTCATATTTGCCTCACATATGAGCACCTTTGGTAAGTTCACGTTGGCCATGTCTTAGCTGGTATTTGTGGTTATTTTTCTGTCATATGCCACTATTTTTGCCTATCTTGGTCATCCCATGCCTGGTTTATGCACTCGTAGTGTAAATTTTGCAAACTAGTCTTGTATGCTTCATGTTTGAGCATGTCCTTCTAGCTCATGTTGACCTCATTTCAGTTGGTTTTTGGGGTTGTTTTATCATGTCATAACTCTGTCTAAAGTTTGTTTAATATCCCCTTATATACACCATGCACTTGTAGTGCATTTCCATGAAATTGCCCTGACATGCTTTGTGCTTTGAGCCATGCTTTGTGCTTTGAGCCTTGTTTTTAGCATGATTTTGGCTTGACCCAAAGAAGATTTTAGCCTTGTTTTACCATGCTTAAGGTCTCTTTGGTGTTTTTTTGTCATGCTTGCATTGTTTTGTATAGCCATGGTTCAACCTAGGTTGTTGGCTTTGAATGTCCAAGTCATTAGTATGCATAGCTAGGACTATTCTTATGATTTGGCATCATTCCATATGATATATCAGTGCATATTTCATGGTCATACACTTGCATTTGTCACTCTTTCATTGCTTTGAAGAGTTGTTGTTTTGTGTTTCAAGAATGGACCATTATGCATGCCTTTATGCTTAGGCCTTTAGGATGCCATCTCAGTGGGTTTTTGGGCTTATTTTGACATGCCATAACTCTGATTTTCATTGGTTAAATCATGCCATGTTTGGTTGTATTAGGTGTAGTGTAACACCTCTTTTGTGGCCTTGCATGCCTCATGTTTTGCCCCTTTGTTTTAGCTTGTTTCGGCTTCGGTCATTGCTTGTTCTAGGCTCACTTTGCCATGATTTAGGACTGTTTTGGGTTATGCTGGCCATATGCTCTTTGTTTTGTGTAGCTTTGGTTCAAGTCCCTTGACTAGTCTTAGGCCTTAAGTCTTAAGCATGCCATGCTTGACTCGTTTATGTGATTTGGCATCACTCCTAGCATCATTTCAGAGCATGTAATGTTGTCACATTTGCATGCTTTTCACTCCTTTTAAGTGTGCTTAAAAGTTTCCCTTTTATGCCTTAGTCTTTAGGCCAATTGGCATGCATGTTTGTATGTGCATTTGTCCTCATTTCCATTGCTTCTTGGCCACTGATTTGGACCTATTTGTGAGCTGTCCATTTTGGTTTAAGACCATCCCCACATGTTGTTGCATGCTTTCCTTGCATGTTGTCACATGCTTGTTGCATATTTGGTAAATTGCATGTTGTAGTATGCTAGTTCAATTGTGCCTTGTTATATACTTGGTCCATGACATGTTGTTGCATGCTTAAGTTGTAATGCATTTAGCATGCATTCTCTTTTTTAAGTTGCTTAACATGTTGTTACGTGTTTGCCTCACATGTTGTTACATGCTTGAATGTTGTCACACACCTTGCATGTTTGTGTGCTTGTTAAGTTACATGCTTGTTTGCGTGCTTGCCTTTGCATATTGTTATATGCTAATTGCCTTGTATAGCATTTTTGTTTGCATGCTCATGTTGCATTAGTTTGCTTGCATGCTTAGGTTGCATAGCATTGTGCATGCACCCCTTGCCCCTTGATCAAGCATGATAGAGGTTGGGGCCCCCTTATGTGTTTTGGTGTACATTTCATTTGATATTAATTGCACATTCGGCTCCTTTGGCCATCATGCATTGAAATGTGTGATTAGTGGTCCGAGGGTCGAGAACCATACTCCCTTGAACTCATGACATGATAGGGAGGGTGGTTGTGCATACATAGTCTTGCAAATGTATTGCCATACCTCTGTTTGTCCTCTGCTGCAGCAAAACAGCATTTTGCAGGAAAAGATAGCCGATCGGCTATCTGGTGTGCCGATCGGCTAAAAGTGTTTGGCCGATGACCTCACAAATGGTCGATGGCTTCACCATTTGGCCGATGGACTCTCAGCATGTCCATGAAGTGGTTCTAGAACACCACAGGACTTTCCACAGTTTTCAGAGGTGCAAAATAGTGCAAATAGAGGCAACATGAGGCATGTCAACGGATTTCCAAGCAAAGCCGATCGAGCGTGCATTTGTCCCTCTTATCGAGGCCGCTTTACTGTTTTTTGTAGCTTAATTAATTTGTTTAATTAGTTAAGGGTTGTGTAATAATTAATTAGCTTGTTAGTTAGTTAATTATTTCATTTGTATTATTCTTTCGGACCCTCCGTCGAGAGGGCAAATTTTGTAATAAGTGTGCGTGAGTGTGTGAATGTCTTCCAACCCCACGTCTTTCTCCCTTTTACTTACCTGCTTTCAATGGTTAGTTTTAGGTCATGTTTCAATTAGCATCCTTATACTCGCATGTTTGCATCATTCATCTGTCTTGCATGCACCGGGCTCGACGCATCATACAAACTGCATTGTATTTCAATACCAAGTTGAATACATGTATCGATTGTTGCATTTCACATGCCATCTTAGAATAGCCGAGCCTATTTCTAGTCGCATTTTGCATGTGTTGCATTAGCCATCTTAACATGAGCTAGGGTCATGCATGTGATTACTAACTAGCTATTGTTTTGGCTCGGAGTACTAGGTAAGCATTTATGCTTTAGCATACTGCATGCGTGTAAATGTTGCCATGATAGCATGCTTGCCATGAGGCTATTTGCTTATGCGATATAACTGCCTGAATGCCTGTGGGTGGAGGTTGGATTGTTTAAATTGGGGCAATTTATTGAAATTCATGTTTTAACCTACTTGCAAGTAGCAAACTTCAAAACTGTTTTCAAACAAACGGGTATGCGATGCTTTGTTCCAAATTAGGTGATCTAGTCTATACTTGTTTTGCTGTGCGCATCACGTAGTAAAGATTAGCTAATTAACCGGAATAAGAACGCATGTGTTTTCAAAAACTCGATATCATGCTTAGTACAGGCCGATCTTCGGATCGGGCGAGCAGGGGTGCTCATAGATGACCTTCCCCAATCGTACCCAAGTTCCCGAGCTGAGGCAACTTTGGTGATGACGGACACGTGGCCTTAGGCAACGAGTCAGGGTTTCCTAAATTCCCCAAAATAAAATATTTAGGTGGCTCCTCTGTATTTGGCAAAGCAGTCCATGTTTGGCACTTCTTTCTTAAAAATCTGTTTTCCAAAACGATTTGCCGGATTTGGACTCTTTGGTGATTTATCAGTCTTGCATTGCACATTGCAAGATCAGATTAAGAACTGTGAGAAACGAGTCCGAACTGTAGAAGCATCCAGCCCTCGGGCGCGTCTACAAAGCTCAAGTCATCAGTGAATGAATGAATGTCTAAATAGCTGAATATTACATCAAAATTGTAAAGCATACCAGTGGCGAGTCAGGGTCACTGACGTATCGATGATCAGACAATGGAGGCTCCAAGGGAATCGAGTAAGACGTCCCATACTGCCAGCCTGTCAGCTCAGTCGGGAGATCTGGCCATCCAGCATGATGGTAAGTCAGGGGAATCAGTCCAGCCCCACCTCTCGGTGTGCCGGCCTTACTAGTCGAAGGGGTATTTGCGACCCAGACTCAACTCGACGATGACGCCCTAACGGCCCTCCGCGTGGGAGTACGGATACCTGACAGTGGAGGCATCAAGTACGTAGGGCGGTAGGTCCCGTACTCCCCCTCCTCCAAAAGCAGAACTGCGTCAGTACCCAACATGAGCTCCTCGACCTCTTGGGGAGCGAGTCTCTCAGTGGACCGCATGTCCTCTGGTGGTGCTGAGGGGATATCCTAAATAGGGTCGCCCATCGTCTGACGCAAGAAGCGATCCCCCAGAAACCAGGCCCTGCCAGCTGGCCCCTCAAATAAAACCCTGTATCGAGAAGCGGCCCACACCCCAGAGAACCGGAACTGAGCATCTCCTAACAAGGGTGCCCATGGCTGCCAAGTGATCTGCGGATAACAAAGGTATCAACTGATTAGATGTCGTAAATATGCAAGATGAACCAAAGCTGAAAACATTACGAACTGAGAGTTTTGGATTACCTCCGTCGGCCATACAGTGTCGAAGATCTATCAGAGATAGGGCAGAGTCTCCCAAGTCCTCGGCCGGCACAGACCCTCGAATCTACGAGAATAGGGGATCTCAAGAGGAACCTCCACCTCAAGCTCTGGGGCCAGCATCAGGAAGTATGCATAAACCCATAGCTGTGAAAAAAAAAAAAAAAAAAAAAAGAGGACAGTGGCTGTCAGAATACAGAATGTATAGAAAATACAGAATGCTGAGTGCAGGATATGAATACAGAATGTATAGAAAGTACAGAACGCTAAGCACAGAATGTGAATATAGAATCTACAGAGAATGCAGAATGCTGAGAGCGGAGTACAAAGTACAGAATGTAAAGTGTGCCGTGTGTGCAGTATACAAATAATGAAAAGCAGAAATGTAAATCAAGAGGGCAGAAAGTACCTCCCAGGCTCTCCAGTAGCCACCGACTATGTTTCCCCGCCCGCGGGAGGTCGCGCTCATATAATAGTAAAAGGTAGCGAGGCCGGCGCCACCCCAATCGTACTGGCTGACCTGTGATAGGTCTACCAAAGCACTGAGCAGATAAAGTCCAACAGTGTTCCCTCTGTCGGAGAACAAAGTGGTCCTGAGGAAGAACATTAAAAACTCCTGAGCATGCTGCTCTATCTCCTCGACAGTCTCGAGCGAAGTCCCCCTATACTGCATGGGAAACCAGGTGTACCTGACTCTACCCGATGATCTGTCGATCGGCGGGCGGACTCCCAGTAGATAAATCCAAGCCGCCTCCCACTCGCCCATATCTGCATTATAGGAGACCGGTCGACCGGCTACGTCAAGGCCAATCAGCATGGCGAAGTCAAATGGGGTCATCGTCATATCCCTAGTAGCTGAAAAGTGGAACGAGTTGGTGGTGTCCCACCACCTCTCCACGAGTGCCCCCATAAGGGTCCTACTCGCCGGGTAACATGATAGCCCCGCACAGAAAGGTCCAAATCTCGCCTCGTCCACAATATGGCGAACGGTATCTGGGAGCTCCATATACCACTCCCTAGCAAGGATCGATCCATAACCCCATATGGAACGGGAAGAAACCTGCATTCAGAATGAACAGATGTATTCAGTTTCATGTTGAAATGTATGAGCTATGTGCAAATCAAATCAAATACTGTGTTATGGACTACGTGTTCAGTATGAGCTGTCTGTAAATCAAATCAAATACTGTGTTAGGGACTGTGTGTTTAGTATGAGCTGTGTGCAAATCAAATCAAATACTGTGTTAGGGACTGTGTGTTTAGTATGAGCTGTGTGCAAATCAAATCAGATACTGTGTTAGGGACTGCGTGTTCAGTATGAGCTGTCTGCAAATCAAATCAGATACTGTGTTAGGGACTGCGTGTTCAGTATGAGCTCCGTGCAAATCAAATCAGACACTGTGTTATGGACCGCGTGTTCAGTATGAGCTGTGTGCCAGAAGAATGAGCTGTGTGCCCAAAGAACGAGCTGTGTGCCAGAAAAATGAGCTGCGTGCCCGAAGAATGAGCTGTGTGCCAGAAAAATGAGCTGCGTGCCCGAAGAATGAGCTGTGTGCCAGAAGAACGAGCTGTGTGCCCGAAAAATGAGCTGCGTGCCCGAAGAACGAGCTGTGCGCTCGAACAATGAGTTGTGTGCCCGAAGAATGAGCTCTGTACCCGAGAATGTGCTGTGTGCCTGAGACAAACTGTGTGGTCAGAATGAGCCGCGTGTTCAGAGTAAGCCGCGTGCCAAACTAACAAAGTGTTATGTTGTGAGCTGCGTGCCAAATGGACAGAATACTGTGTTGTGTGCCGCGTGCTAAAATAACCAGAGTATTTCTACATATGAGCTGTATGCCAAATAGACCGAGTGGTGTGTGAAGGTGTTCAGAACGAACAGATAAAATACATAGCGAAAGCATGAAATGTGCAAGAAATGCAGAATACATGCAGAGAACGTGGAAGTAAGGTACGTACCTCTCGCGCCTGGTAGGACAGATGAGACTCCGGTTCCCGTAGCAGTAGGTCCACGGGTGCTCGTCGCTCAAAGTCAGTAAAGTGATGGAAGGTGGCAGGAGGTAAGACATGCTCTGGAGGGTCATACCTCTCGGGGTCAAAAGGGCAAATCCTCGGAGGCAATGACATGATGTCTAGCTCGTCCCCGGCATGTGGAGGACCTCTGCCGTCATGAAAGTTATCCGCCATCTGAAGAAATCTGCAAAAATGAGCGAAATGAGCCAAAATTGCAAAAAGTCAACAAAAGTCAACTCTCGGGAAAGAAAAAAGTCAACAAAAGTCAACTCTCGAGAAAATGTGCCAAACCTTGAGACAAACATACCTCAAGTGGAGAAAATGGAGAAAGAAGCTCCGAAATCAAATTTTAATCAGTTCAAAGTGAAGAAAATCGAAAGTTTTCGCGAAACAACTTCGCGTGGGGCGTTCGAAAACGTGTATGAAGCGCAGATCTGGGGGGGAAAATGATCTAGGGAGCAAGAGGAGCTGATTTCGGCTTTAGAGGTGTGAGCAAAAGTGATTTGGACAAGTCAACTTAAAGATCCAAACCTGAAAGGACAAAATTGTCCCTATTTTCAAAAACTGGTCGGCCGACCAGTTTTTCTGGCTGGCCGACCACCTTTTCGCCAAAAACTAGTCGGCCATGGTTCTAGGTGGTCGGCCACGGTCCTAGGTGGTCTCCAAGGTCCTTTTGTTCTCCCTGTGTATTTTGGTGATGATTGGAGTCCTCTGCCCTCGAGAAAGTACAAGAAAAGTGCACTTTTCGGCGCGAAATGTCTCCGCAGGAATTTCAATTCAAGTCTTCGATGCGTGGCTCATCGTTACTCGCCAAGAGCAAGGTGTATCCTTTTTGAGTACGTTACGACCCATCTGAGAGGTAAATCGGAGGTCGCGTTTGAGTTGCTCTCTTTAAGGCTCGTACTTCCTTACTCAGCATTTTGTTTCAAGCATGCTTTTGAAGTTGCATTGTTATGCACATCACTTGCATTGTTGTGCATGTTCCACTGGTATTATCATGCACCCATACTTTACTTACGTCATCATGCATGTTTCGCTTGCGTTGCTATACACTTTTCCATCGGCGTCATACGTATCCGCATTCGATATAGTGTTGAACATATGTTGCTGACTATGTTGTACCTGTCAAGTTTCTCTCTTTTGCAGGCACGATATTGTATGTACAGTTCATTCGAGGCAGGTGCGACCAGACGATATTGTATGTATGGTTCATTTGAAGCTGGTGCGACCAAACGAACCGGACGGTATTGTATTCTCCGTGTGAGACATAGCGAGAATTGTACAATTCTCTTACATCCTTTCTGGATGTGATGTAGTTTGGTCTGTATTCGCTTGCTTAAATTGTTGCATTTATTGTGCATATTTGCTTCATTACAGCTTTCTTTGCATGATAATAAGTTATGTTCGGCCTCGTGCATGTCTTTTGCATTCTGCCCCTACCTGCGGGCGCATCTCTTTGATTATCTTGCCTGTTTGTCTAAGTCTTCAGCCTTGTCAAAAATGGGTCATCTCTGGGCTTTGACATTCACTCCCGTCACTTATGACTTTTGAGTTCTGTCAAAGAGGGGCAACTGTAGACACCCCATTTTTGACTGACCGTAAGACTCAGACGTCATCGACTGAGGATGGTGCATGTTGTGCTTGTTTCGAGGTTTCGGAGTTCTTGGCTGAGAGCCTCGCCTCCGAACCTCGGGAGCCTTTTGTACTTTGACTCGGTCCGCAGGCCAGGTCTTGTTTTCTCTTCCCAGAGGGAGGGAGAGGTCTTGTAGACCACCTCTCAGTGACCGTGGGCTACTTTTCGTGGTCGTAGGCCATTGTTCTCGGTTGGAGACTAGTTTCCGATTTTTGGAGCCGTCGGCCACGCGCCTCGGCTCGGGACCGCCTAACATTCTCTGTTTGGCATGGTTTTTGGAACACACCTTGTTTCCTCTATCTAGAGGGACACTGTGGCCCGGCAGACCACTTTTGTGGTCGCACGCCACTTTCGGTGCTGAACAGCCAGTTTTCGAGGCACCCGGCCGCGCGCTTTGCCTCCCGAGCTCCCATTTTGCATCCGTGTTGGTTCTTTTTTGGCATGAACCTTGTTTTCATTGTTTGGAAGGTGGTACAAGGGTGGGAGACCACCTTTTCTCCTTGGAGACCACTTTTCCCCGCCAGCCGATTTTTCTTGTCGGGAAACTGGTTTTCTTGATCTTTGGGCCACATTTACTGGTCTCCCACTACACCTTGGGCTTGCTTTCGGTGTGGAGACCACCAATACCCTTGGCCGACCACTTTTTTTCTGGGAGACCACTTGCCCTGGTCGGCCGACCACCTTTTCTGGTCGACTGGTTTCCTCCTGTTTTGTCAGATTGTTGGATGCCAACTGTGCAAGCTAGAAGGCACAGACTGTATCCTCCATACACGTGTATGGAGGATTTGCATCCAAGCTTTTAGCTTCTTAAGGAAGCTTTAGCTTCAAATCTCTATAAGAGAGGCTCTCCCTCTCCTTGAACCAGGTTCTGAAATTTTCCTGAGGCTCAAGTATACACTTCCCTCTATATCTCTATATTTTGGACCAAAAGAGTGGGTTGTTCATCACTTTAGCACCTCAACTCTTAACCATACACCTCCACCATTGATCTGAGGTTCTTGGAGGGTATTTTCAGAGGTTGAAGAGTTGGTTTTTGGTCCCAAAACTTGCTGGTTTTGCTGAGCTTCAAGGGTAACTCATTTTCCCTCTTTTTAAGCTTTGTCTTGATCACTCTCTTAGCCATACTTGCATGCTTATTTGAGCTTTGTGGTCAACTGAAAAAAAAAAGCTTCATATTTAAGTGTTTTTCATGTTTGTTTAAGGCTCTCTTGGTGTTGAGGGTCATCTACCCTCTTCCATGCTCTATTTAGCCTTGCTTTGTGCCATGCCTTGAGACCTTTGTGTTGATCTTTGCTTGGCCTTTTAGCCACTAAAATCTAGTGGATTTTCAGTGGTTGGCATGTCGTTTTGAGGGCCTAAATTAGAGAGGGGAGACCATCTTTCTTTTGGCCTTGTTTGTTTGCATTTTTGGCCTTTCAAAGGAGCACATATTTTCATACTTCCAAGGCTCGGTTCAGGCCCTTTTTGGTGACTGTTAGGACCTGCCTAGACTCTGTCTATGGCTGGTTTGGTCACCTTGTGTTTGCCTCTTGCATGTGTAGAATAATCTGTTTCATGGCTTATCAAAGTAGCACCTCATTCTTGCACGTATTGGTCGTGTCTCAGTGGGTTTTTGGCCATCTTTTGGCATGCCATGATTCTGCTTTTGGCTGGTTTGGTAGCCTCTCATATGCTTCATATGCTTGTAGTGTAAATCATGTTTACTAGCTTGAAATGAATGTTGTTTTGGCCCTCCATTCTAGCATATTTTGGCCTTGATCCAAACTGATTTTGTTCATATTTTGGGCTGCCTTAACTCTATTTTGAGGCCTCTTGGTCGAATGATGCTTGCCATGCATGCTTGTAGTGCAATAGCCTTGCCTAGCTTTGAGTTTTGAGGTCCCTTGCATGCTTAACTTGAGGTATTTGCATGTTTTGGCATTATGAGGAATGTTATTTCAGAGCTTGTTTCTTGGCCATATTCTCATGTTTGTCACTCTTTCAATGTGCTTGAGAGTTGCATCATTATACCACATTTGTGAGCCATTGCATGAGCTTCATTTTTGTGCCTTTCAAGCCATCATCTTAGTTCACTTTTGCTCCTATTCTGGCCTACATAGGGACTGTTTGGAGTTGGTTTGGCCATTTGATCATTGCCTTGCATGCCTATAGTGTAATACACTACACTAGTTTCGGTGCTTGAGCCATTCAACATGCATTGTGTGAGTTGTTTACATCATTTGGAGTCATTTTGTATGCCATTTCAGAGTTGAAACATGTGTCCTTGCACTCCACATCTCATCCTTTTCAATGCGTTTGAAAAGTTGTGTTTTATGCCTTAGGTTTGGGGCCATTGCATTGGGCATGTTTGCATGAGTTTTGGGGCCTTGTTTTCATCATCTTTGGCCACTGATTTGGGTGTGGCTGAGGCCCATTCATTTCGGTTTAAGTCCATTTCGCATCATGTATGCCATTTTCATCGCATTGTGTATGCCATACATCTCGCATTGTGTATGCTTAGGTTACATCGCATCGTGTATGCCATGTTCGTTGCATTGAGTATGCCATGTTCTTAGCATTTTGCATTGAGTATGCCATTGTAGTTCATAGCATTGAGTATGCCATGTTGTCGCATGATTGATCATTGCATTGTGCATGCCTTGTTCATCTCATTGTGCATGTTAGTTTCTACGTGCATTGTGTATGCTAAGTGTCATGTGCATTGAGTATGCCATTGTTAGCTCATAGCATTGTGTATGCTAGTTGCATGTTTGCATGTTATCCCTTGCATGTTTGCATGACTTAGTTGCATTGCATTAGGATTGCATGCTAGAGTTGCATTGGTACATGCCTTGTTTGTTGCATTGTGTTTGGAATAAGGGTTAGTCCAAACACAAGGAATGAGGGACGTTTCATACTTGAAGTGATGAAATGTGCCTTGATTCCCGGTCGCCGACACTCTTGACTACCCACGACGGAGTTGTTGACTTTAGGTGCTTGTATGTGTATTCATTTCATATTGAGTCGTGCAATTCGACTCCTCGGCCATCATGCATCGAGATGCGTGATTGGTGGCCCGAGGGTCAAAGACTACACTCTCTTGAGCTTATGCAAGGATGGGGAGAGTGGTCGTGCACACATGTTGCGAATACTTTGCCACTTCTCTCTCTTGCCTTCTGTGTTAGAAAACCAGAAACCAGAGGCAGAAACTGGTCGGCCGACCAGATTTTGTGGCTGCCCGACCACTTTTTCTGGTTTTTCACCACAAAAGTGGTCGGCAGGTGGTCTCCAAGGCCAATAGCTGGTCGGCAGCCTTCCCACAGATTCCTAGGGAGGAGTTTCAGCCTTCTGGAGCTTTGTGCAATGTTCTGAGGTCAATTGCAAACAAAGGCAAGTCGGGGCGTCGTGAGGGATTTCCGTGCAAGGCGATTCGAGCATGCATACATCCTTCATCATCTGAGGCAGAGTTGAGGCAGCCCATTTCACATAGTTTGCGTGCCTATTTAGTTGTTAATCTAGTTGCTTTGTTAACTAATTAGTGTTGTGTAATAATTAGTTGTAGCTTGTTATTCATTTCGTTGTGTAATAACTAGTTTAATTAGATTAGCTAGTTGGTTCTGTATTATTCATTCGGGCCCTCCTTCGAGAGGGCAATTTTTGTAATAAGTGTGCGTGTGTGTGATGCATGTCTTCCAACCCCTATTTCTTTCTCCCTTTTATTTACCAGCTCTCGATGGTTAGTTTTAGGGCATGTTTCAATTAACATCCTTATGCTCACATGTTTGCATCCATTCATCTGCCTTGCATGCACCGGGCTCGGCGCATCATACTAACTGCATTGTATTTCAATTCCTGTTTGAATACTGTAGACACCCCATTTTTGACTGCCCTTAAGACTTGGACGCGACTGATGGTTTACATGGTGGAGAAAGGTGTACAGGGGAAAGGTTCAGTTTCTTCGGCAATGAGAGAGTCAAATCTCAACTTCATACCCCTTTTTGGACCAAAACAATCTTGATCAAAAGATTTTTAGACCTTAAAACCCTCTCTTTCAAAACGTTTTTGAAATAAAGTTTTTACAATGTTCCGAGGCTCGTATTTTGTCAAATGTTGTGCTTTTCGGTAAACCGAGCAAGGACAAAGTGGAAATGAATGAAAGAGAGATGAAATCTTTGAAAAATCTTTCAAAACACCTTGTTCAGGGGTTTAGAGTTGAAGAAAAGAGGAGAAGAGAGAAGAAGACTAGTTTGGGAGAAGTTCGGCATGAATCCGAGTAGGACCAAATCTGCGCGGCTTCACCGAAATGGGCATAACTCTTTACACAGGAGGAATTTTGATGCGAGGTTGGCGCCATTGGAAAGCTAACTTCAAGGGCTTCAATGTGGCCACATGGGAGGCCAGCAATATTTCTGGCCGACCAGCTTTTTTTGGTCAAAAGTGATTCAGCATGAATCTGGGAAGGAGAGAAAACATTGCGCGGCTTCACCGAAATGGGTATAACTCTTTGCACAGGGGGAATTAAGGTATGAGGCCACCACCATTGGAAAAATTACTTCCGGGGCTTCATTTTTCACTCAAGAATCTCCTAAGGACAAGTCCGGGTGGGGGAGATATGGTTGTTTGAAGTCCGGTTGGACCGAATCTGCGCGGCTTCACCAAAACTGGCATAACTTTTTCCACAAGAGGCATTTTAATGCAAGGTTTGCGGCATTGGAAAGCTAACTTCTGGGGCTTCATCCTAGGGGGTGGCCAGCCACCTTGACCCTTTTGACCTAGCTGCCGGCCACCTGAACTGGCCGGCCGGCCACCTGAACCTTCTAAACCTGGCCGGCCATGTTCCTCTCTCCAAGTGTATTCCAGTTGTGCCACCCTTTTTGCCCCAGATCCTGTGTCCGGGGGTTTGGCCTTTTGGGGGGAAATTTGAATTTGTTTTCCCCCCTTTTCTTTGCCTCTCTCCCTCTTTAAAACCACCACCTCCAGCTCCATTTTGAGGGGTTAGGAAAATTCATTTGAGAGCTTTGCCTTAAATCTCTCTCTCTCTCTACTCCAAGCCTCAACACCTCTTTGCTCCAACACCATTTCTACACCAACCCATAGTACAACACATCCATCATCCATTCCAGCAACTTGGAGGCTATTTTCAGAGGTTAGGAGCTCCTTTTCTTGGACCAAAAGCTGCTGGAAGTTTGGGCTACAAGGGTAAGTCCCTATCTCCTCTTTTCTTGCTCTATTTTGCATGATATCTTAGCTCTCCTTTCTTATATTTTTGGATTTTGGCTTGAACTGAAAATAGCCTTATTTTGGGCTCATCTTCATGTTTGATCAAGGACCTCTTGCTGTTTGAGGTCTCCTACTACCTCTTGTCTCTTTATCCCTCTTTTGGCCCCTTTCTTGCATGATATATTAGCCCTGTTTATAAGCATTTTTGGGCTTCAAGCCAAACTATAAAGTGCCTTATTTTGAGACCCTCTTCAACTTTGTTGAGGGATCTTTACTATTTGAGGCCAGATACTGCCCCTTTCCATTTATCTCTCTTTTGGGGCTATTTTTGCATCATATTTTAGTTTTACTTTTGAGCATATTTGAGGTTTGACATAAATTGTAAAATATCTTGTTTTGAGCCCCTCTTCAACATTGTTGAAGGTCTCTCCTCTATTTGAGGCCAGAAGCTACCACTTGTCTCTTTATCCCTCTTTTAGGCATTTTTCTTGCATGATAGTTTAGCCTCACTTGTGTTTATTTTCGCGGCTTGATGTAAACTGTAAAGTGCCATTTTTTGAGCCCCTCTTCAACTTTGTTGAAGAGATCTTGGCCATTTGGGGCCAGCTGCTGTCCCTTACCTCTATTCTCTCTTTTAGGGCCATTTTTGCATGATAGATTAGCCCTACTTGTGTTCATTTTTTAGACTTATTATAAACTAGAAAGAGGCTTGTTTTGATATCATCTTCATGTTTTCTTAAGGGAATTTTTTTATTTGAGGTCACATGCTTCCTTGAATGCTTGATTGTTCCTTGTTTTGAGCCTTATACCTAAGCTATTGTTGCATGCCTTGTTTGACCTTCTAGCCACTGGAATCCAGTGGATTTCCAATGGCTTTGATACTGTTTTGAGCCTCCAAATCAGAGGGGGGGTGCCCCCCTCTCACCTTGACTTGTTTGATGGTCATTTTGGCCTTCCAAAGAGACCCTATCTTGCATGCTTCTTAGTCACATTTCAGGGTCAATTTGGTGAGTTTTAAGACTATCATATTTGATTTTCAAAGTTGATATGGGGCTGCCACATGTCCATCTTGTATGTGATTAAGAACCCCTTTGTATGCCCTCTAAAGGAGCCCCTCATTTGTGCATGTGTTGGCTGCATTTCCATGGTTATTTGGGCATATTTTGGCATGTTTAGTTCACTGATTTTTGCTGGTATGGTGAGATTCCATGTGCTTCATATACTTGCCATGTAAACCATGTTTGATAGTCAAAATCGCATGCTATTTTAAGCCATCTTGCTAGCACTTTTTGGCCACACTCTAAACTGGAAAAGTTCATGTTTTGGGATTTCCTTGACTCTGTCTTCATGCTTCATGTTCAAATAATGCATGCTTTGTATAGCTATAGGTCATTGCGCATGCCTAGTTTTGAGTTTCGGGGTTCATCTCATGCATCGGGTACCATATTGCCATCATATTTTAGTGCTGAAATTTGCTTGTTTGCATATCATGTTCCATGCCTTACCATGCTTTGGTAGAGGGGCATTCGTGCCTTAGGGTCGGTCCTCGGTTTGCGTGCATGTGTGCACGCATCTCGAGTGTCTCATGTTCATCTAATGGCCTCCTATGTGAGTGTGGCTGAGGTCCACTTGTGTTGGTGTAAGTCCATTATGCATTGTGTATGCCATTTTATTTCATAGCATTGTGTATGCTAGGCTGTATGTTAGCGCATTGTGTATGCCATGTTACCTCGTGCATCGTGTATGCCATTTCATAGCATTATGCATGTTAGGTTGTATCTTAGTTGCATTCAAGCATGTCATGCATATTGCATTGTGTTTGGGATAGGAGTTAGCCCGAGCACGGGAAACGAGGTATGTTTCGTACTCTGAGTGACGGAACGTGTCTCAATTCCCCAGTCGCCGACACTCCGGATTACCCATGATGGAGTTTAGGTTTTGTTGTGTTTTCATGTGCATTCATTTCATATTGAGTCGTGCAATTCGACTCATCGGCCATCATGCATTGAGACGCGTGATTGGTGGCACGAGGATCGAGGTGTGCATACATATGTGAAAATACTTTGCCATGCCCCTTTCTTGCTCTCTGTTGCAGCAAATCAAGAATCAACAGCCTTCCGGAGCTTGGCGCGCTTTCCAAGAACAATTGCAAACAGAGGCTAATTGGGGCATCGCAATGGATTTCCGCGCAAGGCAACCCGAACATGCATCATTCATCATCCGGATCAGAGTTGAGGCAGTCCCTGGCTTGCATGCCAATTTATTGCTTTCCTAATTAAATTTGTTAATTAATTAGGGTTTTGTATTTATTCGGACTGTATTTATTCGGGACTGTATATTATTCTTTCGGACCCTCTGCGCGAGGGCAATGTTGTAATAAGTGTGCGTGAGTGTGATGTATGTCTTCCAACCCCACGTCTTTCTTCCCTTTTATTTACCAGCTTATAATGGTTAGATTAGGGCATGTTTCAATTAGCATACAGTATGATAGCATGTTTGCATTCATTCATCTGTTTTGCATGCACCGGGCTCGGCGCATCATACTAACTGCATTGTATTTCAATTCCGAGTTGAATACATGTTAGTTGTAGCATTCCATATGCCATATTTAGAATAGTCGAGCCTGCTATAGTTGCATTTTTGCATGCGTTGCATTAGGCATTTCTGTATAATTAGGATCATGCATGATTTCTAATCAGTTTCTGTTTTGGCTTGGAGTACTCGGTAAGTTTTTATGCTTTAGTATCCTTGCATGCGTGTGAGTGACTGCCATGATAGCATGCTTACCATGAGGCTATGTGCTTATGTGATATAATTGCCCGAATGCCTGTGGGTGAAGGTTGGATATAACTGCGCGTGGCCTTAGGCAAACGAGTCAAGGTTTCCTAAATTTCCCAAAAATAAAATATTTAGGTGGCGACTCTGTATCTGGCAAAGCAGTCCATGTTTGGCACTTCTTTCAAAAATCTGTTTTCTCAAAACGATTTGCCGGATTTTGACTCTTTGGTTCAGATTAAGAACCGTGACATTTGAGTCCTGAACTGTAGTGAGCCCCAAATGAACAGAACGGAGACTCAACCCTCCCGGGGTGTTCGGGGACGTCTACAAATACATGTATCAAGTTGCATCTCACATGACATTTTAGAATAGCCGAGCCTATCTTAGTTGCATTTTTGCATGTGTTGCATTAGGCATTCTTGACATAGTTAGGATCATGCATTGATTTCTAACATAGCTTTTGTCTTGGCTCAGAGTACTCGATAAGTGTTTATGCTTTAGCATCCTTGCATGTGTGTGAGTGACTGCCATGATAGCATGCTTGCCATGAGGCTAACTGCTTACGTGATATAATTGCCTGAATGCCTGTGGGTGAAGGTTGGATTGCTTAAATTGGAGCAACTCATTGAAATCCTCGATTCAGCCTACTTGCGAGTAGCAAACTTCAAACTATTTTCAAACAGACGGACATGAGATGTTTTGTTCCAATTTAGGTGATCTAGTTTATACTTGTTTTGCTGTGCGCATCACATAGTAATTCTAGGTTAATAACCGGAATAAGAGCACATGTGTTTCCAAAAACAAGATATCATGTTAGTAAAGGCAGATCTTTGATCGGGCGAGTGGGGGTGCTCATTGCATGACCTTCCCCTCTCGTACCCAAGTTCCCGAGCCGAGGCAACTTTTATGATGATGGACACGTGGCCTTAGGCACGAGTCAGGGTTTCCTAAATCCCCCCAAAATAAAATATTTAGGTGGCGACTCTGTATCTGGCAAAGCAGTCCATGTTTGGCACTTCTTTCTAAAAAATCAGTTTTTCAAAACAATTTGCCGGATTTGGACTCTTTGGTGATTTATCAATCTCACATTGCACTTTGTGAGATCAGATTAAGAACCGTGACATTGAGTCCGAACTGTAGTTAGCCCAATGAACAAAACGGGATTTTCCCGGGACGTTCGGGGACGTCTACACCAGGTGCATAATATGAACGTTTAAGCAAATTTTTGATTGAAAATGGTTTTACTAGAGGAAAGATTGACACAACACTTTGTTAAAACCACAAAATGATGATTTTCTTGTTATACAAATATATGTAGATGATATTATATTTGGAGATACTAATAAAAATTTGAGTGAGGAATTCACTAAGTGCATGCAAGGTGAGTTCGAAATGAGTATGATGGGTGACTTAAAATATTTTCTCGGATTTCAAATCAAGCAAACAAAGGAAGGGATTTTCATTAACCAATCTAAATACACAAAAGAGCTACTTAAAAAATATGGATTGGAAAACACAAAGCCAATCAAAACTCCAATGAGTCCGTCAACAAAGCTTGACAAAGATGAAAATGGTAAGTCAGTCGATGAGAAGAAATATTGAGGTATGATGGATCCTTACTCTACCTTACGACAAGTAGGCTGGATATAATGTTTAGTGTATGCATGTCTGCTAGATTTCAATCTAATGCAAAAGAATCACACTTATCTGCTGTTAAACGAATTTTTAGATATCTTACCGGTAATCAAAACTTGGGATTATTTTATCCTAAATGTGTCTCATTTGAACTAATTGGTATTTCAAATGCCGACTATGTCGATAGTTTAGTAGACCGAAAGAGCACTAGTGAAACTTGTCAATTTCTAGGACTTGCTTTAGTATCTTGGTTTAGTAAGAAGCAAAACTGAGTTGCTTTATCCACTGCTGAAGCTGAATATATAGCAATTGGAAGTTGTTGTGCTCAAATATTATGGATGAAACAACAATTGGAGGATTTTAATATGCATTATGATCATATTCCAATTAAATGTGATAACCCAAGTGTAATAAATTTGACTAAGAATCCAATTGAACACTCTCAAACTAAACACCGACAAAGCACATTGAACACTCTCGAGCTAAACACATTGAGATTAGACATCATTTTGTACGAGATCATGTTTAAAAAGGGGGATATTGAGCTTGAATTTATAAACACCGACAAGCAATTGGCGGATATTTTCACAAAGCCCTAAATGAAAATCAATTTTGTTTAATCAAAAAAGAACTTGGAATGTCTAATCCAATTTCTTAAATTTTGGATTGTAAGTCATATTTATAAATCTTAGATTATTAAGTTTGATATGGAGTAGTGATGATTTTAATGTAAAAATAGACTCCAACATTTCTATTGTGAATTTTTTTAACTTTATATTTTGAATATATCCACGATTTGAGGAGAAGTTTTCTAAAATATTCATGATCTGAAGGGTAGTTGTTTCAAAAAAAATTATATTTTCACATTATTCTAAATATTTTTTTTCTTACTCCTCACCCTCACAAACCATTTATTTTGATGATGTCTAAGGGGGAGAAGAAATGTGAACTTGAATTAAGCTTATACTTCAATTGCCAAATATCTTTGTTACTGTAATTCATAAATGAAACTGCTTTTTGATTTTAATTTTGTGTCAAAACCATACATGTATTACCATCATAAAAAAGGGAGAGATTGTTAATCCTACGTTTGATTTTGATGATATCTAAAATATTATGAAATAAATTGCAATTATTTAATATACATTTTTACAATCATTTGACACAAAATATGAAAATAAAATTTATCGTTTTGATATAGATTGCACTGATTTAAAAATAACTAAACTTATTGTGCATCTTTTGAATACTTTAATTTAATATGTATATATATATAAAAACAATTCAAACCATTTCCATATCTTTTCTTATTTATTTTCTTCCTTTGATTGATTTAAAGTGTTTCTTGGCAAGAATGATGCAAGTCCAAAAGGCTTATGAATTCAAATGAAAGAAAAATAGAAGGAAAGAGAAGCCTACCTAGAATCTCTTTGCAATGGCTAGTTTTTGCTATGGCTATAAAAGAAGCTTTGTAGAGAAAAGAAAAGACATAGAAGTGGTAAAAAAAATTGTGGGTGACATTCAAGAATTCTTAAAACATTGTGTTATGCATTTTCATTGAGCTATATAATTTCTTTGAGAGAAATTTGTTGAGTGTTTGAGCTTTTATTGTAAAAGGGTTTCCAATCCATCATCATTTTTCTTGTAAAAGAGAGTTATATTTTTGTGAGTGATTTTTTTAGATAAAATTACATGTGTTAAGTGTGACTAGTACCGGATTCACAACTAGTTAGTTGGAGTGATTGGGGTTGATCAATTATTAAGGTTGACTAGCACTTGTAAAGCTAGGAGTGTAGTTTCTATTTAACGAATGGTGAAGAAATCTCAAGGAGGATCTTGAGAGGTGGACCACTATAAATTTTGTATTTGCTCTCTCTTCCCTTCCTTCACGTAAGTTATTTTTATTAGTCTCATTTATATTGCTTCATATTTATTTCTCATTTGGATTAAATTTTAATTTATTACTCATCTTTATTATTCCATATTGTTAATTGTTTATTATTTGGGTTAATTTTTTAATTTAGCAACTTATTAGAAACCCAATTCAGCCCCCCCTCTGAGGTTGCTATCTGGGTAACAAATAGTGACAATATTACATAAGTCGCAAGATTGAAAATCCGTTATGCTCGTAATCATCTCTTGTACCACAAGTCACAATTATCTAAATTTAATTTAATTCATATGCAAAATATTGGTTTTCGAGAGTAAATTTTCAAAGATTTTTCTCAACCGAATAACCTCCCACTAACTATGGCATGTCTAAAGTGTGATAATATATATTAATTCCACATAATAGAGTCTCAATGTGAATTCATAAACAAAAACATGTTGGATTAATTTAATCATAGAATTAAAATTCACCAGTATAAATAAATCATTCTATTTAAAATAACATATTACAAGTTGTAAACATTTAAAAGAACTTAACTTGTTGTGTATAGTATTTAAATAATACCATAACAGATTTCTATAGTTTCTGCAATTTTCTGAAATTTTCTAGAATTATAAGTAATTAATAACTACACAGAAAATCAAAAATAAATATTATAGAAATTGCAAAAATACAAGAATACTACCAGTAAATAAAACATCATTATAATAGTGTATTTTAAAAGTTCAAGTCCAAAATCCAAGTCATGCTTCCCCAAGAGCAATTTAACATAAAAATATTAAATTATTCATTAATGAAAAATATTTTATTTTCCACAAAATTCTGAAACTTTAACATATTGTATAAAAATGAATTACGAGCCTAACGGTATAAGCCATGCTCCAATCAAAACTATAACAAATAATTTAGAAGCAATTAACATAGCTTAAAAACTAAAACAAACAAAAACAAAAAAAAAAAACAGAGCCTAAACAGCCCGCCTGCATCAGCAGGTGATGTTATCGATGATGCCAGCATGCGTCAATCCACACATGTTGATGATGTCAGCATGCATTAGTAGCGCACGTCAACGCGTTAGTGAGTCAAATTAGTGCTTTGAGTCACATGAAGCCAACTATTTGAGCGTCAGTCCTACGCGCCACCTCTCGGATTCCGTTTGAGCTGATTTTGGCACTACTCGACTCGATTTTTCAAGAGGAATCCAATCAGTTTTTTCAATCAATGACTCTAAATGAGGGAATGTTCAACACTCCCTCTCAGTTGAGGGTGATAAGGCAAATTTTTGCACTTTATCTTCTTCATTAAGCCTCCCATGGCTTTAACTCTCACCCAAATTTAGGGTTTGAGATTTCTCCTCAACCGTAAGTCAGAATTAGGACCATAATATACCATTTTGAAGGTCTCAAAACAAGGATTCCAAATATATCATTTTTATAACATGAAAACAAAGCATGTAAAAACAACATGCAGTCAAAGTTAGGAAAATCAAATATAACTCTTTATTTTTCTCAAAATCCGACGGTTCGATTTTTGCAAACACTTTATAGATATGATTAAAATAATATGGACCACAGCATATGTAAAATTTAGGATGATCTTGAGATGATTCGAAAAATATCAATTTTTATGTATAAAACACGTGTATATATTTATGCAAAAATAGCACAAAACACCCAACAATGGCTCTGATACCAATGTAGAAAAAAATAATAAATAATACACAGTGAAAATAGACAAATTTGGGCATACCTTTTACGCTCAATAGAATCCATAGATATCTTTGAACGATTCCTAGCAATATGGTAGAACTACAAGAGAACTACCCACACTCTTCATAGTACAAAGGCATGGTTGTTTTCCCATGGCAGAGAGCTAGAAAGAGAGAATCTTTTTGTTGAAAAGGTATTTGGTTGAAAACCCATAATAGGTTATACGTAATATGTATAAATGCAAGAGATGTAACCACCCACAACTCTATCTCCCCAAAAGATGAGATTATGGGTTATTCACTCTTATCCCTAAGAGAATGTGGTTTGAAATTCAAACTAATAAGGTCACTACATGGGTCATGGGTGATGCCACCATGAGTGCCGAAACCCGGGTCCGAAACTTGACCCGATTACTAACAACAGGTAAACTAATATAAAATCTGTTTACAATTAGCAAAATCAATAATTGAGTAACTATTAACAAATTTAAAGATTGAGTCCATTTTATCAAAACTTCATCTTTTCACCATCTAATAACGAAAGGGAAATTCACAAGATTTTAATTTATAAATGGGTAATGATGTCAAACCCTATGTAGACACCTCATTTTGATTTACTATAACATTGCCTGTGGGGTAATGTAGACACCCCATTTTTGACCGACCTTAAGACTCAGACGTCACCGATTGAGCGCTTGGTGATATTGCATATCGTGCTCGTTCAGAGGTTTCAGAGTCTCGGCTGCGAGCCTTGCCTCCGGACTCTTTTGTACTTTACCTCGGTTTGCGAACCAGGCTCTATTTTCTCTGTTTTCTCTTCCTGAAGGGAGGGAGAGGTCTCGTAGACCATCTCTCAATGGCCGTAGGCTACGTTTCGTGGTCGTAGGCCATTTTTCCCATTTCGGAGCCCGGTTCCCGGTTTTCGGGGCCGTCAGGCCGTGTGCCTCGGTTCGGGACCGCCTAACCACCTCCGTTTGCTCCGATTTTTGGCACATACCTTATTTCCTCCATTTTGAGGGACACTGTGGTCCGAGAGACTGACTTCGTGGTCGAACACCACTTCCGGTGCCTAACAGTCAGTTTTCGGGGCCCCGGACTGCGCGTTTTGGCCCCCGAGCCTTGCTTGCAAGCATTGTTGGGCTCCGACCCAAACTAGAAATAGTCATATTTTGAGCTCCTTTTCACGTTTGATTAAGGACCTTTTTCTTTTTGAAACTTTCTTTTACACTTTGTGTTTAAACCCTCTTTTAAGCCTATTTTTGCACGGTATTTTAGGCTTACTTGTGAGCTGTTTCGGACTTGGTTGTAAACTACAAAGTGTCTTGTTTTGAGCCCCTCTTCAACTTTGTTGAAGGGCTCTCGGCTGTTTGGGACCAGCAGCTACCACTTGCCTTTATATCTCACTTTTTGGCCATTTTGGGGGGAAATTTGAATTTCATTTCCCCCCCATTTTTCCCCCTCTTTTCCACCCTCTTGTGTCTATATAATAGACCCCCCAGCTTTGTTTTAGGGGTTAGAAAATTTTATTGTGGAGCTCTCACATTAAATCTCTCTCTCTCTCTACATTCTAACCATCAAAACCCTTTGATTCTTACACCATTTTTACACACCAACTCATAGCACAAGACCTCCATCCTCCATTTCAGCACTTTGGGACTCTTTTGAAGAGGTTGAAAGCTCAGATTTTGGACCAAGAGTTGATGAAAGACTAGTCTTCAAGGGTAAGTCTCATTTTCCCTCTTTTTGCTCTTTTCTTGGTCTATATTTTAGCTCCTTATGCTTGCATATTTGGGCTCCTAACTGGAGATAGGCTTGTTTTGAGCTATTTTTCATGTTTCATTAAGGGCCTTTCACTGTTTGAGCCCCCATTTTGCACTTGCTTCATTATCCCTCTTGTATGCCTATTTCTTGTGTAGCATTTTAGGCCCGTGTATAATCTGTTTTGAAGCATGATGTAAACTGTAAATAGGCTTATTTTGAGCCCTTATTCAACATTTTAGAAGGGCTCATCATTGTTTGAATCCTCCATGTGCCACTTGCTTTGATATCCATCTTTTGGTCCCATTTTTGCATGATTTATTAGCCTATTGTGCTTCTGTTTTTGGACTCTGGTCCGAACTAAAAAGGGTCCTATTTTGACCCCCTCTTCATGTTTCATTAAGGGTATTCTACTGTTTGAGGCATTCTTTTTATACTTTGTGTTATAGCCCTCTTTTTGGCCTTATCTTGCATAGTGTTTTGAGCATACTTGTACACTGTTTTGAGTTTGATCATAAACTGTAAAAGGTCATATTTTAGGTCCCTCTTCAACTTTGTTGAAGGACCTTCATCTGTTTGGGGCCAGCATGCATCACTTACTTCTTTGTCCTCCTTTAGGCCCACTTTTTGCATGAGAGTTTTGCCATATTTGTGTCTGTTTTTGTGGTTTGTGGTAAACTGTAAAACACCATATTTTGGGCCCTTCTTCAATATTGTAGAAGGGCCCTTCTCTGTTTAGGGACAACAGCTGCCACTTGCTTCATTATCTTGCTTTCGGGGCTGTTTTTGCATGCTAGTTTAGCCCCACTTGCGTTCACTGTTTAGCCATGCTTAGAACTGTGAATATGCTTATTTTTGGGTTGTCTTGATTCTGTCTTCACATTCCATATTCATATAATGCATGCATTGCATAGTCATAGGTCATTTGGTATGCCTAATTTCATGTTTCGGGACCTATTCCATGCATCGGGTGTTGTTTTGCCATCTTTCGGGGCTGTTTTGCATCACTTATTGCCTCTGAAATTTGCATGTTAGTATACCATATTCCATGTTTTGCCATGTCTTGTTAGAGTGGCATTCTGTGCCTTAGGGTCGGTCCTCGGTTTGCGTGCACGTGTGCACGCATTTCGAGTGTCTCATTTTCATCTGATGGCCTCTTATGTGAGTGTGGCTGAGGTCCACTTGTGTTAGTGTAAGTCCATATTGCATTGTGTATGCCATTTCATTCCATACCATTGTGTATGCTAGGTTGTATGTTAGTGCATTGTGTATGCCATGTTACCTCGTGCATCGTGTATGTCATTTCATAGCATGTTGCATGTTAGGTTGTATCTTAGTTGCATTTCATGCATATCATGCATATTGCATTTCATGCATATCATGCATATTGCATTGTGTTCGGGATAGGAGTTAGCCCGAGTACGGGAAACGAGGTACGTTTCGTACTTCGAGTGACGGAACGTGTCTCAATTCCCCAGTCACCGACACTCCGGATTATCCATGATGGAGTTAGGTTTTAGTTGAGTTTTCATGTGCATTCATTCTATATTGAGTAGTGCAATTCGATTCCTCGGCCATCATGCATCGAAATGCGTGATTGGTGGGACGAGGATCGAGGCATGCATACATTTGTGAAAATACATTGCCATGCCCCTTTCCTGCTCTCTGTTGCAGCAAATCAAGAATCAGCAGTCTTTCGAGGCTTGGCGCGCTTTCCAAAAACCATTGTAAAACAGAGGCTAATCGGGGCATCGTCATGGATTTCCGCGCGAAGGCAACCCGGACATGCATCATTCATCATCTGAAGAAGAGTCAAGACAGTCCCTGGCTTGCATGCCAGTTTATTATTTTTCTTAGTTAATTTGTAAATTAATTAGGGATTTGTACATATTTGGACTGTATTATTTGAACTGTACTATTTATTCGGACCCTCTACACGAGGGCATAATTGTAATAAGTGTGCGTGAGTGTGATGTATGTCTTCCAACCCCACGTCTTTCTTCCCTTTTATTTACCAGCTTATGATGGTTAGATTAGGGCATATTTCAATTAGCATACAGCATGTTTGCATTCATTCATCTGTTTTGCATGCACCGGGCTCGGCGCATCATACTAACTGCATTTGTATTTCAATTCTAAGTTGAATACGTGTTAGCTGTAGCATTCCATATGCCATGTTTAGAATAGCTGAGCCTGCTATAGTTGCATTTTTGCATGTGTTGCATTAGGCATTTCTGTATATTTAGGATCATGCATGGATTTCTAATTAGCTTCTTTTTTAGCTTGGAGTACTCGGTGAGTTTTATGCTTTAGCATCCTTGCATGCGTGTGAGTGACTGCCATGAATAGCATGCTTACTATGAGGCTAACTGCTTATGTGATATAACTGCCTTGAATGCCTGTGGGTGGGGGTTGGGTTATTTGGATTGGAACAATTCATCAAATGTTTGTTTTAAGCCCACTAGACAGTGGCAAAATCATGTTTTCTAAGCCCACCCGAGGGTGGCAAAATCCGCATTTTAAGCCTACTTGCGAGTAGCAAACCATTTTCACAAACAAACATGAAGTGTTTTGTTCCAATTCAGACGACTCAGTCTATACTTGTATGCTGTGCGCATCACATAGTAACCTAGGCTAATAACCGGAATAAGAACACACAATGTTTTCAAAAATAGATATCATGGTTAGCAGAGGCCGGTCTTTGACCGGGCGAGCGGGGTGCTCACGAAGTGACCTTCCCCAATCGTACCCAAGTTCCCGAGCCGAGGCAACTTTGGTGATGACGGACACGTGGCCTTAGGCAACGAGTCGAGGTTTCCTAAATTTCCCAAAATAAAATATTTAGGTGGCGACTCTGTATCTGGCAAAGCAGTCCATGTTTGGCACTTCTTTTCTAAAAATCTGTTTTCTCAAAACGATTTGCCGGATTTGGACTCTTTGGTTCAAGATTAAGAACCGTAACACGAATCGAGTCCGAGCTGTAGCGAGGTCCCCCCGTGGGCTTGTTACAGGTAACCGTGCTCGTTTAAATAGCTCGGACCCTCGATTCTTTGATAGTCTCACGAGTGCAATTTGAAACATAAATAAGAGTCCAGATTTTGCAATTTTTATAGAAAACACATTTTATTACAAAATATTTCCCAGAAATGGACTATATCACTAAATCTTAGAGTCACCACCTAATATTTTGGGAAAAATAAAAAATCCATGACTGTTGCCAAGGCCACTGCTCGTTGTAACCAAGGATGCTTGGCTCAGAACCTTAGGTATGAGAGAGGAAGGTCATTAATTGAGCACCCCCGCTCACCTGATCAAAAGATCTGCCTCTACTAAACCATGATATGAATTTTATTAACTTTATATGTTTATATTTTGTATATTTAATAAATCCTAAAATTTACTATGTGAAGCAAAACAAGTATAGGCTATGCCATTCATTTTGGAACTATCTGATTTCATTTATTTTGAAAGAGTTTTGAAGATAGACAACTCAAAGAAATTGAGTTTCCAAACATGAAAATCAACTTCATTCCAAATTACACGACACAACCTCCATCCATCGACATTCATAAAGTTATATCAAGTAAGCAAGTAGTCACATGGTAGGATGCTAAACATAGTAAGAAAAACACATACAAGCGGGACGCTAAAGCAGAAAAACTTACATATTTACCAACGTCCTGCGAGCAGTTACAAGACAAAATCCTAATGCAATTCACTTATCTGGTGCAGCTAAAGATTCGTCTTCTAATATATGACATGTGAATCATCTCAAGAACATGAGGTAGCACACATAATCACATAGGAATTGATTAAATCTACAAATGCAAACTTAGCCGAATTTAGATGCATAAAATATGGATGCAAAGCATGGATATAATAAGAAGCAAAATATGATGCTTATGTACAAATAAGAAAAGCAAGTAAAAGAACAGGATAAAAAGAAGCGGGATGGGAAATTATTACAACACTTTAAATAAATAATTACAAACCGAATAAGAAAGAGAGGAAGAAAATATTACAACAAAATAAAAAAAATAAAAAAAAAAAGCCTCACAAAACACTCAAATGAAAACAAAATAGAAGCTTCATATGTCTTGAGGATCAACTATCATGCTCAGCGCAAGACGACTGCTTTGTTCTAAGTTAGCTAGTCGACCAACTAGGTCTAGCAAAGCATGTCTTGTTATGACACTAAGAAAAGAACAAACAAGGAATATGTATGTGGCTCAACTAACCACTTCTAGTTAAATTACAACAAAACTAATATGAAATTAAAGCAAGAAAACAAATATAAGATAGAAAATACAAAAAAATGAAAGAATTGAAAATTCACCTTCTAAATAAAGATTGAATTTCTTGATTTCCAAACTTCCTTTTGATGACCCTCAAGGTTGTGAATTATGTTCTTGATCCTCAATTCGAAAGCTTGGAATTTGAGCTATACCAGTGGCTTCGGACAAGTGTAGGAAATGATTGCCCGGTTCTTAAACTTGGAAAAGACTACTCTCTGTCTCTCTTTTATCAAACCTCTAGGACTTGGTTTCAATGTGTTTCTTGGGAGGTTTTTGTAATGAAAGATGAGATATATGAAGGCCAAAGACAACTTCACTACTTTGGCAAGACAACACTCTTGTTTTCAAAACTTTCTTTTCTTTCTCAAACTTTAATTCAAACTCATTATTCTCTCTACACTTCTTCTCTCGAATTCATCTCCCCAAATTCAAGTCTTGAGCTCTCCTTATATAGGTAATGCAAGTGGAGCAATGGTGGAAGATAAAATGGAGAACTAATGGAGCATTTAGGGAAGATAATGGAACTAATGGAGCACAAATGGAAGACAAAAATGGAGCATTACCCTCAATGGATCAAGAACTAGGCAATGTAGGCTGAGTATACATACATTTGGTGCAAAAATGGGTCCAAAATGGGGTTGTGAAGTGCCCCACCTGAGTCGATAAAACAATCAGTCTACACTCGACCGGGTGGTCGACCAGCAAAGGAGAAAGTAGGTCATTTTGCTTCGGTTCAATCCAGCTTTGCTCTGGTTGTCCGACGGGGCTTAAACACTTGACCAAAGCAGGCTTAGGATTGGGAACAAAGCTCAAATTCCATCTTTTTACTGAGGATTCTTTGGGAAACACATTCTTATTTTTATCATCGGGTGATCAAAAGAAACCACCCAGGTCTTAGGGCCGGTCAAAATGGGGTGCCTACAGTTGCCCCTCTTTGACAGAGCTCGATATGTCATTTCATGAAATGAGTGAATGTCAAAGCCTAAAGATGACCCTTTTGACAAGGCCATAAGACTTGGGAAAACAAACAAGATGCAAATACAATCGGTTGAACTCAAGGGTTGCGTATTGATCCCTTTACAAGGAATTAAACCATCACAGTTTAGGGGCAAGACAAATGATATGCTCAAAATTCAATTCGAAAGTTGGACTTGCACGTTTCGCGTAGCCTGTTGTTTTGAAATTCATGGTCATCCAATACAATGCAATGGAATGATGATAACAATATGAAGATGGTGATACGAGAGGCAAGCCTCATGCAAATGATATGAAGCATCATAGGGGGTGCATTGTATACAAATAATAGAGAGAATACATCACATACAAATGTGCCACAACATAAATGATAGAGGGGAAAGGTGAACTTGAAATCCAAACGCATCTCACACGAGAGGAAGAATAGTGAACTTGAGATGCAAAAGCATCTCAAGCGAGAGGAGGAATAGTGAACTCGAAATCCAAACGTGTCTCACACGAGAGGAGGAATAGTGAACTCAAACTCCAAATGCGTCTCACGCGAGAGAAGAAATAGTGAACTCGAAATCCAAACGTATCTCATGCGAGAGGAGAAAAAATGAGCTCAAAATCAAAATGCATCCCACGCTAGAGGAGGAATAGTGAACTCAAAATCCAAACGTGTCTCACACAAGAGGAGGAATAGTAAAGTAACCAATAAGCGTACCTAACTGTATTTTACATGGAGAGGGGAATGGTTTTAACCAGGTAATCTCAAAATCCTAACGTGTTTCACGTAAAAGGAGGAAAGGTGGTGTAACCAATAGGCATACCTAACCGTATATGGAGAGGGGGAAGGTTTTAACCAAGTAAACTGGAAATCCTAATGTGTTTCACGTGAAATGAGGAAATGTGTTGTAATCAACAGGTGTACCTAACCATATTTCATATGAAGAGGGGGGAAGGTTTTAACCAAGTAAACTTCCTTACACGTTTCATATGAAATGAGGAAATATGGTGTAACCAACAAGCGTACCAAACCATATTTCATACGGAGAATGGGGAAGGTTTTAACCGAGTAAACTTCCTAACACATTTCATACGAAATGAAGAAAGTTGGTGTAACCAACAAGCGTACCTAACCGTATTTCATACAGAAAGGGTGAAGGTTTTAACTAGGTAATCTCGAAATCCTAATGTGTTTCACCCGAAAGGAGGAAAGGTGGTGTAACTAACAGGCGTACCCAATCATATTTCATACGGAGAGGGGGAAGGTTTTAACTATGTTTGATTGATGCACAAATTTATTTTTCATTTTCTTTTCTTCTTTTTTCAAATTATGTTGTATTTTTTCTTTTTCACTTTCTTATTTTTTATACATACAACATACATCAGTACACATTTATATATATACATATACATATACATATATGGATACATACACAGACATATATATACAGACAGACACACATATACACAAAAGCATACGGACACACATATAAATATACATACGGTATACACATATATACACAATATATACATATGTCTCCCATGTTCTTGTCTCCCTCTCCCTTGTTTGTCTTCTTCAACTGTCACGCTTGGTACACGATTTCAACAATCACGGTGCCTGACTGACAATAGTTGAACCGGCCCTGATTTTCAACAATTTCCTTAGCAATCCCTATTTGGCTTCCTCTTCCTCCATCTTCTTCTTAAATGAGCCTTGTGAGTTAGAGCTGGGTAGAGAGCAAAACCATAAAATCCCCTGTGCCATTACTTTACAAACTCTCTGTTACTCGCCTCTGATATGGAATCTTCCCACCGTACTCTTTTCCTAGATCTTAATGATTTCCCGATAGATTTGTTGACACCAACTCCTCTAAGCCTTGACAGAGTGCCTCTGTCCCAACCCCTATTTTCAGTTTTCCTGTGCTGTCAGTCAAGCAACTGATGGTCATGCAGTCTGATATCGATGCCAACCATTACACATTGAAGTCTTGCGTGAAGATCATAACCACGGTCTCCAATTCATCCTGCCGGTTGTAGGGTAGGACAAGTGAAGTATATCGGTTAAATGCATAACTCTCCCTACTCTAGCGTATGTACAAGGATGCTCGAGAAGAGATTGCAAATTTGGAAAAGTAAAGCAAAAAGTTGAAACAATAGGAGACCTCTATGGCATGATTCAGAGCTCCTTGGTGCTCTTCATTTCATGGCCGACGAGGAGTAATCTCTTTTGGAAGCTCTGTCAATGCTGAGGTAGAGTCTTCAAGGGCTTCTTAAGGGTAATGATGAAGTGAGGCAACTGAAAATGAAAGCGGGTGGTGAAGCGTCAACCTATAACCTTTGCCACCAGAAACACAAGTCGCCAGAAATCGAGAACAATGCTTGCATTCTCTTTTTTTTTTTTTCAATTTGTTTTTCATTTTTTGTATTTTTTCTTAGCAGTGGGCACTTATAGCTTCAACTCTCTTTTTTACAACTTTGATCAAGGTTTCATCCTTGACATTTAATAGAAAGAGTTTTGTTTTGCAAATCCAAATGGCATGAATGGCACTTGAGCATGAAAACCTTTTCTCTTTTTTTTGAATTTTGAAAATGAGAATGGTTGCATTTCAATGAGTTCTGAATTGAATATTACACCTATAACTGACCAAAATGTAAAATATAACTCAATGAAAGAAAACAAAGCAAAAATCATCCCAAACGCACCTATTTACGTTTGCTAGAATAAAATGGACACAAAACAAAACATCACCTATTGACCGCTCAGTCAACCATCTGACCAAAGGACATCGTCGAAAACAACTACTGTGCATTTTTTAGCGAGTGCTCGACTTAAAAAAAGGACAAATTAAGGCGACGAGGACTCGAGAGTGGGGAGAAATGGTGAAAAACTTGACTCAATTGTGCCCCTAGTTCATCACTTTGACTTTTTCTTTTTTGTTTTGGTTTTCTGCAAAAAAGATTTTGATCAATATGAGAGTTAGATTAGCATGCTTGTTCTACTCTCTTTTTTGAAGTCATGTAAGTCAAGCTGTGAGCACTGAAAATTTTCCTTTTTTAGGTCCAATGAATGGTTAGATTTTTGCAAAAATGGAATAATTGTCGAGAAAATTAGTTAACTTTACGAAAAGTCCTCAAAATCTATTTTTGCCAATGACCACTACCAGACCAACATGAAATCGACCCTTGAGATGCACAACTAAATCTGTCTTGCAACTGAACTTGTCATGAAGGAGAAATAGGACAAATAAATCGAACAGGATGAGTCAATCAAACATAGATAGGATAGTTGAGTCGAATAAATATACACCAATCAAACATGGATGAAATGAGTGAGTTGATAAATGATTAGGGCTGAACTTCAAGATGAAGCTACCTACATATCCTAAAGATTGGAATCAGGCCTTAAGTAGTTCCAAGCTAAGGTTCACTCGGGTATTAACACTCTCCTTTTGTGCTCTAACTTTTGCCAAAGTTACCCTTCTGGGTTTCTGACCTTGCGAGCTTTTTTCATTTTTCTTTTATTCATTTTTTTTCATTTTTATTAATTATTTTCATTTTCCAATTTTTTATTTTATTTTTTATTTTATTTTATATTCTAACTTTTTCCGGGGTCACCCTTATGGGTTTTCGGCCTAATGAGCCTCTCAAGGATAGTATTTCTTCAGCTTATCCAAGTTGAATGGTTGCGAGAACTCAAAACCATCCAAATCCATAAGAATGACTGCTCTTCCTAACTAGATTGACTTGATGATGTACGTACTCATTCAATTGGGTTTGAACTTGCCCCTAGGGTCGTGGATATGAGTTCAATTGTCCTTCAACACTAAGTCTCCCTCTCTCAAATTCCTAGATTTGACCTTTTTTTTGAATGCCCTAGAAATCTTGCATTGATACCCCTGAACATGGTATAATGCCTTCAATCTTCGCATATCAAACAACATCAGCTCATTAAATTAGTTATATTGTCAATTAGCTTATGCTATCTAACATTCAGCCATAATCCTCATCGAAGGCACTTCTATCTCAATCAGCAAAACAGCCTCCATTTCGTATACTAAAGAGTAAGGAGTTGCCCCTGTAGACGTTCGGATTGATGTCATGTATCCCCAAAGTGCAAAAGGCAATTTTTCTGGCCAATCTCTACAAGTTTCCACCGTCTTACGTAGAATGGCCTTGATGTTCTTATTTGCAGCTTTAATAGCTCTATTAGTTTGTAGCTTGTATGTTGATGACTTGTGAAAAACCACATTATATTTCTCAAGTAGCATTGCCACTTCTCCTCTAAAGTGTGAGCCATTGTTTGAGATTACTTCTTTTGGCACCCTATATCTACAGATGATGTTATTTCTGATGAATATGGCCACGTGTGATGCTTTTAACACTGAAAACAACTGTGCTTTAACCCACTTGGTAAAATAATCAATAGCAACCAAGATAAGTTGATGCCCATTTGAACCCTTCGGTGTGAATGCTTCGATCACATCTATGCCCCAGATTGAGAAAGGCCAAGGTGAAGTCATGTTGTAGAGTTTTGATGGCGGGATATTCATACAATTGGCATGGATTTGACATTTGTGGCATCTCCTAACAAAGTTGATAAAATCTCCCTCCATGGTTAACCAATAGTATCCCTGTCTAAGGATCTTTCTGGCTAACATTATACCGTTCATATGGGCTCCACACTCTCCTCCATGGATGGCTTCCATGATATGCTTTGCCTTTTCTTCCTCTATACACAACTTGTGTATTTCTAAGTGTCCCCTTCTATACAGCTTATCTCTGCAGATGATGAACTGAAAAGCCAAACGCCATATTTCCCTTTTGTCCTTGGCATTTTCCCCTTGCAGGTATGTACTGCTTTCCAAAAAGTTCCAAATATCAAAGTTCCAGGGGTTTTCATCTTGAACCTCTTCTGTTGCAACTACCATTTCATATACGAGCATATATCTTTGCTCTATCAAGATTTGTCGCATCTTAACCCGACTAGTATATTTATCAAGGAGGCCAGGGTTGCCAATGCACAGGCAAATTAGTTGTTCTCTCTCACCAGGTGTGTAAATGTTAGTCTTTTGAACCTTAGGATCAACATATCTCTATTGGCTTAAAAGACAACCAAGTTTCAATCCCCAATCGCATCCAATCTTATTGCCCGTAGTTCTAGGGTTGCTTCCAGTCCGCCAATGCACGCCTCATACTCTGCTTGGTTATTGAATACCCTGAATCAGTGTTGGAAAGCTAAAGATGTGGGAATCATCTGGTGCTATGAGCAATACACCATCCCATAGCCAAATTGATTGGATGCTCTATCAAAGTACAACTTCCAAGTGTCTTCTTCCATCTGCATGATCTCCTCATCTACAAATAAATATTCTATATTTTCTTCTCCTTCAATCGGGTGATCAGCCAAAAATTCTACCACAACCCTTTCTTTAACAGATTTGCAAGCCACATACTTGAGGTCGAATTCAGAAAGCAAAAGCAACAAACAAACTAGCCTATCGGTAAGCACTGGTTTCTCAAAGAGATTTGATGGGGTCTAATCTTGAAACCAAAATTGCTGAGTAAGCTAACAAGTAATGTCTCAACTTCCTGGTGGCCCAAACCAAAGCTAAGCAAGCATTTTCCAAAGAAGAATAGCGGCTCTCATATTCAAGAATTTTCTTACTTAAATAGTAGACGGCATTCTCTACTTTCTCATCTGACTCTTACGCAAGCATGATCCCATGGCTGATTTAGTCACTAATAAATACAGAATCAATGGTTTTGCTGGCTCAGGTGGAGATAACACAGGCAAATTCTACAAATACTACTTAACTTGCTCAAAGGTGAACTGACACCGATCATCCCATTGGAAGTTTTTTCCTTTCTTTAAAAGACCAAATAGTGGTTCACAGGTCAAGGTTAATTTGGAAATGAACCTCCTTATGAATTCCACTTTTCCAAGAAAGCCCACACCTCCTTTTCAGTCATTGCTGGCAACATTTCTAAGATAGCTTTAATTTTAGATGGATCAACTTTGATTCTCCGTTATGTGATCTGAATTCCAAAATCTTACCCGCAATTACCCCAAATGTGCATTTCTGTGGATTCAGCCTCAGCCTGCATTCCCTGATTCTCTCAAAGAATTTCTTCAGTACAGTATAATGGCCTTCTTGATGTTTGGACTTGATAATCATGTCATCTACATACACCTCAACTTCTTTATGGATCATGTCATGCAAAAATGTGGTAGTTGCTCTCTGATAAGTGGCCCTGTCATTTTTTAAATCGAATAGCATGACCTTGTAACAATATGTCTCCCATGGTGTAGTAAATATAGTCTTTTTTTTTGTCCTCTGGAGCCATAAGGATCTAGTTATACCCTAAAAAAATGTCTATGAATTATAGTAAGGCATGCCATGCAATGAAGTCTACCAATTCATCGATATGTGGCAATGGAAAGTCATCCTTCAGACTAGCCTTGTTCAAATCCCGGAAGTCAATGCGAACCCTAATTCTGCTATCTTTCTTCGAGTCTAGCACAATGTTGGCTAACCAAGTCGGATACTCTGATATAAGCAAAACCTTGGCATTGATTTGTTTACTAACCTCTTCTCTGATTTTCAATGCCCAATCCGGACAAATTTTGCGAAGCTTCTGTTTGACAAGTCAGGCCTCAGGATTAAAATGGATCCTATGTTGTACAATCTTGATATCAATTCTAGACATATTTTCGTAGGACCATGCAAAAATATCTTTGAATTCCTTTAATAAAGCAACTAATTGCTCACGTTCCTCCGAAAATAAAGTGGAACCAATTTGGACTAAGCGAGGATCTTTCTCTATACCCACATTTACTGAAACAATTTCGTCGATTAATGGTTTAGCATGCCTTTCTTCCTCCTAGTTGATTAAATTTTTCAAAACCCGAGGAATGTCTTCCTCTTCATTTTCATCAAAATTCTAAAAATTCTAGTCAAGGCTATGAACTATAGGCATAGAGAAGTAAGCAGAAATCACAAAATCTTTATTTAGAACCTAGGGCTCAACAGTTGTAATAGACTCAAAGAAAAAGAAAAAGCAAAAGAAGACTTTGACATCTCAGACAAACTTGAATCTGACTCCAACCCAACAAGCCCATCAGACTCAGACTCAATAACCACTTCAGAACTCTCAATAAAAGTTTTTTCAACATGCCAATTTGCTTGCGATCCATTCACTGTATCCATGATGAAGCTTGAGTAATCAACAAGTGGTCCTTCCCCAATCACAGAAATAGCCATATCCCCCAAGTTCATTGGTTCAACACTAGCATTAGACTCTTTTAGCAAATCAGCCAGTGTTAAACCCAGGACGTCCTATATACTGCTTTTATAATTGACATCGCTGTCTTGACCAATGTCGATGCTAGGATCTACCCATTCCTCATCACTATCAGAAAGCTGATGATCAAAGAAGATTTCAAACCCAGGATATCTCTTCTCTTCCTCTTAGTCAATCCATGGATTAGGAAACCCACAGAAAGGGAAATTAACTCCTTCCTGGACAAAATACCCATTCAGGGTTCAATGAATTGGCTTATGGACCAATTCAAACTGTCGCCTAATTCTCTTTGCCTTAATCCTCTGCTTGATCTGTGCACTCTTCCTTTTCCAATCAGCTTCTGTAGGTGCATACCTAGTCTGAATGCATGCTGGTTATGAGGTACTTCACTAGTTTTATCGATACCTTTCCTACCACTTTGTCCTAACCATCCCAGGAATGTGACCCAATTTACTCATGAAGTAGATGGATTGGGCACTAACGTATACACCTTCATCTTCTGCCATGATAGTTTGAACTAGCTGGGCCTCTGCTAATGTAAAACCTGAGAGGAACACATCCTCCTCTCCATGTTGTATTTCTAGCAACGGTGACTTCTGGGGAGGATGAATGGATGAATTTCTGAAGACTGTAGTAATTCCTCTATCATATGGGTATTTTACTAGTTGATGCATCGTGGATGATACAGCTTTCATCTGATGGAACCAGGGCCCTTCCAATAGCAAGTTGAATATTGCGGGGACATCCATGTGTAGCACGTCCGCGGTGGACCTCGCTACAGTTCGGACTCCCTTTTTGTGTGTTGCGGTTCGTAGTCTGAACCAAAGAGTCCACCTCTGGCAAATCGTTTTGAGAAAAACAGATTTTTGAAAAAGTAGTGCCGAACATGGACTGCTTTGCCAGATTACAGAGTCGCCACCTAAATATTTTTAAAATGGGAAATTTAGGAAACCCTGACTCGGTGCCGAAGGCCACGTGTCCGTCATCACCAAAGTGACTTGGCTCGGGAGCTTGGGTACGATCGGGGAAGGTCAGCTATGAGCACCCCCTTTCGCCCGGTCCGAAGACCGGCCTCTACTAACCGTGATATCCGTTTTTGAAAACTTTATGCGTTCTTATTCCGGTTATTAGCCTAGAATTACTATATTATGCGCACAGCAAACAAGTATAGACTGGATTGCCTAATTTGGAAATAAACACTGCATATCCGTTTTGTCTCGAAAAAAACGTGTTGGTTTTTGCTACTCGAAAGTAGGCTAAAATACGGATTTCAATGAGTTGTTCCAACTCACGCAATCCAACCTCCACCCACAGGCATTCAAACAGTAATATCACATAAGCATTTAGCCGCATGGTAAGCATACTGTCATGTTTAACATTCACACGCATGCGATATGCTAAAGCATAAATACTTACATCGTACTCCGTGCCAAAACAATAACCCGGTTAGCAAACATGCATGACTTAGTTCAATGTTAAGTGGCTAATGTAACACATACCGGAGTGTAATCTAAACAGGCTCGGCTAACCCTAAGCATGGCATGTGAAATGCAACAACTATCACGTATTCAATTTGGAATTGAAAATACGATGCAGTTTGTATGATGTACCGAGCCCGGTGCATGTAAACAAATGCATGAATGCACGCATGCATTGCATAAGGTATGCTAATTTAAAATGCCCTAGTTTACCACTGTAAGCGGATAAATAAAAGGGTTAGAAAGAAATGAGGATTGGAAGACATACATGCCCACGCACCCACACTTATTACATTTTTTTTGCCCTCACTCGGAGGGACCGAATAAATAAATAATACAGACCCGAAAGAAATAAACGAATAATAAATTATTACAAAATTCTAAATATTGAAATCAAAGCAAATAAATAAATGCAAAAGGGGCCTCAGCCCTGCCTTGGGATGCGCGAATGATGCGTGCTCGGCCCGCCTTGCCCGGGAAAGCCACACCCTAACACTGCATGCCTCTGTTTTTACTGCTCTGCCTCTCCAAAATTCTCAAACATTCTGTAAAATCCTCCAGATAGTCTGAAATACCCCACCGGCTGGATAGAGTGATCGTCGCTGATCCATTTTATCACCGGCTGCTTCTGATGTTTATCGGCACAAAATAGTGCGGTCGGCACTATTTACTGCCGGCCGGCAGAAAATCCTGCAGAGGGCAGATTTTGACAGCAGCAGCAGACAGCAATGCAAGGCATGGTCTTTGGGCATATGTCAGCATGTCCAATACCTCCTATCATATTTAGGACTCAAGGAGGCATGGCTCTTGA